>JAUPFP010000003.1:2262500-2590000 GCA_036925085.1 Brachycybe producta | reverse complement strand
TTGTAGAAATAGTATTAATTGATTAGTTTTGAAGTAAACTTCATTTTCGTCCAGCATGTCTTTGATATAGTTGTGAGGGTTTCTCATTTGAATAGCATTTGGTGGAAAGAATGCTAATTTGTGTCCCAAAAGCCACATGAGACGTTGAGCCCAGTAACCTCTCCAGATGTCGGTTACTCGAAAATTGACTGTCGTTGGTAGAAACATGGCCCATAATGCATCATAGGTAAACAGAGTATTTTGAGAGTTGAATGGCGCAAAAACACCTCTTGGAAGAACCAGAGGTGGTGCTCGCGAATCGAATTTGATGTTAAGGGAATTGTTCGGAAACTTCTTTCTTGTTAATCGGAAGATGGCGTCCACGTCTGGGTCTTTATTTACGAGACCTTGTTGAATTGTCGGCGTACAAAAGGAACATAATTTATAAGTGTTGTTTGTCGGATAATTGATCAGTTCTAACGGATATCCTCTGGGCCATATAGTTGGCTGTCCGAAGTGGGCATACGGATTCACGACGTTGTTTGTCCGATCCTGATAGATGAGTCCGGTGCTCTTTGTCTCGAATAGGAATTCGATTCTTCCGTTCGTTGGATGGTTGTCGTCATCCGTGTCGTAGATATACTCGGCTCCGTGGTGTATGGCATACAGATAACCTATGTTTTTTCTAGTGTAGCTTCTTAACGGCATGTTTTTTGCTGTTTGGTATTTTAAGGATTGTTGAATGTCCACTCCAAGGTAAATCGTACCTGGGTAGCTAAGGAATGGAGATAAGGAATATCATGGTTCGTTATAGAGTTACTGGATTTTTGCAGTAACTGTACATGAGATAGGAATATATTGTCAATGGTAGTTTTACCTCCAGTTTTTTGGTGTCTTCGTATCTCCGACGACGACAAGTTTCCATCCAGTGATTTTTGCCAATTTTTCAATATCCTTAGTCGGTTGGTTTACTGTCGTCACGACGATCCATTTGTCGTGAAGTTCCGCCGTCGGTACTTCGGCAATGTTTTCTAACTTAAATTCGGCATACCACAAACTACTTTTAATATCTCGAACAGTAAAGCTGAATTTGAAATAAAACAAAGTTGTTTATCAAGTTTTAAATTACAAACTTTTACTTTGGATCTGTTTGACGTTAACTTACATTTCATTAATGCTGATGTATAGTAAACAAGTTAAGAGAATCGCAAAGGTGATTATTGTTTTGTTTTTCATTTTAGAACCGATTACAATTACAGAACTAAATTGCATCATGCAAATTTTTTTTGGTTAATACGTGCAGGTTAACGAAAACTTCGTACAAAGTTTTTGAGTCGCAGCTTAACTAAGGTTCTTCTTTGCAAATTCAATATTTGTATCAAATGTGGCTTATTATGTATTTTTTCGTAATTCTTCACAAAGCTTCATTCAGTCAACTGGATCAGACTGTCATAAGATAGTTTTAGCATCTGTACATCAAATGTTATAGTAAATTTCCGACATTGAGGAAAACGAACGTTAGTTCCGTTAGGTAATTAGGTTGAGGCGACTGCAGATTATGCGCGAAATGAAACAAATGCCAAAAATGGGGTAGTTATTCAATTTGGCACTTGTTCAGTTTGGCTCTTCTTATTCAGGTTTACTAGGCGAGTATGTTTTGTAAAGATATCGACTCATTGTAGCCTCAGTGTACAGCCTTTCTTCATGTTAAAGCTTAGAGGCTATAAATGATAACTATTTTTTTTTGTTGGCAGTTTTAGCAAATCTTAATTAGGAATGTTGGCTGTTATTCAGTTTAGCATTGGTTCAATTTTGGCGCTTCTTTAGTTTCTTGTTTGTGCAATTTGGCACATTATTATACATTTTACGTTTGTTCAGTTTGGTGCTAATTCCATTTGGCTTTTATATTCAGTTAGGCATTTGTTCAATTTTGGCGCTTCTTTAATATAAAGTTTAATTTGATGATTCTTTAGTTTCTTGTTAATCCTGTTTGGCGCTTTTTTTTCTATTGGCGGTTGTTGTTCAATTTAGCGCTTATTGCAATTAGCGTTTGTTCAGTTTGGCATTTGTTCAATTTTGACGCTTTTTTCTAGAGGCGTTTGTTCAATTTGACACTAATTCCAATTGGCATTTGGAGCTTGATCAGCGCCACCGTTGTTTAGGTGTTTTTATACAACACTGAAACGTAGTTTTCACTGGATTTGGATATTTACTATATAAAACAATATAATATGTTTTGTAGGATAAAATAATCTAGAAACTTTCTAAAGGATGTTTAGGAAAATAACAATTGGACAAATGTATGGTTGATAATGAAGCTATATCCAGAACGCGAGATGACGACATTGTCTCGGTCTTACTTTTGAGACATATGTTTTAACAAAAAAAAGGCGTTTATTATACGTTATTATATTTTATTATTATTATACTTTATTATTAGTATTATTAGGCCTATACATTGAAGTTGTTGTTTTTTTTACTTTACGGTAAAATTTGCTTTCACAATCGACACAATCGAACACTACATGCACATGCCGTAAATAATTATTTTTCTCTACATTTTGATCATTGCGTCAATGGAAGTGTTTTCTGTTTGTTTGATTGGTTTTCTGATGAATGAACGTCGACATTTTTATCGTATTTTTCTTGTGGTCGCCATGGATAGACCACAAAATTTTAGATTTTTTTTTTCTTTCTTAAATTTACTATTTCAAAATGGCGAATTTCTAACTTTATGTTAAATCTCCATTGAGTACGCCCAAATAAGAAAAAAAAAGTCCCATTAAAATGTTGATAAAAATACGTAAAAATATTTTTTAAAAAATCGCAAGTAAACCAATGTGTTGAGTTTTTTTTTCTGTTTTTTTTTTTAAATTATTTTTAGGTATTTTTGCGAGCATTTTAATGTATATTTTTTTTGCTTACGAACGCGTACTCAATGGAGTTTTAACATAAGAGTTAGAAATTCGCGATTTTGAAATGTTTTTTTTTTAAAAAAAATAGAAGAACACTTTCCAATTTTTTGTCATTCTATCACTCGATCAGTATATATTTAAGGCGCACATTGCACTTTGACCCATCTAAATTGCACAACTTTAAATATGAAAAATAAACATATTGCCGCCGCGACAGCGTTTATTTTAAAATTAACGTTTTTTCTTTAACATCGCGACTATGGGCTCAATAGAAAAACGATGCTAGCGCTCTTTGTGGAGATTTTTCAGAATAATTTTGCGATGTAGCCTCTTAATAGTTTTCACTGTTAATCATGTATATGAGTTGTAATGGTGGCACTAGATGGCGGTATTTATGTTAATGTTAAATTTAATTCAAAATTAATTTCAATCGGAGTACGGAGCCGGAGCTGCTAATTGTAACACCCTGTATTTCATCTTCCCGTCCCTACCATAGCCTTGGGGTCTCTCGGTCCCCAAGTATCTATTTCCACCCTTCCATTCCAACCCCAAAGAAGCAAGTCACATCCTGGTTCCGGTATTAGCAGATGGTTACCAGCCGATGCACGGTCCCTTGGGTATATAAGTCTATGCTTTGATATATTTGTGGTCCATTCTCTGATATCGAAACTATGAAATAACTCATTCAATGGTCCAGTGGCGAAAGCATGCCACACTTGCAACTCTTCTCTGTCTTAATGTATTTCGATGATTGTATACATTAAATTAAATATAACGACAATCTGCATTCGTCTCGCCTGTTACTACTGTTCTTTTCAGCACCAGTGTCGGTACAACGGAATATTCTAGAGAACGACCCCAGCACCAGTCTGGACTCGGGTAGTATATCACAAACTCTCTAAGCAACAAGCGGTATCCGCTCTAGCAAAGAGAGTCTACAACCTCAGCCCCATAACAAGAGCTCTACATTGTTACACAATATTGTTGCCGGAGTGAAGCTCGAGCGGAGCAATTAAAACATTCTGTTGCTCCAAAGTATTGTCTACAATTGTTATTGACAAGACTTGTAGTTTTGTGAAACGGGACCCAGGTACAAGATAAACATTAAAAATATCTATATTGAATTTAATTTGCAACTTTTATCAAACATTCAATTTAATTTACCATTTTTTAATAACATTTTTAATGTACATTTTGCAATATCGTTCCCTTTCTGTGCCGTTATTTAATACATGCGATAGTTTAACTGGATGTAGAAATAAATGAGTTGCGTTATAAAATTTGTCCCAATTTGTTCTATTGTCACGATAGAGACTTTTTCCCTTTAAAAAACTAGTGGCATTTGGTCGTAAACCATCGAGAACGGTCGGAACGGCGATCTCCAAGAAAACGCGGTGTTCGTAAAACGTTCGAATGATTTTTAAAAAGAGATCTGTCGAAGATCTCGGAATGTAATAAAAGTCAGAAAGGCATCCAGAAACCGATTCGGTCAAATTCTTAATGTTACGGTTATCGAAATAGGTCTGAAAGATTTTTCTATCGGCGGAACTTTCCGATTCGATTAATAATCTGTTTAGTTTATCGAGGACTTTGTTTGTCGGAATGTATCCTGTTGGTTTTTTCCAACCTAACCAATGCGTAGCATTTGGTGGCAGGTGACGAGGAAACGTACGATGAGAACCTGTAACGTAAGCGGGATCGCGTAGCTGGACTTCGTCGAAGTTCCATACGTTGAATAGGACATCGTCTCCAAGGATCAGATATCCGTCCACGTTGTAGTTCATTTCCATGGCACGCATTGCACATTCGTAACCGAATTGTCCAGATTGCATTTCGACGTTTATGAAAGTAACATTACGTTCCGTCCACGGGAACGAACCATTGCGCATTGCATTTGTAAATTCCGCCAAGTCGGTTGCTTCACTACAGTATGCTATGTTCGGAAAATGAGTAAAATACATTGTATCTAATAATGGAATTGTCTTATGATATGGAAAGTTAAATACGATGATCAGTAAGATGTTATCAAAAACATGCCGAGAAGGTTTTGCGATTCTCTTTTCGGTAGCATCGGTGCCACTCCAGTTTATAAACTTAACACAAAAATTTTCGAGATGTTGCATATCAGATGTGGAAGTTCTCGTAACATCGTTTTGCAAAACCGGAGAAAAGTAAACGGTTCGTGCATCTGGTACCATGGAGTCGTTGTCGCAACCAAACATTCCAACATCCTCGATGACCATTTTAGGTTCATTGTAACCGATATTCCTGAGATCGGAAAGCCAAATTTTGATGTGACTCGCGTCATCTTCTCTCCAGAATTTTTTGTTAGCCATGTCTCGGCTCAGTTCTCGTACGCACCCGAAGAATGTCGAATTGTCGAAACATTCCCAGTTGTTTAGAAACACTAATAGCCGATTAGTTTCTAAGTAAACTTGGTTTTCGTCTTGAAAATCTTCGAGATAGTTATGAGGATTTCTGATCTGAATGGCATTTGGTGGGAAAAATGCTAATTTTTGTCCCAAAAGCCACATGAGACGTTGAGCCCAGTAACCTCTCCAGATGTCGGTTACTCTAAAGTTGACTGTCGTTGGTAGAAACAGGGCCCATAATGCTTCGTAAGTAAACAGAGTATTCTGAGAGTTGAACGGTGCAAAGATACCTTTTGGAAGGATCAAAGGTGGAGCTCTGGAATCGAAAGTGACGTTAAAGGATGGCTTCGGAAACTTCCTTCGTGTTAATCGGAAGATGGCGTCCACATCTGGGTCCTTATTTACGAGACCTTGTTGAATTGTCGGCGTAGAAAAGGAACATAATTTATAAGTGTTGTTTGTCGGATAATTGATCAGTTCTAACGGATATCCTCTGGGCCATATAGTTGGCTGTCCGAAGTGGGCATACGGATTCACGACGTTCTTTGTCCGGTCCTGATAGATGAGTCCGGTGGTCTTTGTCTCCAATAGGAATTCGATTCTTCCGTTCGTCGGATGGTTGTCGTCATCGGTATCGTAAATGTACTTGGCTCCGTGGTGTATGGCATACAGATAGCCAACGTTCTTTCTCGTGTAGCTATTCAGCGGAAGATGGTTCGCTGTTCCGTACGGAAGGGATTGTTGAGTTTCAACTCCAAGATAAATTGTTCCTGGATAACTAAAAAAAAGAACAAAAAGCAACGTTACACACATTTGAATTTTTTGAATACAGTAGAGTTTCGATTATCCGGATCTCGGTTATCCGCGACCGACCGTTAACATTATAAAAATGTTAATTTTAGTTTATCACTCTTAACTTCTCGAGAATTAAAGTTTTCCAGATTATCCGGACTTCTGTTAATCCGGATCATGTCGGGTTTCATTTAGTCCGAATATTCGAGATTCTACTGTAAATTGTGGTATCTTTCAAAATATAAACTTTTCAAAAAAACATATTAGAACTTTTTTTTAAAAAAAGTTTTTCTGGAAAATGTTTTCATTCATTTAGCCATTCTAGTTTCTAACAAATTTTGAATTGTTCCAGTAAAACGGTAATTTTAATTACTTCCAGTCTTTTGGTGTTTTTAAATCTCCAACAATCAGAAGTTTCCATCCGTTGATTTTAGCTAATTTTGCAATGTCTTCAGTTGGTTCGTTCACAGTTGTGACAACAATCCATTTGTCATGAATTTCGTCGTCCTCCTCCTCCTCCTTTGTCACATTTCTTTGCCGATTTGGCCCATTTTGGCCGATTTTTAATTTTATTTTGTTGTTTTCTTCAAAATACGACCTGTGGTTGTAATTAAAACAGTGACATTGATTACAGTAATTATAATTATGATAATAAAAATAATAAAATAATTTAAAATAAAGCCTGTTTTATCATATTTTATCACACTTCACAGACGAGCAACTTTTAGACTTTTTAGTGGTCGAGATGTACTGCAAAAAGTGGTCGGCGTGTGGCCGATCTGCAAAACAACCACCAAACTGCTAGTGTGAATCTGCAAAATTCAACACCTAAAATGTATTGAATTTTGCAGACTCACTAGCAGTTTGGTGGTTTTGCAGATTGCCTGATTCTGCAGATTGACAGTAACATATATGTACACTGTAAATAAACAGTATTGTATAATAATTATAATAATAATAATAATAATAATAATAATAATAATAATAATAATAATAATAATAATAATAATAATAATAATAATAAATATTAATAATAATAGTAAATATTTAGCTTTGTTTTCCGTTATGAAACTTAACTTCTGTTTATAATGATGAGTATGTAACATGTTGTAATAATAATCATAATTCCGAACATTAATTTCTGGTTCATTTTTAACTCTGCGGCTCCTATTCTATCCTTGAAATAATTTTATAATATATTTATTAAGTTAAATAGCTGCATTTGGTGATTTTTCGTCCGGTTTCTTTCATTTCTTATCAAGTTATCAGTTATGTCATCATTTTTTTTTATAAATTGATAATCTTTTTTTTATAATTGAATGTTTGACTTCAATCAAGTTCATTATGTAGTCGTGATTAATAAGGAATAGTACTTATAGTAAAAAAAAGTGTCTTTTACCAATAGAAACTAAAATATTTTGCGCCAAATTTAATTATTCTCAGTAATATTGAGAATTTTTATCAAAAATTCAAAATTAGTTTTGATACAAAAAAAAAAAGCGTTGACATTGTATTGTTACGTTTTGATAAAAAAAAGATAATAATTTTCAATGAAATTTTTATTTTAAGCCATATCTCTGTATGAAAAATCATAAAATGACGTCATTATTAAACAACAATAGAGAGGCTTGACTATGAATGCTTCCCTCTGTGAACCCCAGGGTTGCAGAGTGTGAGAATCCGCCTCACATACGACACTGCGACGAGAACTGATTTCTGCTAATCGTTGACTAACGTACCTTCCTCTATCGTATGCATGTTCACCATACGAGGAGGGATGGCGAGCCAGAAGTAGGTGGATGGCAAACGATGACCAAATGGTTTCTTTCAGAGGATGAGGTTCTTCAGAAAGGTGGTCCCCACCTGCTTCTGGATCGTCTCGTCGCTTTTGTCTCTATGGGGTTCTTTTACCTTCTTGTCCTATGGTGCCTCCGATTCTTCCAAGGAGAATAGTTAAGGAACAAAGGACAACGCTATTTTTTGTTAAACATTTTTATTCATCTTTGGCAAGAAATCAGGAATTCGATGATGAACGGTTACAATTAAAGATGAAGTGTCCATGGGCCCATTGTTTGTGATGAATATAAATTGATGTAACAAGTGTGACACACCACGTTTTGGGTGTTTTATTTACAAGGGGTTATTCATTAAAAACCGTCTAACTTATATGTAGAGATCAATAATCGTATCGATCTCCCTTCTTTCCTCTCTTTCTCTTTCAAATTTGTTAACCGGTTCCACGAGGTCAAGTTGATGACAGCTGATCTGTCACGGCTGATAGATGAATTGGCCAATCAAGCGATCGATACGTCACCAAAAGGGGCGTAGATGATCGCTATCAAATTGAGAGGCAAATTAAAACATCAGCTGTTCTTTCTCATCTGTACATCAACTTGGACGCACCGTCAGTTAGATGTTCCGGGAAAGAAACAGTCGATAAGCCTCTTGAGGTTCTTTGTATATAATAAAAGTGTCTTTATCATCGTTTATGTCTTTTATTGTAAATAAAAGTTCGTTTCTACATTCTCCCCGTCTTCGTTTACACTAATTTCGAGACACAAAATCGAGTGAGCGTAGGTTGAGGTTCCCCATTCAACAAGACCGCTCGGAAATAGAATCTCGGCATGTTACACAAGTGTGAATGAATTTGAAAAACAAAAACGAACATCGGAAAACGTGGTGTTTTATACACTTGGACCTGTGTACACCGCTGAGATGCAAGCAGGTCCAAGCGACCACGTCCCATGAAAGATCCTTCCACTCTAAAACAGGTTTGTACTTGTGGGAGGGAGGGATGATGAAGAGTCGTGCATCTTCAGGCCAGCATTCTGAAGGGATCACAAGTGATACAAGAGTGAAGCTTGTGGTACTGATTGATGACTTGGGATACTACTCAACTGAGATTATCAGATCAACCAAGTGCAGTCTATTGGCTAGTTCAAGAAAATTTAACTTTTGAACCCTTTTTACAGGAAAATGATGGCTGTCATGTAACTGGTTATTTATTCCGCGGGTGTGCGCTCCGTTTTTTTTTGTTTCCTAAGTAAAAAAAAACTAGTGTTAGAGCCCTTTAAACCATCCCTGACATGCGCATTGCGGGCAATTGTAGTACAAGTATACTAGCAGTGCCATCTATTGTTCAATGTATGCAATTTACTGATAAAGTCTAGCAGAAATCAATTGTGCGTGTCAGGAATGGTTCAAAGTGCTCTAACACTAGTCAAAAAAGGTTGGAGACCTTTGCGATAGACAACGGTTTTGGACACTAGCGTTTGCCCATTAGAATTAGCAGAGCGCATGCGCATTACCATCTTATCGTTTTATATAGGAAAACTAACCTAACCTAATCAAACCTATAGTGAACGTCTCATCGGCAGTTTCCATTGGTCATCAACAGATGGTGCTGCTAACGCAAATCTGCAATCACTTTCCTATATAAAACGATAAGATGGTACTGCGCATGCGCTCTGCTAATTCTAATGGGCAAACGCTATTGTTTTGGACATGTGCTGTTTTGGAGAAAAAAAATTATTTAACCTAAACAATACTCGGTGGGATATGTTCTGTTTTGACGTGAAATGAAACACACACACAAAAAAAAATTGGATAACTCGAAATATATTTTCAGTCCCGTTCCTCAGTATAGAATTTTTTTATGGATTTTACGGAATTTTACGGATAAAACGAAAATATCGGTTAACACGAAGAAATTTTTCGGTCCCATGAATAAAGATTTACATAAAATCTTTTTTTTTAAGGTGGCTGAATAGATATTTAATTTTCTTTTCACTCAAAGAACACGGCACCACTTGCAGTGGTAAGCTCCTTAGACGTTTTTTTGTAAAATTTGGACGCAAAAACGTCAAGCGAATTTTTTTTTATGAAACAACGTTATGGTAAAAAATTCAAATTGTTTTCAAAACTAGAATGGTAAACAGTTTCAGTTTCTAACTCGCCAATTATAGTTTTATTTATCGGCGTTAACATAAAATGTACAACTTAGTTTACCATTTCCTAATGAGGTCTTCGAGGTACGTTTTACAATATCGTTGCCGTTCCTTCGTGTTAGTTAATACGTTCGATAATTTAACCGGATGAAGAAATATGTGACTTGGATTATAAAATATATCCCATTGGTTTCTATTTTTACCCCAAATATTTTGTCTTAACAAGACACCAGTCCGATTGGCATGCAGGCCATCTATAGTTGTTGGAATGGCAATCTCCAAGAAAACGCGATATTCGAAGAACACTTTGATTACGTTTAGAAAGAGATTTGCTTTGGATTTAGGAATGTAATATACATCAGTACGACAAGTTGTAACTGAATCAGTCAGATTTTTAGTTTTTCTGTTATTGAAGTAAGGTTGCAGTATGTCTTTATCAAAGTTGCTTCCATTTTGGACTAATGTATCTAATTTGTTTAAGGCCTGGTTTGTTGGAATGGAGCCCACGTTTCTGCCCCACCATTTCCAGTGAGTTTGATTTTGTAGAATATGTTTGTTCAATATCAGAGGTGAACCGGATTCGTAAGCGGAATGTCGTAGATCCACTTTGTCGAAATTCCATACGTTGAGTAGGACATCGTCACCTAGAATCAGATATCCATCGACGTTGTAGTTCATTTCAATGGCTCGCATGGCACATTCGTAACCGAAGTATCCGGAATGGGATTCGATGTTTATGAATGTTATATTACGCTTTGTCCACGCAAACGAACTGCTACCAATTTTATTTTGAAGTTCCTCGAAGCTTTTTGTTTCACTGCAGTATGCAATGTTGTTAAAGTGTTTGAAATACAACGTATCCAGTAGAGGAATGGAAGTATGGTACGGAAAATTAAAAACAATCACCAGTAAGATGTTGTCGTAAACATGCCGAGGAGATTTTGTCGCTCGAGTAATGTTGATGACATCCTTGCTTAGAAATTCGCCACAGAAATCTGCAATGTTTCTGATGTCTGAAGTTGTCGATGGTTCGTCTTGTGAAACTGGAGAAAAATAAATAGTTCGCACATCGGACGAAGTGTCGTTGTCGCAACCGAGCATGCCGGAGTCTTCGAAGACCATCGATGGTTCTTTGTAACCAATTCGTTTCAGGTCAGATAGCCACATTTCTATAATAACAACATCTTCTTTTTTCCAGAATTTTTCTGAAGCCATATCTCGGCTCAGTTGTCGTACGCAGTGGAAGAATGTCGAGTTGTCGAAACATTCCCAGGTCTTTAAAAACTCCAATAGCCGATTAGTTTCAGCATACATTTGGTTTTCGTCTTGAAAATCTTCGAGGTAGTTATGAGGATTTCTGATCTGAATTGCATTTGGTGGAAAGAATGCTAATTTTTGTCCCAAAAGCCACATGAGACGTTGAGCCCAGTAACCTCTCCAGATGTCGGTTACTCTAAAGTTGACTGTCGTTGGTAGAAACATGGCCCATAATGCTTCGTAAGTAAAGAGAGTATTCTGAGAGTTGAACGGTGCAAAGATTCCTTTTGGAAGGATCAAAGGTGGAGCTCTGGAATCGAAAGTGACGTTAAAGGATGGCTTCGGATACTTCTTTCTTGTTAATCGGAAGATGGCGTCCACATCTGGGTCCTTATTTACGAGACCTTGTTGAATTGTCGGCGTAGAAAAGGAACATAATTTATAAGTGTTGTTTGTCGGATAATTGATCAGTTCTAACGGATATCCTCGGGGCCATATTGTTGGCTGTCCGAAGTGGGCATACGGATTCACGACGTTCTTTGTCCGGTCCTGATAGATGAGTCCGGTGGTCTTTGTCTCCAGTAGGAATTCGATTCTTCCGTTCGTCGGATGGTTGTCGTCATCGGTATCGTAAATGTACTTGGCTCCGTGGTGTATGGCATACAGATAGCCAACGTTCTTTCTCGTGTAGCTATTCAGCGGAAGATGGTTCGCTGTTCCGTACGGAAGGGATTGTTGAGTTTCAACTCCAAGATAAGTTGTTCCTGGATAACTGGAAATAATGTTGTTAGCAAAAATAAAAAAGTTAAATTTTCTGAATTGCACAACAATATTTGTGTCTTTTCCGTTTCAATGTAAAACGGTTTCCACTGTAATAATCTAAATAATTAATTACTTCCAGTCTTTTGGTGTTTTTAAATCTCCAACAATCAGAAGTTTCCATCCGTTGATTTTAGCTAATTTTGCAATGTCTTCAGTTGGTTCGTTCACAGTTGTGACAACAATCCATTTGTCGTGAATTTCCTCCTGCTCTTTTATCATAATTAATTGTCCAAGCCATGATTGTTTTATTTTGTTTGTGTCTCCAATATAAGACCTGTGGTTGTAATTAAAACAGGGAGTAATTTTTAAAAGAGGCGTTGATTGATTGATTTATTGCGAGCACAGACGACAGACAGTCGGTGACAGACCGTCAGGTATTCGGTGGTTCTGCTTGTGCGTGGATGCCTGCCATCATGCGCGCGCATGCACCGTCCAGAACTTATGTAAACACTATAAACCGCCCAATTAATTAGTAGTTTGTGTGCACGTCTACGGCCGTCTGACCGACTAAACTGTCTGGTATTGTCTGCCACCGATTGTCTGTCATCGGGGTCTGTCCTTAAATTTTACATAATATAGCACGTTCACAGAAAATTAATGTTTAGTGGTTGAGGTAGACATGTGTGGCGGAAACCGACCACTCGAGTCGACTGAAAATTCTACCACTTTTTGTAGTTCTTTCAACTATTGGACTAGTTTCCAACCGAAGGCAATCGATTCTAGTTGTCAGTTTTGACTGATTATGTGGCATCTCTTGACTTCTGTTAGAAATCGCAGAGATGGTCTTTGTTCTTGTTTAACCTGAACGGCCATGCGGACCAACTCTTAGGTGGAGTTGGCCTCCGTAAGGATCAGACGAGTGGACCGGAATTCCGCTCAGGCGGAAATCTGTTGATGATTGTACGTACTCTAAGATTGTACAAAAACATGATAATGCAAAGTGTTAAGTGCAAGAAAGCAAAATGTCAAAATGCTGAACTGACTCTGTCTGAATTGAACTTACAAAAAGTGCCACGAGCCCGTTCTGTGCATTTGTTTTTATCTTGTGGCCCTTGGGAAGGGGGGGGGGTCACAGTGATACAGGGCTCAAATATAGATCAAACTAAGCAATGATTGAGCCTGGTTCCAAAACACTACCTTTTTTTTTTTTGGAAACTTAATTTTATTAGAATTGAAAAATAATTTTTGGAGAATTCGCTCAAAATTTATTACTTGTCACCAATTGTCATCGATTTCCGTTTTATTGCAACTGTGAAAATCGGTGAGAATTCTTTATTTTAGCAAAATAAAAGGCCATATCTGAGCGCCACGGGGTCAGGTCATCCTGCATGATTCCTGACGAATGTGTGAGATACAGGCAATTAGAAATCGGGACAAACAGAAGTTGGCTCCGCCCTTTTTATGACGACTGGCAACTTCTAAATTGGTTTGTTGTGTGGTGTTGACGTTGAAAAGGGCGGAGCATGCGACGTCAGACTACATAACCAACCAATTAAGAGGTTGCGTTAGTCATAAAAAGGGCGGAGCCAACTTCTGTTTGTCCCGATTTCTAATTGCCTGTATGTGAGATCCATGTGTGTGTGTGGGTGGGTGGGTGGTGTCAACCACTTTTTGCAGTCCATCTCAACTACTGAACGTTGATTGTCTTTGAACGCCTTTGATTAAATATAATAAATTAGGCTAGAGGTGGGACGAATCCGAAATTTTCTCGAATCCTAAAAGGATCTCGAATCTCTCGAATCCTTCCTATAAGAATCCTATATTATTCATTAAGAAGATACAAATAAATGAAATAATATTAAATATTAAATTATAAATAATAAAAAAAACACAGTGTGGCGGCACTCAGGGTCAGGCCACAAGGTGATCCATTGGTGATCGGGATACCAACCGAAATTGCAACAATCGCCGGTTTTTTATGTTAGTGAACGCTTCTATTGGACGTCAATTGGAGTTAAAACAAATTTTTACCAAAGTTTTTAACAATTTTTTTTTAAAGTTAGGATTCGAAAGACGAAAAAAGCACGAATATTCGAGTTTTCGAATCTCGAATATTTTTCAAGATTCGCCGGATTCGAATGGCCCATTCCTAATTATTATTATTATTATTATTAATATTATTACTATCAATTATTATTTCGCTAAATCCCTAATAATAAATATTAAGCTTTGTTTTAAAATTATGAAACTTACGTTCTGTTTATTAAGATGAACATGAAACACGTAATAATAATCGTAATTCCGAATATCAATTTGTGTTTCATTTTTAACTCTGCGGCTGCTTTTCTATCGTTGAAATGTAATATAATTTAAATATAGAAGTTTATATTTCAATAATAAGTAGTCAGTCAGTCAGTTCATACCTCGCTTAACGTTACCTCTGAGAACGATATCCTTTGTTATAGGTTAACGTAGATGACCGAACTCTATATAGATTTGTACACAAACGCCTTTATATCTACATTGACTCGAATAATGACTTAGTTAACGATACATTTTTTCTCTTCAAAAATGGCATTCTTATCGTTAAGCGAGGTATTACTGTAATTACATTTGAATGTTAGGTGATTCTTTTTACGGAATTGTTGCATTTTTATCAGGTTTTTTTATAGCTGTGTCGCTTTGTTGATTAATTAATTAATAAATTATGATTGATTGAACAATTTTTAGATGAAAAAAAAATTTTGTGTTTCATTAAATGGAAACCGAAACATTTCGCGGCAAACGCATTATTTTCAGCAATAATTGGTGAGAATTTTAAGCAAAATTTGACTCAACATAATAACTGTATGGAATTTCCACATAACTAATATGACTGAAAACACGTAGACAAAAAAAAAACAATTGGAGTCCAATTTGTGTCAATAATATCCATTTATAAATAATGCATTATTGATACTAAGGTGTGACGTGTTTACAGCAGATGTTTTCAAATGAGGATGAATTATAAAGTCAGCAATATTTGAGTGAGGAAAACAAAACTATAGAAAAGTGAAAAAAACTATAATGGAAATATATAGAACAGTATAACGTTGTGCCATAGGAACTCTGGTTTTATTCTGTGTTTTAGATGCAAAATTTTAAAGTGTTTTAAAAACTAGAAATGTAGCTCACTCACTTAAAGGTATTATTATATGTATATTAAGCCAGGTATGTGTGTGTTTGGGCGTGTGTGATTAATGCTGTACAATTTACATTATATAAATTTAAATGAATAAATGAACCGCTTTTTTTTCTCAAGGTCAACTATATGTTGCACACTCCCCATCCAAGAGCCCCATGATATTAAATTGGAGGGGAAAAGGTTGGAAAGTGTAGAAGGGGGAGGGGGAGAGAAACGTGGAGGGGGAAAAAAGTGGGAGGGGGTGCTGAAATTGAAATGAAAGGAGTAAAAAAAGGAAAAAACGACGCGCATGCGCACACCAGAGAAAATGAAAAACTCATTTTTTCTTTCAAATATAAAAATGGGAGGGGCTAATAGTAGCAAAATTAAACTACAATTTATCACGGGCAATTGTGCCCAGCATTAGAATTTCTTTTGCTCAGCCCTTTTGTGAACGTCATCAATTCCTAATTGGATTTGTTACTTGGTCTGACGTCATAAAAGGGCGGAGGAAAAGAAATTCTAATGCTGGGCACAATTGCCTGTGAATTTTGCTCCCGTCATTTATGACGGCGGGTTACCCCACTAGTATTTTCATATTGATTTTACCCCACTAGTATTTTCATATTGATGTCTTTCAAAGTAAGCTTTTTTATGGCAGTTTGAAAATGAGCTAACTTTCAGCAGACCATATTTTTAAGTTTTTTTTTTTTTGGCTTGTAAAAAGTTCATTTTGAACTATATTACTGCAGTGGCCTCCCACCCGCGGTTTTGAAAAAAATGTCTACTTTTCAAGCGAACGTTTTTCAGAAGAAACTTTATGAAAAAAAATCAAAGTGTTTTAGAAACTGGAATAGAACTTGGTGATGAATCTGATGATGCTAACAGTTTTTTTTATGATGATATATTTTTCAAAATAAACTTTTTATGACAGTTTTGGAAAAGACGAAGATAGTTTTTCATGAAATGTCAATTAAAAATCCCAAAAATGGGTCATTTTTCATACTGAACTATAATATTTTTTTTAAGATATTGCCATGAAAAAACTATAGCATATTTTTTTACCATTCTAGTTTTGAAAATAATTTTAAAAAAACGTTCTCTGGACGTTTTAGCATCCAAATTTTACAACAAAAAAACGTCTATGGAGCATATACTATAGCATTAGCTACTGCAGTGGGACAAAAGAGCTAAATAAATATCTATTCAGCCACCTTAATAATATTCCCCAATTTAAGGTAATTTTCGAACTCTTGATTATTCCGTCTTTCAGAAGAGCAAAACAAAAAGAAACCACCTTAATCGAGTTTCATCATAAAATCGGCATTAAAAAAACAAACGGCCCATTGGAAAAACGGCCCTTAAACTATGCGACCCATCGGGAAAAACGCCCCAATTTTCCGATAGGCCAGTCCGCTCCTGAGTTATATTTCTATATTGTAATCTGCTCAGATGGTTCAGGTTGAAGTTTGATTGACAAGTTTGTCTTCTTGAATCCGGGTCTTAATGACAGTCATTCCATTGTAGTTGATTTTGTTCAAACAACACATTTAAACCAGTGTTCTATTTCCTTACATTAATTATGTATTGTTTGAAAAAGGAAGTCTCTCAACCCTTTGATTACAATAACCTCCAAATGAGAACACTGAAAATGAACCAAAAAAAAAAGGACACATTATAACAGTATAACCTCCTCCCCTATGGTTGTTATGGACAAATCTGATAATGCAGTCAGAACTGTCATTGACAGGCATTAGAAATCGGGAAGAACTTCAGTTGGCTCCGCCCTTTTTTATGACGACCGGCAACTTCTAGTTGGTTTGTTGTGTGGTTCGACGTTGAAAAGGGCGGAGCATGTGACGTCAGACTATATAACCAACCAATTAGAAGTTGCCGTTCGTCATAAAAAGGGCGGAGCCAACTTGTGTTTTCTCCGATTTCTAAATGCCTGTCTGTTATTGATATAAAGTGAAAATCATTTAACAGCGAAAAATCGGATAACTCGAAATATATTTTCAATCCCCTTTCTTCAGTATAGAATTTGTCATGGATTTTTAATTCGTTTAAGACGAAACGGATAAAACAAACATATCGGTTAACACATTTTTCAGTTCCATGAATATAAATATATATAAAATCCTGTTTTTAAGGTGGCTGAATAGATATTTAATTTGTGTTCGTCTCCACAGATGGCGCCACAGCAGTGGCTGATGTTAAGCTCCATATAGATGTTTTTGAATAATTTGGTCACAAAAACGTCAAACAAACTTTTTTTTATAGAAACAACATTATGAAACAATTCAAATTGTTTTCAAAACTAGAATGGTAAAAGAGTATGCTAACAGTTTGTTCATGGCAATATTTTAAAAAATAAACAATTTTCATAGTTCAGTTTGAAAAATGTTCCGTTTTATTTTTGGTTTTTTTCATTGAAATTTTATTTAAAACTATTTTCGACCTTTTCTTCAAATTATCATAAAAAGTTTATTTTGAAAGATATCATCACGAAAAAAATTTTTTTAGCATTATCACCAACTATTCTAGTTTCTAAAACACTTTGAATTTTTTCGTAATATTTTTCCTGAAAAACGTTCGCTTGAAAAATAGAAATTTTCTCAAAACCGCGGGTTGGAAGGAGGAAGAGACCCTCCTATAGAACATAATAGACACTGCTGGCACGCCATCTGGAGAAATAAAAACAAATTAAATATCTATTCAGCCCACTTTATAACAAACAAAATTGAAGACCTCATTTTCCAAATTTGCTTTTTAATCATATATTTTGTAAAAACCCCTTTAGAGGGTAACCGTGGAAGAACTCTAGCCTCTAATCATATTTTTTATTGCAAAAAAAAAATGAATAATTCTTTTAGCCTTATCAGTTGTGACTGCATTTATGAGTTTTGTATAAATGTGACTTGTCACAAATCAAACACCCATTGTGTTTTTTTTACCTGTAATCATTTGCACAGGTGGTGACAATATGTTTTTCATCATAACTGAATCCAATCTTGGATATGGGATGTGTAGCAAAGTGACATTTGTCACTTTGAACCTTTTATAGAGAAATTACTAGAATTGAATATTAAATATTGAATAATTCAATAAGTAACAGGGATGATGGTGGTGGTGGTGGTGGGGGGAGGGGAATGTTGTGTTCCAGCTGGGAATATTCTAACTGAGACGACATCAAGGGTTGGAGGTAGAGGCTAGAAGTGACGTGAAAGTACTAGAAAAAATAATAATAAACAAACGAGCAGTTAAATAGCACAGGCAATTAGAAATCGGGACAAACAGAAGTTGGCTCCGCCTCTTTTATGACGAACGGCAACTTCTAATTCGTTGGTTATGTAGTCTGACGTCACATGCTCTCCGCCCTTTTTAACGTCGACACCACACAACAAACCAATTAGAAGTGGCCGGTCGTTATAAAAAAGGGCGGAGCCAACTTCTGTTTGTCCCGATTTCTAATTGCCTGTTTTAAATAGCATAAATCATTATGCATTTCGAGCGGAATGGAGTGCATTATAAGAGAATGGATTTAAAATTGAAATAGTTTATTTTAAAACACAAAAATACTGATATAAATTAGTAGTGTGTTTTTTTTTTGCGTTCCGTTCCGCTTCTGTAATCTGTTACCAGCTACACTTGCATAATTATGTCGTTTTGCTATTTAACCGGCTTATATGTTTATACTTTTTTTGTTGTTGCTACCTTTATTTGTCACTGCTAGCCTCTACCTCCAACTCTTGTCGTCGTCCCAGCTTGCAATACAGTCATATAAATACCAATTAGACTCTTATGTATGGTATAATTACCTTGATGCCATGTTTTGAAGATTTGGTCATCTTGGTCTTTGCATTGGTATTTCTTGTAATTGTTAGTTTATGATGGTTTGATTTAACAAAACAGGAAATTGTTAATTTCGTGTCTTCCGTGAACTCTTCGTTTTGTATTTCAGTTGATTTGTAATGAAATGAACTGTTTAAAAATATAATACAATGTAATAAAGTTTGCAGTTTTATATGCGCATCCACTAGGCCCACAAAGCCCATGAAACTAACAAGGACCACAAAACTCATCAAGCTCAACCAAACCCCCCCCCCCCCTAAAACTTGATAAGCCAATTAAAACTCAAAAATTCACAAAGCACATCAAGGCCAATAAGGCCACAAGACCCATAAAACCCATCAATTCCACTATAGACCTATGAAGAAGCTCACTTAAGCCCAACAACTCCAAGCCCAACTCCCTCTAGTTATTAAAGCCCAATTAGCCCGATAAGCCAATTAAGAGCCAAAAATCCACAAAGTCCATCAAGCTCACAAAACGAAGAAGCCAATTAGGCTCACAAACTTCATCAGGCCCTGTAAGCCATGATAACTTACGAAGCACCAAGAAATGGATAAAGCCAACAAGGCCCACTAATCCCATCAAGATCGGAACACCGTGGAGCCCACAAAGCACATCAGGACTTATAAGCCCACTAAAACTTTAAAAATTCCAAGAAGTCCAACTATAATGACATAAAGTCTATAAAACCCAATTAACCCACATGTCTGATAAGCCAATTATAGGACCCGAAAATCCACAAAGCCCACAAAACAGTGGAGTCCACAAAGCTGACCAGGCCCAATAAGCTAAGAAAGCCCACAACGCCCTTGAAGCTCACTATAGGCTCACAAAAACCTGGCCTATGAGTGTTATGAAGATCTCTGTACTGACCCAAGATTATAAAATTGCGGAAATTGTGGTCCACCTATTATAGTATCATATAAAAGGCAACCATCAGGAACGGTTAGAATGGTACCATCATTGTCCTCATTGGTAAGCTGACCAAAAAAACAAAAAAGAACAATTCCCTATTATAGATGTGACAATGGTACCAAAATTAAAAAAAAATTAATAGTAGAATTTACCATTAGGAATTTACTATCTGTTGAGAAGTGAACGGTCACTCTGTGGTTTTCTGGACCGTGCCAGTATCCGACCCGGGTTATATTCCAACCCTGACTGATACAGTAAATGTTGACGTCACTCTTGACGCTAGCCACAGCCAAATACCTTCCACACGAACTGATTCTATCCGTAATAATTACAAACATGTTATTCATTTTTGTTTAGCCGGATATCGTTTATATTTAACTATTCTATATTGGGACAACCGAACTTTAAATCGTTTATTGTGTAATTTGTATCTCGTCGTTTTGTCAGTATTTTAAGGTTTCCACTGTTTAAAAGTAGAAATTGACCACTCTGTTGACCAATGGCTATTATTTCGCCATCTAAGCTGAAATGGACACTGTGTCCAATGCTGTCCAGTTCGAAACGGTGTTTTATTCGCTTTGAAAACAACAAAAAAGAATCAAGCAATGAAAAAAAGTTTAAATTGCAAAATAATGCAGATAGAAAAGAGAACAATTGAATTTTTGAACTCTTTGGTTATTATGCGTTTCAGAAGCGCCTGTGTTTTAGAAACTAGAAGAGTAAATGAAACACTTCTCAAGTTGCTCTCAACTGCTCTCAACCTCTCAACTGCTATTATATAAAAAAAAGTTTATTTTTAAAGATTTCAAACATGAAAATAATTTTTTTTAGAGATTCAGTTACTCTTCTAGTTTCTAAAACACTGTCAAGTTTTTTTTTTTAAAGTTGTGGTAAGTTTTGAGTTTTTGGCGGGAAATTAAGTCTTTTTTACCCGGTTAGAAATGTCCCAAATGCGTAAGGTTCGATCTCCACCTGTGGTGGCCACAAGTGACCTACTCTGATGTAAAGCCAATCCTTCTATTCCTCCTCCTCCTCCTCCTCCGGCACTGTGAGCCTGACTAACTTCACGAACGAATCCGGTCTTTTCAATGATTTCGTAGATTAAGTTGTCGTCGGTACCGACAACTATTTTTCCCTATAATTAAAATAATTAATTTAAGATGGTTTACGAACAGCTGATTTTCGACGGCCCGATTTACTATACCTTACACCTACTAACGGATTTGACGATAATGTCTCCGATGTGGTTTCTTACGAGGAACGGTCTACATCTTTTCATTTCGGGATCCCACAATTTAATACAAGCGTCTTCTAAAGAAGCACCTAATTTTCTAAGGAAATAAACGGTACGGTTTATAATTTTAGGGGCTTTGTAGGCACTGTATTGGCTACGGAATTCTAGGTTGGCAAAATATACAATGATAATTTACATTTCACAGGTTTGAAAGGCTTTCTGGGAGCTTCGTAGTTCCGAGAGGATCCTGAGATCTGAAAGTCTTGAGAATATCCTGGGGACTGCTCTGTTTTGCGACTGCCCAGTCTTCCCAATATTTTAGGGTCCAGTCTAAAAGAGGATGCTGGCAAATTCTCAGTTTCGAGAAGATCCTGGGGCTTTCAGTTTGAAGAGAATCTTACGATTTCTCATTTTTGCAAGGGTCTTGGAAGATTGTCTATTTTGCGAGGGTTTCTCAGTCTCAGGAGGCTGCTGGAAGATTCTCAGTTTTGAGAAGATCTTTGGGAGGTTTTAGTTTCAAGAAGATGGTGAGGTTTCTCGTTTTTGCAAGGTTCCTGGAAGATTTTCAGTTTCGAAAGGATCCTGAGATCTTGTCAGTCTTGAGAATATCCTGGGAACTGCTTTGTTTCGTGACTGCCCAGTCTTCCCACTAATATTATAGGGCCCATTAGTTCTAAGACATACTGTTGCCTCATAATGGACGTTTGCGCACCGTACATAAGGACCAGATAAGCCCCTTTTTGCAGAAAAAGGGGCAAAAAAGGATGTCTGTGTGTGTGGCTGTGTCCGGAACCCCCAAGTTTGTGGGTCGAACAACGTAAGAACGGAATGAGATAAAGACATGCAGTATTTTTTATTTGATTCTGTGGGTCAATATGATGCTCCTGACAAAAAATTAGAAAATTTTACCCAGGGGTTATTTTTTTATGAATTTTTTAGGTCACACTTTTTTAAACAAACAAACATAAAACTCAACTCTTTCGATCCTGTGGTAATGAGCCCATCTCTTAGACTCAAATGCATTACATAAATGGGTCCCATGTGAGCTTTAATGATAACACGGTGCAGAAAATACGTTTTCCATACAAATACATTGCCATTAGCTGCTCCTGTATAAGTGACGTCATTCTAACGAGAGAGAAATCACAAAAAAAACAACCAACAACATTTGAAATTCATTGGCAATATTTGAAATATTGAAAAATATACTTTTCCAAACGTGATTGATAACATGGTTTTAGTGCTGACCAATTCAGATTGACCATCATTATTGTTAGGACACATTATTCCCTTTTGATTGACCAATTGGTTACCAGTAATTTTCCAAAATACAATATGTCGTTGTCCGACCGTAACAAACTGTTGACCATTGTCCGGTCGAAACTTGACCGCTAGAATCGGATTGGAACTTCCACGAATCCGTGCTACAACATGTCCTAATAAGAAAATGTCCATTTTTTTTATTAAAATAGTTTCTTTTTTAACATTTTGAAATTTGATTTCTACCATTTTCCCATTTCCATACTGTGATGGTGTGGTCAGTATCGAGTCCGATGCTGACCAGTACTTTTCCAGTGGTCGAAAAGTCCAGTGCAGCGACACCGTTTTCGTGGTGTTCGTTTAAAAGTGATATAGTTTGTAAAGTGACCGATGACCAGATTCTGATTGCAGGATTACCTTGTAACTGACCAGTGGCCACTGTTCCGCAGAACTGATGGTGGTCATTTGTTGCGAGACACGTGATTGTGTCCGTGTGAGATTCGTAAAAACTTTGATTTCCTGTGGAAATTTTCTCTTTTATATGAACAGCTGATATTTTCGAACTTTTGAGAAAGCAACACAAAGCAGAAATTAAAAGTGTGTAAGAAACTAGAAGGGTAACTGTATTAATTAATAGTAGGGTCATTTTTTTTAAAAAAATATTGTCAGTTTAAAAGTTGGGTCATTTTGAAACTGACGTAAAAGTTTATTTTTAAAGATAAAGATTGAGCTACCCTTCTAGTTTCTAAAACACATTCAAGTTCCTCTCAATTTTTGCTTCTGAATGACAGAATTAATCAAGAGTTCCCGAGGCCCCGTTTACACTTTATAATCCAATAGATTAACTAATAATACTAACCAGTTATGGTATTCATGACAATGGCAACAAAACCTGATGGATAAACTATTTCCTGTCCCTCTTTAATATGGTGAATGTTATTTCTTGACCCGTTTCCATTGTATCCGATGATGTGGTCAAGTACGAAACTTCGGACAAAATTTGTTTCACCGTCTCCTTCTTTGATAAACGACTTCGTTTTGAATTGCCGCAAATGTGTTTCGGAGCTTAGAAATGAAACAAAAGCATTTGATAGAGTAATAGTATAAGGTTATATCAGAGCCGTAACTAGGGCAAAGCGAGTGAGGCACTTGCCTCGGGCGCAAAAAGAGTTAGTGGTTATTACACTAAAATGGCGCTTGTTTTTGCGTTGGGCGCAAAGTTTTGGGGCGCGAAATAACTATAATGGTAATATAGAGGAGGCGCCAATTTTATTATTACCTCAGGCGCAAAAATTAGCTAGTTACGGCTCTGGGTTATATCTTTATTTTATTGAGTTAACGTTACGTTTCGGAATCCTTAATTGGGACTCTGGAGTGAAGTTTTTGCTCTTTTAGTGTTTTTGATGCTTTAATTTCATTTGCAACATGATTGTCAAAGTCTGTTGTAGGTAAAGAAGTTTTTAGGTGAATTTCGAACGCGCATGATTCTAAATATCGAAGATTTTTACCATCTTCCAAATCATCGGAATCACTTTCGTCGCTGTCCGGAAAGTTCACTTTGCGTTCAGTTATCTGAGTTGATCGATTCCAAAGTAGGATTCCACCATCTGTTTCGTTTCCGGATATTAGTAGTTGACCATTGTAGGACCACTTTGCATCGGTGACTTTATGGCCGTGTCCGATGTACCATTTGCATTTGGGGTTCTCGATCTAAGAATGTTGGGAATGTTAGAAACAACTTTTTAGAAGCGACTTTAGAAGCATCTGTTTTGATAGCGACTTTAAAAGAAGCTTTTGTTTAGAAATGAAAGCAACATTTTAAAAAGTATCATTTCAAGAAGCGACATTTTAAAAAGCATCTGTTTTGATAGCTACTTTAGAAGAAGCTTTTTTTTTTATAAGCGACCTCAGAAGTGACTTTAGAAGCAACTTTTTTATAATCTTGGAAAGCAATGTTTTTAAAAGTGAGATTAGAAGACACAATTTGGAAGCGACTTTAGAAAAAGTTTTTTTTATTAGAAGCAAGCGACTTCAGTAGCAATTGTTTGGTAGTGACTTCGGAAGAAGCTTTTTTTTTTAGAAGTAGGCGACTTTAAAAGCAACTTTTTAGAAGACAACTTTTACTTAGCCTGGTTTTACTTATTAGTTTTACATTTAGTTTACCATCAATGGGAACTGAGCCAATCGTAGGAATCCGTATCGATCGCAAACGGACAGTAGTTTCTCGTCGCTCGAGCGACAAGTCGAAGTGACCGCACAATCATCGGACATATTCGTAATAGGTTCCCAATTTAAACCAGATCCACAAGTCCACGAATACCACTTAACTTGATTAGATTGTATATTTTGTAAAGTTCCACTCGAAGCCTCGTAAATTAGCAAATTTCCATTTGGAGTGTTTACACGCAACAACTTATCTGATATTTGCAAATATTTAATTAATAATTTCGTGATTATTACTGGTTACTAGGGCTCAGATTTTTATGCAAACATCAAGCAAATGTTTCTCAATCTGTGGCTCAAGAGCCAATTATGAAGTAATCATCATCATTAGAGCAACAACAATTATGGTTTTTTTTAGTCAAATAGGTTAGGTTAGAGGCTAGATGTTTGGTTACTATCAGTTGTCAACTAGAAACCTAGCCTCTAACCTGATGTTTTTGATTGAAAAGAAAGAAAAAAAAAACATAATTGTTGATTGATCTAAACGGGGGCATTGTTACTTCACAATTGGCACTTGGGCAACAGATTGAGAAACATTTGCTTTGATATTGCGGTCAAGTTAGTTAGTGGTCAAGGCTCTCTCTCTCTCTCTACCATCTGTGCTCCAATCCATGTGGTCAACTGACCCTGTTAGTCCCGAATTGCAAACTGATATCCACTTCCAACTGACCACATTGTAGACATCAATGACCATTTCTCGAAATCCAATAGCTAAAAGAGAATCTGGATAAACCAATAAGAATGTTACATTTATTTCTAGGATATAATTAATTATAAAATGGACTTTTCAGCTTTTTAGAAGCAGTTTTATGAGAAGAAATTTAAAGTTTGTTTGAAAGTTAAAATTTTAAAGTTACGATAGTTTATGAACAAGCTAGTTTTCGAACCGTGATTATTCTGTCTTTTCAGGAGAGCAAAATTAAAAAAAAAAACTTGAAAATGTTTTACAGACTAGAAAGGGTATTTCAATCATCTCAATCACTTAAGGGGGTATTTTCATGTTTGATATATCTTTCAAAATAAGCTTTTTATACACAAATATCTCGCTTGTTTAAAAATGGGTCATTTTCAAACTGACATAAAAAGCTTATTTTGAAATATATCAACATGAAAATAACTTTCAAGTGATTGGAGCTACCCTTCTAGTTTCTAAAACACATTCAAGTTTCTCTTAATTTTGATTCTGAAAGACAGAATAATCAGAGTTCGAGCAGAAAACCACCTTAAAGAATCCAAACTGTTGGTGAGACAAGTCTGGAATTTGTTGTCTGAGAATACAATTCTAGTTTTTAATATTGTAAATCTTTTTTTTTTGCGAAAAAAAAAACTAGAAGTCTCCGAACGACAATTAGAAATTTACTTCTAAAAAGTTGAGTACTAACTTTTATATTTTTTAATAATATTTGAATTTTGAAACTAACTTGATGGTGAAAATTTCAAAAATGAAATTTTTCCTTTTCTTTGATGAATTTCGTGAATTGTATGAAGGGTTTCAGCATTCAAAAGAATGCAACTTCCTGTAATTAGAATTTAAAACGTAAACTATTATTTGAAAAAAAATATTGGACTTAGTGTTTACAAATGGTACTCCTAGATGGCATAATAGAATTTTACAGAAAAAATGAATTTACAAAAACAAGTATCGAACTTTTTAGAAAAAACTTTTAACTTTAATTCAAAGTTTTTTTAGAATTTAGATAAATAAATTAACAAGTTGTTTCCTTTTTTATGACAATCTGTTTAGAAAGAATCATTTTATGGAAGTTTTAAAACACCATTATTGATCGAAACCGAAAATCGGATGTCTTGAAACTGTCATAAAATGATTATTTCTAAACTTATCGTTAAAACAAAAGTAATCACCTCGTTAATTTATTCATTTAGTTTCGAAAACACTTTGAATATTGTTTAAAAGATGTTTCTAAGAAGCTCTGTACTTGTTTCGGTAGATGCGTAAGTAACATCGTCTACAGGTACCCTCGTTAAATCCAACGGCTAAAAACTTGGAATCCAACGAATAGGTAACGCATGTTCCAGTGTTGGCCAATGATTTGTAAGACAGCATCTGATGTGTTTGCAAATCCCAAATCCGTAAAGTTTTGTCTTCGGACAGAGTCACGGTCTGATGTCGTTGCGGGTGAACATCGAGGCTTCGAAGTTTACCTCTTCCTTGTCCCTAGATAAGAAAAATTAGCCTCGAAGAATGTTTTTTTTTCTCTCTCAGGAGAAAAGTTGTTTTTATTAACTTGGATCAGAATTTGAATGTTTCCGATTTTATCCAATTCGAGTATTTCTCCATCGATTGTTCCGACGATGATCGTATCGTAAGCGGAATATATCGCTCGTACGGACGGTCTGTCGTAAACCATCTGTCCACCACTGACCACGTATGATTTTGAGATATAGTAGATTTTAAGGCACCTTTCCATGTGGTCATCCCATAACTGGACAGTGCCATCTTTGCCACCTGTTACAAATCCCTGTAGATTTCAACTAAATTTTAATTTCTTAATGATGTTTTAATTTTAAAAATCTACTTAAGCCGAGTTTTAAAGTGTAAATGCTTCTCGAACTTTCTGTTACCCTGTCTTTTAGATGCAACATGAAGAGAAACTTGCAAGTGTTTTAGAAACTAGAAGGGTTGCTCAATCAACTTAAAAATATGTTCATGTTGATATCTTTCAAAATAAGCTTTTTTTTTATAGACAAAATTGTTTAAAAAAATATTGTCTGCTTTAAGTTGGGTCAATTTCAAACAAACATATAAAGCTTATTTTGAAAGATATCAACACGATTCTTCAGTGATGGAACTGCCTTTCTAGTTTCTAAAACACATCCAAGTTTCTCTTCATTTTGCTCTTCTGAAAGACAGAATAATCAAAGAGTTCGAAATAGGCGTTTGCACTTTTAAAGGAAAGAATATTTCATTTTGAATGATTTATTTAGGCCTACTCTGTTTTCCGAACTTTGAAGGCAAAATATTGGACCCTGATGAACCCTTTGAATAGTTCGAATCAAAATGGTTCCTCGATCCCAAACGTAAATTGTGCCACTACTTCCTCCACTCAATTGAATTTGAGATGTTTTTCCATATGAAATGGATAACATTGTTTCCAATTTGTTCTTTTCCGGTTTTTTGGATATAAATCCATTTCCGCGAAGTGTCCAGAACTTAAGATGGTTAATTCCGACAGTTGCGAATTCGTAATTGTCGTAAGGGCTACTCTTGACCGTAAATATTTTTTGCGAATGGCCCCTTTAAAAAATAAAACAAAAAATTAAGATAATTTTTTTTTACTGAAGTTGAAATATTGGTTCAAAGTTGTCAAAGTGACCAGTTGGTAGCCAATTGTTCTCCGGTTTTCCAGTTCCAAACGACCACCGTATGTTTGTCGTCCAGTCCCACGCTTACAATACGTTGACCATCACCTTTTTTTTTTAATTTTAAAGAAAATATATACGAAACAAAATTTAAGGTGGTTTTATTCTGTCTTTCAGGTGTAAAAATGAAGTGAAACTTGAAAATGTTTTAGAAACTAGAAGAATAACTGAATCACTTCATAATTTTCATGTTGATATCTTTCAAAATTAGCTTTGATTTTAGTTTGAAAATGACTAAACTTTAAGCAGACATTATATATTTTAATTTTTGTCTATAAAAAAGTTTATTTTGAAAGATATCAAACATGAAAATACTAAGATTAAGCTACCGTTCTAGTTTTTAACACACTTTTAAATGCTTCCTGATGTTTCCCTTTGTGAAAATGTAGAATAGGAAGAGTTCGATCTTAAAAAATAATTTACTTGAAAATTCAATGGCGCCTATGCCAACTGTCTGCTGGTTCCATTTTAATATTGAAACTGTTCGTAATGTTTGCGATGTCCAGACATGGATCGAAGGTTCGTGTCCAGCCTGAGTTAAGAAAACACAAAACATACAGTAATATTACCAAGTATCTGAAGCGTGCCATTTCCAAAAACGTTGTAGATGCCAAAATTTAAATTTTTCAGGAGATAGAAAAAACAAATTTTCTACTAAAGCTAACAAGCTAAAAGCTAAAAGCTACAGGAAGCTAAGAAGAGAAATATATTAAAAATTATTAATCAGTAATTAGAATATGTTTTTAAATTTTTTTAAAACTTCACTTCAGTTCCAAAAAAACGTTGTAAAAGCCAACATACAACATATGCTGAGACAATGTCACTATTGTGACATTGTTGGCGTTTTTACAACGTGACTATAGTCACTATATAGAAGACTGGCCATGTTGCTGCTCGAATTGCTAATGGCTGTTACAACGGTTATGCATTCTACTTCAGTTTTGTTTACCGCTAGGAACAGCACTTTCGTGACAAGCAAATCCCCATCTGCAAAAAGCATGGCGTTTAGAACCCATTTTTGATTAAACACGTATTTCATCCTTATGTATGGCATTTACAACGTTTCTGGAAATGTACGCCTCATATATTGTTAGTAATTAAAGTATGTTTGTCACCACCTGTCCAGTGGCTATTAAGTCTTTATGTGGATGTATTGCTAGACAAAGTATGTCGTTAGTATGCCGAACGTAGAATTTTTGACTGCAGTTGTTACGATTCAACGTGATTCCTACGGCAGCAACGTGGTAAACAATCGTACCGAACTTGGTTACGTATAAATTGTTTCGGCAGTCGAAACCACGATAACTAAAATGACAAAAATAATAGTTTAGTTACGAACCATGACAAGTATATTTTTTTTATAAAAACAATTATTATTCAACCCAATTGCAAATTGTAATTGGAGTCCTTCGGTCGGAATTTTACGACGACCTCTTCCTCTGATGTCCGTTATTTCAGAGATGAATTTATGGTTTGCAGTTTTAACTTGCTCTTTAGTGTACTCTGACGTGTACGAGAGTTGAAGTTGTGCTTCAACGTCCGAGTCCATTTCTTCCTCTTGATCTTCAAGTTCGTCGGACTTTTCGTCATTTTCACTAAATCTATCCGTTTCAACTTGAGAGCAAAAAGCTTTTAGAAGCGAGTTTGAGTAAAAAACAAAAATCGGTAGTATTACAGTATAAAGGACCACGTTTCTGAGTAGGTGAGGAATTCATAAAAAATAGAGAAAAAAATATACGACGTGCAGGATTTACCGAAAAACGCGTGCAAAAGTTAGAATTTACATTGAGGTCTATGAGGTCTTGAGGTCTTTTTTTTTTAGCTTATTTTAATATCCGTGGGGTTTGCGACCCGCAAACCCCTTAGAAAGCTCTCAACACAAGTGTCATTAATATCTGAGTGACACGTGGCAACTCGTTGGACGTGCAGAGATCACAGGCATTTAGAAATCGGGACGAACAGAAGTTCGCGACACCCTTTTTATGACAAACGTAACTAAGTCATTGGTTGGTTATGTAGTCTGACGTCACATGCTCAGCCCTTTTCCACGTCAAACCACACAACAAACCAATTAGAAGTTGCCGGTCGTCATGAAAAGGGCGGAGCCAACTTGTGTTCGTCCCAATTTCTAAATGCCTGTCGTTTTTCTGCATAACAGACCTGCAATCCTCTATCAAAAATAACCACAGTTAGGGGCAATATTTGGACCAACACATTGAAAATGCTAGTTTTTGAATTATTTGTAGTGAATATTTTTTTAGTAGAAATCAATAGCGAAATTAGAATTGTTGAGGGAGTATTGGGGCCGCAGCCCCGACAGCCCTCCTGCAAAAAACCTTATTCTAAAAAAAAGTCTCATAGTTTTAATAAAAATGCGCCCCTTAAAGATGGTTTCTAACCGCAATACACGTTTGTTATGCAGAAAAAGTAAACGGTTTTTACAAAATTTAAACACGTTTATCTCTGCACGTGCAATGAGTTGGCACGTGTTACTCACATATTCCTGACTCTGATAAAGTGGGTTTTACAACTGGAATGTGGGTCGCGGGCCACACACGTGCTAAAATAGGCTGTATAACTTTTTATAAGAATGCCATAGACATCCATGTAAATTCTTATAACATTTGCACGCGTTTTTTTTTTCAGTATTTCCTGCACGTGCTGAATTTTTTTCGCTATTTTTTTCACGAATTCCTTACCCGCAAACGTCATACCTTATACTGCAATGCTACCATTGGTTTTTTTATGATAAAGTTTACCAATATTATGATGAAAATGCTGATGTCCAGTAGTATAGTGACATTTCCATTGGCAGATGGCATAGTCACTTTGACCAATGGAAATCACGTGTGACTTGTCGTACGTAAATCGTACGTTGGAAACGCTCGAAGAATGTCTTTTGTAAGACTTTCTGGTCGCACCTTGAAAGCAATTTTTTTGGGATATTATGATATTATCACTATTATGATATGATTATCTTAAGACTTACCACTTGCGAATGACGGATATCCGGTAAAACCTATTTTACCATCGTTACTTCCGGTTACCATAATATTTCTATCGAAGTCCACGTCGGTCGTAACGACATCGCATGTTTCCTTATACTTGGACCAAAGGCCACGGACTTCTGGTCCTACGATTCCGGTCCAAGTGGACCATTGGAGTCCAGTTTTGTCTCCTTGCACATGCAGACCATCTGTATCAATAGGACATTTTATTAAAGGTGGTTTTATTTTAAAGTGTGGACGCGCCTCCAACTCTGATTATTCTGTCTTTCAGAAGGAAAATTAAGAAAAACTTGAAAGTGTTTTTTTAAAAAAACTAGAAGAGTCTTTTAAGAGTATTTTTTAATGTTGAAATCTTTCAAAATAAACTTTTTATGTGAGGTTGAAAAGCTTATTTTGAAAGATATCAAACGTGAAGATACTATTATGTAATTCAGCTACACTTCTGGGGCCTCATTACAGAAAAAAATGCAATAAAACTGTCATATGACAGTAAATTGTCATAGGCCCTATATAGCTAATGCATAACCGTCACAAAAGTAAAATACAACATATTATTATGACAGATATTGTCATATGACTACCATTGACTGATGCACAGAATAATATAACAGTCATAAAATAATAGCTTGTAAGCAGTCATATCATAAGGTATGATTGTCACGATTTTATGACTTTTTTTCTGTAATGAGTCTTCTAGTTTCTAACACACTTTCTTCTAAAACTGCAGAATAACCGGAATTCCAAATTGAGCTGTTCACAAAACATCTTCATAAAAAAAAAAAATTGAAAACATTTAGAAACTAGAAGAGTAAAAAAGTATTTTCGTGTTGTTACTGTATATTGTTCAAAATAAACTTTTATTCAAATTGCCATTTAAAAAAGTTTATTTTGAAAGATATCAACAGGAAAATCCTCCATAATGGATTCAGTTACTCTTCTAGTTTCTAAAAGACTTTTAATATTTTTTTTTTGCAAAATAATATTTCTGTTGGGTTTTAATTGTGACTGAGTCACCTTGTACTCTAAACAAGTGACATCCTTTGGAATTGTCGTTAACTTTGAGGTAGTGACCATCTGTTGACCAGTCCAGTGTGACGATGGGTGCTCCGTTTGAAGTGACCCATCGGCCCACATTACGGTATCCTTCGAGGATGTCGAAAAGTGTGATTCCACCGTTTTGATCGGTCGAAACTAATTTTTTGCCGTCGGGTGAATACTTGACCAATCCTTTATTTTCGGACTTTTCTTGAATGAAGTGTGTTTCGGACAAATCTTGGTTTCTGTAATTTTTCACATATTTTAGTAATTATTTTTTTTCTTCTTCATATTTATTCATTTATTCATTAAAACTTAGGATTGGAATACACAGACCACTTTATAACCACTTTTCGACTGTAAAATAAAGTCTAAGATGGTTTGGGCTGTGATTGCAATGTAGTTTATATGGAAAGACTGAAGGTAGTTGGTTTTGGCGACAACCCGACTTCATTTTGTAGTCAAAAAGTGATCTGTTTGCCTACGGCCTTAGGGTTAAAATAAACAAACCACTTTTCGACTCAAAATGAAGTCGAGTTGTCGTCAATACAGACCACCTTCAGTCTTTTCATAGAAAATGCATTGCAACCACAGCCCAACCACCTTTGACTTCATTTTTCAGTTGAAAAGTGGCCCAAAGAAAAGTGGTCTGTGTGCTAAAGGCCTTAGGGTTGACCACTTTTCGACTGCAAAATAAAAGTCAAAGGTGGTTTAGGCTGTGGTTGCAATGTATTGTCTATAGAAAGACTGAAGGTGGTCGGTTTTGGCGACAACCCGACTTCATTTTGTAGTTAAAAAGTTATCTGTTTGCCTACGGCCTTATGGTCAGAATAAACAAACCACTTTTCGACCACAAAATGAAGTCGAGTTGTCGTCAATACCGACCACCTTGAGTTTTTTCATAGAAAATGCATTGCAACCACGGCCTAAACAACCTTTGACTTCATTTTGCAGTTGAAAAGTGGCCCAAAGAAAAGTGGTCTGTGTGCTAAAGGCCTTAGGGTTGACCACTTTTCGACTGCAAAATAAAAATCAAAGGTGGTTTAGGCTGTGGTTGCAATGTATTTTCTATAGAAAGATTCAAAGTTCGACTTCATAACCAGACATACATAATTCTGATAATAAAGATGGCGCCATTTTGCATGGAGACCGCAATATGGCTACCACTCGGACTGAAGTCACAACTCAAGATACGGCTGTTAGTGTTGATCTGAGCCACTTGAGTCTTTGCATCCATATTCCATAACCTGGTGGTAAAATAATATTTCAAATTTACCAAAAAAAATCTCCTCTTGCAGATTTATTTACAAAAAAAAAACCTTAAAATTGAATCTCCACTTCCGGTCACAAATAAGTGTCTGTGTGGATGAGTTGCCATAGCAACCAAACTGTCATCATGATGACCTTGCATGATGTAGGTAACATCGTGGTAGCCCAGTGTTGAGACCTCTAATATCTGATTCTGATTGGTTCCTACTAAAACTTTATCTGGGCTTCTTTGATGACTGTGGACACTACGGATGACCAATCCTATTATAGAAATAAATGGCGCCACTTGAACTCTTTGATTATTCTGTCTTTTAGTTGCAAAATGAAGAGAAATTCGAATTTGTTTTAGAAACTAGAAGGGTAGCTCAATCACTTAAATGCTATTTTCATGGGATATAATCAACATGAAAATACCCTTCAGTGATTGAGCTAGCCTTCTAGTTTCTAAAACACTTTATAGTTTCTCTTTGTTTTGCTCTTGAATAGGTATTTATTTTGCTTTTATCCCATCGGATGGCGCCACTGCAGTGGCTAATGCTAAGCTCCATAGACGTTTTTGGAAAATTTGGATGCAAAAACGTCAAACAAACATTTTGCTAAAAGTTTTTTTTCATGGAAATATCTTGAAAAATAAACAATTTTATAGTTCAGTTTGAATAATAATCCTTTTTTTTATTTTTTCCATAAACATTTCATGTTTTTCGGCCTTTTTTTTCTTCCAAACTGTCATAAAAAGTTTATTTTGAAAGATATCATCATGAAAAAATAGTTAGCATTATCACCAACTATTCTAGTTTCTAAAACACTTTGAATTTTTTCGTAATGTTTTTTTCTGATTGAAAAATATAAATTTTCTCAAAACCGCAGGTGGAGGGGGAAGAGACTTCCCATAGAACATAATAGCCACTACGGTGGCGCCATCTTGGAGGGAAAAATCAAAATGAATATCTATTCAACCACCTTAAGTCCTTCTAACCTCGGTCCATTGTGACCGTTAAGTCTATTCTGGACATGGGTTTGAATTGAGGGTCCCATAGTTGAATGCAACCATCTTTGCCTCCAGTGATGTAACTCAGGTCCCAAGTTCGGTAAATGGTTATTAAACCACCCTGTAAATGATCACAGTTATAAATGAAATAACTCAGACTACTTTCTAAGGGCCTTTTTCTCTCTGTATAAAGAGAGAAAAAGGCCCTTAGAAAGTTCATACATCTTCTCATGTTAAGTGTATTGAGAGGTTGAGGTTACAATTACAATTACAAAAAAATACTCTACAAGCAGCCGGTTGGCCTATGGCAGAGAGATCTTAAGATCCAAGTGCTGCAAGATGCATTGTCATTATATAATAACTACAACAATTAATATGCATTGCAATTATAGAAAAGATTCTCGGTTTTTAATTTTCTATTTAAAAACTAGAAGGTACACGGAAATTTCCTTTTAGGAATTATGTTTATGAATGTGTTTTCTAGTTTCTTTTAAAATTTCATTCATTTTTACTGAGTTGTGTAGTTTTTATGAAATATTTTGTGTTTCAATCTTCTTAAGTAATATGTGGAGGAGGTTGAAAGTGCTCGGTATTTAATTCTAGAGCTATTAAAAACTAGAAGGTACACGGGAATTTATTTTTAGGATTATGTTTTTGTAAATGTGTTTTCTAGTTTCTAGTAAAATTTTATTCATTTCTACAAAGCTGTTTAGTTTTTGAGGTGTGGTTGGCGTTTCATTTTCTAATTTAATACTAGAAGGTACACGACAAAATGCAATTTGCATGAACTTCCGGGCCCTTGTTATGGGATTTCTTTAGAGAAACTTTAGTTTTCATAATATTATACCCACCGGATGCACGTCTTTGATAACACTACTTAAGACGTGGTTCTTCCATACATAAATGTCACCACTGAGACTTCCGGTGTAAGCCACACCATTGGTGGTGGTGGTGGTGGTGGTCGTACCAAAGGCAACACATAACATGGTCTGTTTCACACTGGACTCTTTGTATTGACCGTTTTCGACGTCCAAATCGTTGCCGCAAAGTTTCCAAAATTTTGTGTGTTTTAATCCACATGTTACAAATGTGAAATTTGATAACGGAACAAATTTCACGAATAAAATCTTAAAATAAACCAAAAAAGTTGTTCATATTTTTTTCAAATTAGGGAAAAAATTCAAATTAGTTTCAAAACTTGGAACCACTCTTAAGTGCTCTCAACACTTTCAAACTGTCACGTAACTCTCAAAGACTCTTATCAATCTCGCCAGTCATAACTGATAACTCTCACCACTCTCATAACTCTCATGAGAGTGGTGAGAGTTATGAGAGTTGTGAGAGTGGTGAGAGGTATGAGAGTGGTGATTGATGTGCTGAGTAACTGAACGCCGCAAGCACTCAATTTCAGATTTACCCTTGATCCTGTATCCCTGTAGCTTTTCAAAATTGTCCCATTGCTCCAATCCCATACATTTACACTTGGATTATCCTCTAATCCGATTGACACTAAACGCTATTTTTGAACACATTCAAAAGTAACTTATTATTAATATTTTTCAAACTTTATTTTGAAAACAAAATCGATAAAATTAGAAATTTTTTTTGAGTATTTTTTTTACGTTTCCTTCATCATCGAAATCCAAAGCAGAAACTCCATTTTGATGTCCGTTTTTAAGAATACAAATAGTTTCCATAGTTTCAGGGCTCCAGATGCAGACGTAGCCATTAGGACCCAACTGACCAGTGGCCACTACATTTTTAGCTTGATTCTGAGCTAGGCTTATTTTTAAATAAGGCAACAGTTATATTTTTTTAGATTATTTTAAGAGCACCCTGTATAATATACATGATGTTTCAAAAATGATTTAAAAAAAAAACTTTGGGGTTAATCTGTCTTTTAGAAGAGCAAAATTTAAGAGAAATTTGAATGCGTTTTAGAAACTAGAAGAGTAGCTCAATCACTTGATAGATATTTTCAGATATTTCAAGATATTCTAGATTTTCAAGATTTTCAAGATATTTTCATGTTGATATCTTTTAAAGTAAGCTTTTTTTATAGCAGTTTGAAAATAATCTAACTTTAAGCAGATAGTATTTTTTAAATTTTTGTTTACAAAAAGTTTATTTTGAAAGATAGCAACATTGAAAATACTCTTTAAGTGATTCAGCGACCTTTCTAGTTTCTAACGCACTTTCAATTTCTTTTTAGTGTTATTCCTTTTGAACCAGAGTTCGAAAATTAGCTGTTATAAAACATCTTAAGAGAAACTTGACTGTGTTTTAGAAACTAGAAGAGTAGCTCAATCATTTAAAGGTATTTTCATGTTGATATATCTTTCAAAATAAACTTGTTATAGAACACAATTAAAAAAAAATCATCTGCATAAAATTCGATCATTTTAATACTGCTATAAAAAGCTTATTTTGAAAGATATCAACATGAAAATACCCTGAAGTGATTGAGCTACCCTTCTAGTTTCTAAAACAATTTCCTGTTTCTCTTCATCTTACTCTTCTAAAAGACAGAAAAATCAAAAGAGTTCGAAAATCACCTGTTCATAAAACATCTTAACTTTTTTATGAGCACTCTGTATATTATACAAGGTGTTTACAAAATCTAGTTAGACACTATATTATACAAGGTGTTTACAAACAATATTTAAATATTTATACAATAATATTATACAAGGTGCATACAAAAGATATTTAAAGACACCCTATGGATTATACAGGGTGTCTATAAAAATCTTTATAATTTTAAAATGTTATATTTCTAAAAACTCACCAAGTAATTTCTTTATGATGACCTAAGTAAAATTTCTGTTTGTTTTCAATTAAATTTAAAACAATTCCAACTGTTGCAACACAATAAATAATTTCTCCTGTGCAACAACAACTATAATAGACATTATTACGACATTGTTGACCATGATAGCCGTAAATCCATTCAAGTTCTAAGCAGAATTTTTCATTTGCGGTGTTACTTTTATATTGATCCATTATTTTATTTTTTCTTCCGGTTATTAGAGAATTATTTTTTACCTTTTCTTTTCAAAATTCGGACTAAAAATGCGGTATTTTATTGAACCTTTTCTCCTGTTTTTTCTACTCATATTTAGGGTGCGTTCAGTGTCTCTAAGCGCTTTTAAAGCTGCTCGAGCGTAGGAGCTTCTTCTTGTATATGTATGAAAGACACTATTTCAACAGGCAGTTCTGCTGAGCACTAACTTTTAGTTTGCCCCGCCCTTTTATGCGCGTCAGACCAAATATCAACTATTAGAAATTAAAAATGGGCGGGGCATAAGACATCAGACCAAGTAACTAGCCAATTAGAAATTGGTGACGCTCATAAAAGGGCGGGGTAAACGAAAAGTTAGTGCTGGTCAGAACTGTCTGTCTATTTCATGGTTTTTGAACAGCTGATTCTCGAACTCTTAGATCATTCTATCTTTTCATGTAGAAAATTAAAAGAAACTAGAAAGGTTTTTTAGAAACTAGAAGCGTAGCTGAATTACATAAGACCATTTTCATGTTGATATCTTTCAAAATGAGCTTTTTAAAGTTTTAAAATGACCCAACTTTAAGTAGATATTTTTTTTTAAAATTATTGTCTATAAAAAAGTTTATTTTGAAAGATATATCAAACATGAAAATAATATATTACTATGTGATTGATCTAGTTACCCTTCTAGTTTCTAAAACACTTTTTAATTTTCTCTTCATTTTGCTCCTGAAAGACAGAATTAATAAAAGAGTTCGAAAAATCAAGCCGTTCAATAAAACATCTTAAGAGAAACTTGAAAGTGTTTTAGAAACTAGAAGAGCCGCTCAATCATTTAATAGTATTTATGTTATATTTTAAAATAAGCTTTTTACGGGAGAGAAAAAACATTCTTTTAAAACAGTTGACCGCTTTTTTTTACAGCCGCTTCAAAAGCGCTTAGAAACTGAACGCCCTCCCCTCACCACAATTATATTGGAAACAACTAACCACATGTGACTTATATTTATTATTTATTAATTTGTCACGGGTTTAAATTGGAATTTTCTACGGTTATCATAAAATATACACTGTAGCTGTCATAATGATGTGGGGTGTCATAATAGATATTTATTTAGATTAAAAACCACATCCAAAAATGGTTTCTATTTGAAAAAAAGTGAACAAAAAAGAAATAAATAGAATTACTGGGTGTCTAATAAGTAACTTTTATTTAAGGTGGCTTTATAAATATTTATTTTGTTTTCGTCTTCACAGGTGGCGCCACTTCAGTGTCTATTGTGTTATATAGGAGGTCTTTTCCCCCCTCCACCCGCGGTTTTTTGAGAAAATTTAGATTTTTCAAGCGAACGTTTTTCAGGATAAATATTACGAAAAAAATCAAATTATTTTAGAAACTAGAATAGTTGGTGATAATGCTAAATGCTTTTTTCATAATGATATCTTTCAAAATAAACTTTTTATGACGGTTTGAAAAAATTCGAAAATAGTTTTTCATGAAATTTCAATTTAAAAACTCTAAAAACGGGTTCATTTTTTAAACTTAACTATAAAATGTTTATTTTTTAAGATATTGTCATGAAAAAACTTTTAACATAATCTTTTACCATTCTAGTTTTGAAAATAATTTGAATTTTTTCATAACATCGTTTCTAAAAAAAATGTTCGCTTGACGTTTTTGCGTTAAAATTTTACAAAAAAACATCTATGGAGCTTATTTCCGTCTTGGGGAGACAAAAACAAAATAAATATCTATTGAGCCACGGTGCCACCTTAAATAAAAGTGACTTATTAGACACCCTGCGGGCCTAACTCTGATTATTCTGTCTTTCAGGCGCAAAATGTAGAGAAACTTGAATTTGTTTTAGAAACTAGAAGGGTAGTTCTATCACTTAAGGAAATTTTCATGATGATATCTTTCAAAATAAGCTTTTTATGTTAGTTTTAAAATGACCAAACTCTAAGCAGATAATATTTTTTTCAAAAAAAATTTCAATAAAAAGTTTATTTTGAAAGATATCAATACGAAAGTAGTTTTAAGTGATTGAGCTACCCTTCTAGTTTCTAATACAGATTCACGTTTTTCTTCATTTTACACCTGAAAAGGTATTTAAATCACCTTAAATGATTCAATTACTATTATAGTTTGTAAAATATTAATATTTTTTTTTTGAAAACGTTAAATTAATCAGAGCTAAAATTTGTGACTTATAATACACCCTGTATAAAGTCACTGTGTAAATACAAAAGAAAATGCAATTCAAAATTGGTGCTTTTGTCAATTTTGTTTTTTTCTAACCATGAAAAATTTCTATTAGTTTTGCAAACACTGTAAATAATTGTTAATTAGTTTGTATTGTACACAGTGTTCACAAAGTTAATGAATACATTTTTTAAAATAAAATATTTTTATATATAAATTTTGACTATAACTTTTAATAAACTTTGTAAACACCGTGTATTTATTGCCCTTTGCTAAATCCCGCCTACATTTCGTTTTCCCGCTTATTAACCAATAAAATCACATTCTCACTTTATTCTACACTTCACAGTGTAATTTAAGACGATCACTGGCTTCTCTTCGGTGATTTTTCAAATGGAAGTTATGACGTCAGTTATTATAGGTTCAAATTCAAGAAGATAATTTATTACTTAGACTTTAACTTGAACTGTCTATGTTCGGTTTCAACATTGAAAATTTATAAAAAAGTTGTTCATTAAAATGGGTTTGTTCATTGTTAGTATCAAGGTTTGCGAGTTGCTATTTCAAGTTCTGACTAACATTCTTGAATTCGGCCTTTAACAACTGACCGTTTCGTTTATCATCGATTTATGAAGCCAAATATCACTACATTGGGTGTACTATCATGGAGTATTTCTTTATTAAGTTATGTGGTCGCCATATTCGTTCACCCTTATTTGCATTTTAGTCTAATGGCATTGACGTCATAATTGTAAGCGTACTCTTCAGAAACGCTGTGAAGTATTGTTTTTGTTGAGCAAGCGCGGGAAATGTTCTTAAGTTTCTTGTTTTAGCCTTTTAAGCGTCGTTTTTTGCTTCATTTTATAGGTTTTAAATGGATTTCTTGAAGATCTTAGAAAGAAGACAGTTGGGAAACAACAGACTTAACGACAGTAAGTAATTTAATAGCGATTTTAGCACGTTTTTGTCGTTTATATGCGAATTTGAAACGTTATCGAAGTAAAGGCGTAGAAAACGTGGCCCTTCTATGTTAACGTATACGTTGTCATGGCAACGGAATAAGGGCGAACAATGAAAAGAGCCACATTTCCTCTACTGCGATCGGGCTTTCATTGATATTTTGTCGTTTCAGGTCGTTTTCGTGATTTTGCATTCGATTTACAACTTGAAAAACTCAGTTGCAGTGTACGAGATGAGTTTTCGTGTCTCGCTTGTCGTGATAATGGAGCAGTGGTTGAGTTTCTTTCACTTTTGAGCTCATTTTAGTCCATTTTTTTTTTACTCACAAGACATTTATTTGGTTTACAGCATTACGAAGTGCCACCATTTGTTAGTAAATTCACAACTGGTAATTAGCAGATTTTATTTTGAAGTTATTTTCAAGTAAATTAACGTTTTCGTGTTTAGTTCCAGGTGAAGAACAGGTTTTAGCCGTTGCCGATGAAGATGGGACAGTTTCTCTTATTGATACGTGGAACGAAGAAAACGATTCAGTTATGATTCGTAAGGACATTTTAAAGTCAAAATGCGATTGTAACTTTTGTTTTTCAGCATTTCGGAAGCAACATTAAGAAGAAATTGAAAGTAGTTTAGAAACTAGAAGCGTAAATGAATCATTTAAAGAGATTTTTATGTTTATATATTTAAAAATAAACTTTTTTCGCATTTTTGTCCAATTTTTATGTGATAAACGTATATATTTGAATTTGATATTACCATAAAAAATTTAAAAAGTTTATTTTGAAAGATATTATTAACATTAAATACGAAAAAAAGTGATTGAGCTACCGTTTTAGTTTTTTAAACACGTTCAAGTTTCTCCATATTTTGCTTCTGAAAGACAGATTAATCAATATTTTATTACATTTTCACACAAATTTACATGTTTTGTAAATGGCTGCTTAGTACGTTTTAAAATGCTTTATACAAAGTTTATTTTTAAAGATTTTTTTTATGCAAATTATTTCTTAACAACCTTCGTTTTTAACTCTTCTAGTTTTTATTATATCTCAAAATTTATAATTTAGAAATTGTTTCAAAGTTTTGTTGATTTTGCTTAGTTTATTTTAAGTAGATGAATTTTGTATCTGTCCTGAAGTTTCTCGTGACTTTTTTCAGGTTTTCAGGCGCATAACAACGCAATTTTCGATCTAGCTTGGATGGACGGAGAAAGGAAATTTGTAACTGTGTCCGGAGATCAAAAGGCAATTCTTTGGGATGTTCCGAAACAAACGGCGATCGCAGAATTCAAGGGACATTTACGTAGCGTAAAGTCGGTCGACTTTAGGCCGAACGATAACGGTTAGATCTCGAGAAATGAAATTTCAATCAAAGTATCATAATTTATGTTTTCTGTTTTGTTTTTTACAGCCGTTTTTGCAACCGGTGGTCGAGATGGTAACATACTGATCTGGGATTCGAGGAGTCAGAAGAAAAACGGTGAATACGGAGCCGATAACGTTTTACGAAACGTTCACCTGATGCCGAACGGAGGAGGAGGAGGAGGCTGCGGAACTATGACGACCACACCGAAACAGAAGAAACAACAGAAGTCGGTTTCGTTTGTATGTTTAAAATACGTAATGCGTCGTACTTTAGTGGTCGTTACGTTAATTTCAATGGTTTGCTTTTTTTAAAAAAAAATTCAGGATTCTCTTCAAAGCGTTACGGTTGTTTTGTTTCAAGATGATAAGACGATAATCTCTGCTGGAGCGGCCGATGGGTACATAAGTTTTGTTATTTTCGTTTAAATAAGCATTACGTTTGTGGTTTTTATGTTCGATTTGTCGTTGAGATAAGGTTTGGATGTCAAATAATTAAAATTGGGGTTGGGAAAGGGAAAAAAGGAATTTGGTTTCTAATATATTACGATATAAGCAAATTAAAAGGGGGTTTATTAGGTAAGGTTCCGTTATTTTAGGGAGAAAGGGTTATTTTTTTTAGCTGTAGTGACGAAAAAGTGATAAAAAAAAAGGTCTATATTTTGTCCCCCTATTTTTTGGTAGCTGTAGTGACCCTTTTGATGAACAAAAGGTCTATTAATTTTTTTGGTAGCTGTAGTGACCCAAGTAGCTGTTCTCCCCTTAGTAGCGCTTGTGAGCCTTGGTAGCTGTAGTGACCCCCAACCTCTTGAACTCTTTATTATTCTGTCTTTCTGGTGCAAAATGAAGATAAACTTGAACGTGTTTTAAAAAACTAGAAGGGTAGCAGAATCATTTAAGGCTATTTTCAAAATAAGCTTTTATGTGAAATTTGAAAGCTACGCTTCTAGTTTCTAAAACACTTTTCAAAATTTTTCTTAATTTGCTTCAAAAAGTAAAACTGCAACACTTTTTCTACTCCAGAGGTTCATAACAATCACACAGTTTTTGAAACGTTTTCTTTATACTTTCACTGTATGTATTTTTAGCCTAATCAAAGTTTGGGATTTACGAAAGAATTACGGAGTGTATCGTAAAGACCCTTTACCGAAATTTACTTTCCCGTACGCCGGACGCAGCGTTAAAAGACATGGTACGGCCGTCGAAACACTATTTCGTTCTACTTATCGTCAAGTTTTAAAAAAATCTTTTATTTTTAAAGGTTATTCGAACTTATTGTTGGATTCCAGCGGCTGTCGACTGTTTGCAAATTGTACTGATCACGTCATTTACCAATTTAATTGCGCTTCTTACGAATCAGAGCCGGTTGCCGTTTATCACGGACACGAAAACTTCTCTTTCTTCGTCAAATCGGTTCTTTCTCCCGATGGCGATTACATTTTGAGTGGTTCCAGTGATAAAAATGCTTACATTTGGAAGACGAGCGATCCCGGTTTGCCTTCTTATTGCTTGAGAGGACATTTGGCCGAAGTTACGTCGGTAGATTGGTGCAGATCTAAAGACGATCCACTTTCGGTTGGTCTCATTTTTTTTTTACAATATCTTATTAAGAATTGGTGGGGGGGTGGCTTTAGATGGTATCGAAGGTGCAGAACATTGTTAGATCCAATTCCAATTAACTTACAAAAGAATTTCGAAGAAAACCTCAGTTTTGTTTTTGTTTTTCAGGTGGTTACTTGTTCCGACGACTCGAAATTTAGAATTTGGCGCGTTCCGAAACGTCCGATCGATGACGAGAATCTATTTTGCGGTCGTTGCGAGAATCTGGCCTCTAAAAAGAGAAAACTGAACAACGATTCAAACAATTTCGTATCAAATCGGTTTAAATCGTTCAAGAAAAACGCTTCTAGTCAGTTGCATTCGGGTTTCGTCGAATCACCGAAGACGAGTGAATCTTCGAAGTTGTTGGCTTGCGACACTTTTCGAACGCCAAAAACGGTTGTGACTCAAGTCGATTGCGCGCATCATCTTTCAAAGAGATTCAAATCGGAGGAATCCGTTACGACGCCACTCGGATGCGAATCTCCTCGAAGGTCGGTCGGCGTCAGTACGAAGCGACCGTTAACTGGAAAGTGTTTGTTTATAAACGACAGCGATTCGTCGGAGTCGCGTTCTCCGAAAAAGCTTCGAGTCGGATCTACAAAGTCTCCAAAAAAGGAGAATTCGCGTTGTTATTCCGTTTCTCCCGTTGTTGATGCCTCTTCTCCTAATAGATCTCCTCTAAAGAATGTTGCATTGAATTTCAATGCAACTTCGAATAATTTCGAGATATTTTCTCCGACGAGAAATTTGCCGAACTTTGTGTTCGATCGAGAGTTTTCGGTTGACGACGGAAACGCAAAGAAAAGACCTCAGTGCGAACATTGGTTAACAAAATTGGCAAATTCCAAAGGGGTCTCGAAGTCTTCCGTTACGGAGAAATTGCAAAAGGTAGTTTTTAATTGCAACCACTTCGGTTGCAAACGTTCATTTTTGCAAAAATTTATCAAAGAACCTCAACACACAAAATCACTTTTTTGATGGTTGATTTCGACTGCAAAATGTTGTCGCAGGTGGCTGAGTTGTGTTTGCAATGTATTGCTATGGAAAGAAGCCGGACCTTGGCAAACACAAGCGACAACTCGACTTTATTTTGCAGTCGAAGTCGACCACCAAAAGTGGCCTTATAAGGAGTTGTTCCAACATGGACAAATCCTATTCGTGGGTTACTTCAGGTGTCAATTCTTTGTTGAATTCAGAGCTAAATATATAAGTTTAAATAACGACAACAATTAACAACAAACTCTAATCGCTATGTTCTTCGATTAATTTCAGATTACGAAATCACCGAAACCAAACAATCACATTACGAAATACTTTTCGACTATTCCGAGGATCATTTAAAAAACCCCAAAAAAGAATTCCAAAAGAAAATATATTTTTATTGAATAAGAATTTGTGAATTTTATATAATCTTCAAGTTACCGATTTTACATAAAAAAAATATGACGAAAATAAGCCAAAAAAAAATGAGATTTATGTGGAGGTTAAGGTGTGTTGTTTCGTATATTCCCAGATTATAATTGCTCCAGTTACGTGGACGTTTAACGATCTTATTAAACCTTGTTGCGGTATTTCGATACAAATATCCATCAAGTGGATGAATTCCACCGAAATTCCTTCTTTTTCATTCCTGAAAAATGAATTTCCAGTTAGGTTTTTTAGAAAATCAAAAAAGTTTTATAGAAATTAGCCTCAAAATGCACTCGAGGCTTGACCACTTCACTTGTAGACAAAACAAAAACATTGTCAGTAGCAAAATGTTAATAACAAATATGTTAATTAACAATTTTTTTTGACTGTTTTGGTAAATGTCAATAACAAAAAGCTAATAACACTGTTTTTGACAAGCTTTGTTGGTAGCATATATCGACAGAAAACTGATCCACGAGTAGAATGTTATTAACAGTGTTGACAACAGAAATAACTTGCTATTAAGATTTTGTTATCAACATCCTTTTATCTGCAGGACCGCCTTCAAAGCGATCGCAAATATTTTGCTATTAACAAAGTTAGCAACAATATTATCGACATTTTAATGGGGGAAAAAAATAACAAATGCTGAAAGCAAATGTTTTTGACAAAAGTTAATGGCAAAATATTATTAACATTTCTATAGGATTTTAACAATGTTAATAGCAAATGTTATCAACAAACATAACATTTTATAGGCCGATTTTAAATATTTGATAAAAAACATTGCAAATAACACGTGCTTTCAGCCATGTTTTAAATTAAATTTGGTTTAAGCTTTGGTTTGCCTTAAGTAACGTTTTAGAATATGGCTGTGTGTCTATGTATGGGTGGTGTTTGAGGCTAATTTCGACAAGAAAATAAGTTTTCGAATGAAAACCATGTCTTCTTTGTTTTTACCCCAAAACGATTACAGATTTCTTCGGAAACTTGAATGCTTCCATTTTAGAACTGTTTGCAGTTTGTTCGACACCGATCACGGTGTAACCCTTTTTCTTGCATTCCATTAAATAGTCCTTTAGTTCGTGCACTTTGACCTTTGCAAAAGATGCACAAAACTTGTATGAAAAGTGATTTTCTTTTCTAAAGTCCTAAAGCCGGAAAAGCCGAAAACATTTTCTTTTTAGAAAACGTATTTTAAATCTCTTACTTCCTGAATTGGCACCCATTTGTCGGACACCATACTTAAACTCTGAAACTGTTTGTCCTGAACGTGGCTAAGATTTCCGACTACGTAACGGTTCACACCAAACACTTCGCAGGTTCGACACAATCCTGATGAAAACAATTTTATCGCAGTTGTTTTTCTGTTTTATTTTTCAACAATTAATTACCTCCCAGATTCGGAGTCTTATCTACGAGCGAGGCGACAACGACGAGACCTTCAGACATCTGTTTCTGTTTTCTCGAGAGAATAGATTCGGACGAAGAAGCGAGCAACTCGAAATTAGGAATCATCTGTTTCCAAGGAGTCGGTTTCTTCTGAATATCTCCGCACGATTCTGGAACTTCTAAGTCTTCGTCGCCTGCTATAACAAAATAGGTAAAAATCTTTTTAACGATTTTGTTTCATTGCTTTTATACTCATTTGTTTATAAATTACCATGTGTACACTGTGGTACCCATGATCCGACACTGTGTCGAGATAGTTTCGTGTCGAAGTGAAATAACGGAACGTTTACTTGCGTATCGTTGAGATTCGGATCTGTTTTGAAGAATAGCTGAGGTTTTAGCCATTCGTCTTCGAGTACATTTGTGAGACGTGGCAAATCGTAATAAACTGTCTTTAGAGGGAACCAAATTAGCAGGAATAAATTTCCAAAAAAAGGTTTGAAAATGTAGCCAGAGTTAGGACCCAAATTTAAGAAGAAAACTTCGTATTTGAATTTCATATTCTGCTTTTTCATCTTTGTTTAGGCCCCAATTTGTCTGTTAAAATAATTTTCTCTGGTTACATCACAGGTTTAAAGTTAATTTATACTTCGATCGTGAAATGCTTTTCGGGATGAAAAACACTGAAGTAGTAGTCGTCGTTTAATATTTCGACATTTCTCGATGTTCCTCTAGAAAGAGATTGAATTTCATGTTTTATTTCGAGAGAAATTTCTGTGTCTAGTAAAGTAATGGTTACGAGTGTCTCGTATCGATTGCAGATGCAAACATTCGCTCGATCGGATGGTACGTCTTCAACAATCTTTCAAGGTTCTGATCGTTGCAGCTTTGCCAAATTTTACTTAGTGTGACCTTTAACGAAAATTAAAAAAATAAAAAGGTTCCTAATAACCATATTTTAGAAAATGTCTTAATTTAAGACATTAGGACCACGAGGTTGAACTGGTGGTTTGTGTTTACAAACAAATCGTCTTCCTAGGTTGTCAGCATGTGGCCACGCCCATAGTGACGTATTCTTAATGATAGCTAATTCAAAGCTAAACTCATGAATTTTGATAGTTGATGAGTTCAGCGCGAGCTTTGACTTAAAATTCGTTACAAATTCAACCCATACAGTATGGGAATTATAGTATGGGAAAACATTTCAAGAGGCGAATCTGCCGAAACAAGTATGGAGCTTCTTAGAAAAATCTTTTAAACGAAATCCAAATCGTTTTAGAAACTAGATGAATAAATTAACGGGTTAGTTACTTTTTTTTTATGACAATTAGTTTGAAAATAATCGTTTGATGTCAGTTTTAAAACACCGATTTTCCTTTTCGATCCGTTATCGGCTTTTTAAACTGCCATCACACAATTATTTATAAAATTATTGTCACATAAAAGTAACCAGCTCGTTAACATGTTCATTTAGTTTAGAAAACACTTTGAATTTCATTTAAAAGATATTTCTGAGAAGCTCCGAACTTGTTTCGGTAGATTCGTCCCCCGAAATGTTCTCCTGTACAATTCTATTATTGTGGCCACGTGTTGATACCTAACGCCATCTATGCATTGTTTGAGAAATGGTCGTAAACTCTTGCCTGAGCGTAAACTCGAGTATTAAAATGTTGAACACTGATAAATGGAAGAATATTCTCAATGGTTGTCGACAGAAACTCCTCTTTATCATTCCGTATCGTGCCACTTAGATGGTAAACGATGGACAGAAACGAGCTTAAACTGCCGATCCTTGTCGATGCGGCCTAGCGAAGAATAAAAATCAGTTCTCCGTGTAACCGTTAGCAAGTTTAATGTTATTTAATTACTCTTTCAAATGCTGTCCATAAGCTGTTAAGAAGGTTCGTGAATCTCGTCGTTATTTTTACGACTAACCATTCCATCAGGTATCTAACGGAAAGTTGTAGATTTTCTCCGATCAGAAAATCGAATATCACCTGTTGAATTTTAGTTGCCACTTCCTGTATGAAAGGAAGAGAGACGAGATTCTAAAAATCTAAAATCGTAACTGAAAACAAAAATCAATGAACGAACGAACGTAACCTCGGTGTAAAATGGTTCCAAAATAAGTAAAGTTTGCCAAATTCTTTGTTTTACTCTATGTATCATCGAGTTTGCAAAGTGTCGTGTCTTTTTTCCCGTGATCTTTATATCGTTATCAATTAAGATCGGAACGAGACGAGGAACGACCAGATTCATTTCGTCGGGTCCCATCTTTAGAAGGAGAAGAATGGCTTCAATTCTCACTTCTTTATCATGTAGATAACAACTAGAAAGGCAAAAAAAAGATAGTTAACGCTCATATTTAATTTAAATGTGTTTTAGAAACTAGAAGATTAGCTCAATCACTTAAAGGATATTTTCACGTTGATAACTTTCAAAAGAAACTTTTTATGTAAGTTTGAAAATGACCTATCTTTAAGCAGACAGGTTTTTTTTTTATAAAAAGTTTATTTTGAAGGATATCAACATGGAAATACTTTTAACCTTGGGATCAGGACATTGACGGAACAAGAATTTCCGAGAGAGGAAATGAATTCTTCGGTGTCTTGAACGATCCTGATAATAAAAGATAAAGAACAATGTTACATGTTTGCATTTTTTGTGTTTTCTATCAGGTTTTCACTTGTGATCTCTGCGGTGGTTGTGTCCGTAAACGAGAACCTGAACGAGGATCTCGCAATGGTCGAGTAACGACTGGATTCGTAGTGGATCTTTCCACACGACAGTCACTTGTTTGACGAGAGGAAGGTAAATTCCATGATAACTTTCACTTTTTTCGTTAAATCCTTTTGCAAACTGTCAAACAATGTCGTATTAGTGTCAAAGAAATAACTTAAAAGAATCTCAAGTTAGCTTACGTTAGACAAACAGTTCGTTAAATGTTTAGCAGACATCAGTTCCGGCTGAAAAGCCAGTTGCACGAATGCGTCGACTGCGTTCCAGAAAGAAATACTCGGTTTATTTTCAAATAATGTTCTGTAGCTGCTTTTTAAAACAATTTCGACCATTTCGATGTCTTTGTCTAGAATCTGAAATATACAGGTTGAAGTTATGTGTAAAAGTAACTGGGGCTGTATTTAGTTCCAAAATTAACTGGAATTACACTTAAGTCAAAAGAGTAACTGAAAATAAGAGTTACTTAAAAATGGAATCAATCACATTTGCAAACCATTCCAAAAGTAACTCTCACAGTTACTTCAAAAAGAATATAGGATAGAATATATTAGATTGAAACCTTTGGAAGTAGAAGTTCGAAACAGTTGAAAATTGTTTGGAGCCATTCGACTCCGCCAATTTGCAACGCTTCTAATCCCTCCTGCAGAAGCGCTTTCGAGTCGATCGACGAATCTGCACTTCGTCGCAAATAACACAAAACGCATTCCCATAAACACTTGACGTAATGCGACGAAACCCGTTTCGGATTTCTGATGTGAGTTCGATCGGCAAATCTACGAAAAAAACAAACAAAAATTTATCCGTAGTCGGAAACAGAAAGTTATCTTTCGAATGCCATTACGTTAAAACGTCCTCCGTTATCACAACAGTCGATAATCGGTTGGTTTCGATTAAGATCTTCATCAGTTTTTCAGCGTGAAAATCTTCCAGGTTTCCATCGGAAACTTCGACATAATGAAAAGCTAGCAAAAAACAGTTGACGGCTACGATCTTATTCGTTAGACGTTCAGCTACGTTGCCGAAAGCAGATAAAGTTTGTTCGCAGTTTCTCGCGAAATGTTGCCGCAATGCGAAATGCAAGTCTTTGTTTTGGATGAGAATTTTAAAAAATTCAAAGTGAACCTCACAATTTTCAAAATTTGAGATCTGTATAAAAGAAATTCACTACAAAGATTAATTCGGTTTAAATTTGAAATGTCATTTTAAAAAAAAATGAATTATTACATTGTGTAATTGTTCGTGAATTCTTCTCGTTAAATAATTCATAAATTCTGAAGCGCAAATTGCGATGTTTGATTGAAATGTTCTTCCGAAATCATCTTCTGTTTTGAGATTAAAATACGTTTATGATCAGCTACGCCCGGTCCGCATCAAGCTGACAGAACACAAACATAAGAGAAACTCGAAGTGTTTTGTGACAAATTGGCGACAATTCTAAAACATTTCTAGAACTTTTGTGTTTTGTTTTTGTTGTGTCTGCAATTGCACAAACAATTAAGAACTAGAAGGGACCCTTCTAGTTTCTAAAACACTTTCTAGTTTTGCTTTTGATAGTCAAAGTAACCAGACTAGAAAACTAGCCAACTTTCTTTATTACCACGATCGTTCGTTGCGGTTTCCATTTCTCTGTACAAAGCTATCGTAAATTTGAGAGCGGCTTCAACTGTTTCATTGGCCATATAAGGTCGTCTATGAGCCGTCTCTAAAACTTGTACGAACGGTTTCAAAATGACATCCATCGTAAACGGACAATTCTCATAGTCCATTAACAACACAATCATTTTTGCGACTCTCTGAATTTCCTGATCATCCGTAGGAATCAAAACTTTTCAAACCAGAATTAGTAAAGAAAAAAACATGTAAAAACAAACAAGAATCGTGAAAAATGAACAACTCGTACTTCCGTTCGTATCCGTTTTCACATTCAAAATGTTTCTCGTGGAGTTCACGATAAAGTTCGATTGAGTGTCGCGAAAGTGCGACACTCGTAACCACTGCACGACATCGTTCCATAACTCGGTGCCGCGGCACAAACTTTCTTCTTTTTTGAACAGTAACAGGGTTGATGAAACGTCTTCCAAAGTTAAAGTCTCCTGTTAAGATAGTCAATTTTTCATTATTTTAGCATGAAATATTTTAGAACCATGAGAACTCGAGGAAGTTTGTGCAAATGAATCAAAAGTTCAGTTTGTATATTGAAAAACGAAAAAACACAGCGGAAATCATTTAACAAGAAATGTGGAAGGGACAAGGCTTTTCTTTGATGTACTGCCATCCACCCGATCTTTTTTGAACACGAGCGAGCGAATGTTTGCTCGCTCGCTAACCGGTACTCGCCAGATGATTACTGAATGAGAATGCTCTCTCGTTCTTGTTCGCTCTTTTGGTAAATATCCAGCTTTAAAGTAATTTTGTGTTAAGAGAAATAACTTTTATGCTATTCTGAAAGACTGAAGGGAAATTTCGTGTTAAACGGTTTTTAACCGTACAATTTTGAGTTTTTTTTTTAAACTTTTCATCAACTTTTCGAGTATTTTTTTCTCAAAATAATTTTATAATTTACTGTGTCGATTAGATTGATTAATGCTCGCAATAGAAATTCCTGAGTTGCTCCACGAACAAAAGTATCGTGTGTTCGTATCGTATTCAAGAGTAATTCTCTGCAAAACAAAATGTAATATTAAACATTACAAACAGTAGGTCAATCATGATTAAAATGATTAAAATATACTTTATATCGTCCAACGACTCTCGATTCCAGAGTTTAGTCGGAGGAAGAGAACTCAAAACCTTTACAACGTAAAACAATGGAACCGAGCTCCATATTTGCGAATGAAGGTTCCGTAAAAACTGCCTGAAGTACTTTACTAAATTGAATTTTTTTTTTAACAAAAAGGAAAATTATTAGAACAATCTAAACGGTAGTTTTTTCGTGTCGTGTGATTCATTTACCTTCGATTTCGAGAGTTCGTAATACGATCAGTAAATTGTTCAAGTGAGAAATTAATTTTTCTTCGATTGCGGCTCCGATTTGCGAAGACGTTTGATCGTGTCTGTAATTTATGAAAATTGCTTTTTAAAAAGGCATTGTTAAAATTTACAATTTAGCAAAATTTACTTTTACTTTTGCCATTTTAATATTCTTTTATTAAGAAGAAATTAAAAGTATTTTATAAACTAGAAAGGTAGCCGAATCATTTCGTAATATTTTCTTGTAAGATATCTGTCAAACTAAACTTTTTATAGGCAAAATATATTGTAGGCTTAAAGTTGGATCAATTTTCAAACTGCCATAAAAAGCTTATTTTGAAAGATATATCAAACATGAAAATACCCTTAATTTTGCGCCTGAAAGACCAGAATTCAAAGGGCGTTTAAACTTTAAAACCCGCCTTAATTTATTAAATTCTTATAAATTTAGGATAATTAATTGTTACAAATGCAACTTTACCGAGTGTATAATGAAGCATCATTAAGACCAATCAAGAAATCTCGCAACAAAAACTATTTTTCAAAATGAAAAACAAACAAAAAAAAAAGCACGTTTCAGTGTCGTTTTTTGCCACCTCAATACGTAAATTTTAAGACTTGTATTGGTTTTACCCTTTCTAGATTTTGTTGCAAGAGTGGAAAGCGAATAAAATCTATCGTGGATATTGTATCGACAGTCCACCTTCTGACCGTCTTACTGTCGTGTCTGAGCATTTGTTGCAAGACAACGACAACCCACGAAGAGTGGAGAGACCAAGGTATGGTTTCGGTATTATCTGGTACCATTGTTGCCGCTTCGATTAACCGTCGCACGATTGGAAACAGAGGTGTGATCAGATGAACCTGTTTAAAAAATTTTTGTCCAAGAATAATGTTGACCAACAGTGTAAAATGTTGCGGGTAGTGGTTGAACAATGTTGTGCAAGGAGTTGAACAGCATTGTGCATTAGGTTGAATAATGTGCATGGGGTTTAACAACATTGCACAAGAAATTGACCAACATCGTGCAACAGGTTGAACAACATTCGGCAAGGGAGTTGAACAGTGTTGTGAAGGATGTATGAGCAGTTTAGTGCACGAGGTTTAACAACACTGCACAAGAAATTGACCAACGTTGTGCAAGAAGTTGAACAATGTTGGGCAAGGGGGTTAAACAATGTTGTAGGCTAAATCGCATTAGTAAACGAACCTGTTTTTCTTCCAGTGTCTCTAGAACAAACATGATATTCTCGTAACACGTCAGAATAATTTCAGATTGCGAGTGATTCCAAGCGAACGTTTCGCAGTTAACGTGTTTCTCGGTGTTATGTCGAAGCGATTCTAAAGCGCGCTTTAAGACGTAAATGGATCGCTTGCGATTCAACGTATCGGCATGCATCAGGCCGTATTGAATCATTTTCCAGAAGATACTCTCGGTCCAAATTTGGACAGTACCTACATCTTTATCGAAAAACAAATCGGCTGTGCAACTGAGAAGTAGAAGTCCGTTTCGATGTATCTCTAAGAAATCGTCGCCTGTTTCGCTAAAGGAGCGCGCGATAACACGCCACAGTTCGAACTTGTACTGATTATTTGTAGCTGCGATCTTCGGCAAGAGTTCGATCGCAATGCGAACGCAATCGATAGCTTCGCAATCCGATAAACACAGCATCAGATTTTGTTTGACGTTGTCGATTTTCAGTACATCGCTCGTCAGGCCGTACCGCTCATCTACGGAAAGCGTTTCGAAGAACGAAAACAATCGAATCAACAGTTCGATGCAGTGCCTTAAGCTCGGACAAAATCCATTGGCTTTTGCATCTCGATTTAGGACCCACGATTTAAGCGATACGTTACATAAGGTTAGAATTCGATTGTGAAGTCGAACCGCGACTAAGTAAGATCGTTCCTTAAGACACAAACTAATCGTTGCGATTAATAAATCGTATAATGTAAAAAACTCGAAATCGTTCGTCCTTTCATGTAAATTAAAGGCTCTCGATAAGATCGCTTCAATGAATGTTTCCAGATTTTCGATTACGTCTTCGTTACTTATTGTGACGTTGTCGGTATCGTAATCGATCCGCAAAACAAGTCTCACATTTTGCAAAATGTTTTTAGTTATTTTCTGCAATGTATCGAAATTATCGTTCCGAATTACGATTTCATTTGCGGATTTCAGATTTGCACGAAATTCTTTGATAAATTTATTGCAATCGAAAAAGCGAAAAACGTCCTCGTCCATTTTTTTTTTCCCTCCGATGGTTTTAAAGTTTAGAAAAACAATTGTTGAAATTTCTGAAAGAGAACAAATTTTTATTTGAATGCGTTGTGTTTCGACTTCGACTTTTGTTTGTTTTTGGATTTTTTTTTTGGAATTTTAGAAGATGTTTAGAAGCTAGAATAGTAATTGAATGAATCATTTGTACTTTCACGTTGATATAGTTCAAAATAAACTTTTTATGACAGTTTGAAAAAAAGACCAAAGGTAAGGAAGGTGAACCATTTTTTTTTATAAAACCAAAACCTTTGATTTTGAAAATAGCTATAAAAAGTTTATTTTGAACGATGTTAACACGAAAATATTTTTTGCCTATTGATTTACTCTTCTACTTTCTAACTTTTTAATCTCTTTTCTTGTTTTGTGAACAGCTGATTTACGAATTGTGATTATTTTGTCTTTTAGGAGCAAAATGAAGACAAACTTGAAAGTATTTTAGAAACTAGAAGGGTAGCTTAATCACTTAAAGGTATTTTCATGAATCTTTCAAAATAAACTTTTTATGAACAAAAATTTAAAATTAGGACACTTTCAAACTGACATAAGTGAGTAACCCTTCTAGTTTATAAAATTTATTCTAGTTTCTCTTCATTTTGTTCCTAAAGGGGCAGAATAATGTGTTTTACGGACGTTTACATTTTAAAACCACCTTAAGAACAGGGAATTAGAAATCGGGACAAACAGAAGTTGGCTCCGCCCTTTTTATGATGATCGGCAACTTCTAATTGGTTGGTTATGTAGTCTGACGTCATGTGCTCCGCCCTTTTTAACGTCGAACCACACAACAAACCAATTGGAAGTTGCCAGTCATAAAAAGGGCGGAGCCAACTTCTGTTTGTCCCGATTTCTAATTGCCTATACTTAAGATAGGAAGCACATGGCCACGCACGTGTCCCCCCAATCACGTCATAACGTTTTTTAGCCAATCACAAAAAAGATTTATTTTGTATCTTTTGTAGCGTATACGTTTACGCATATGTATGGCACTGTGTTCATTCTGCAATTACCGTTATTTTTCACTATGCAAAACGTGATTAAAAAGCTTACCAAAGAAGAAGAAAAACGATGTGAGATCCGTAACTATGGAAACGGCGTCCTTTTTAAAAAGTAACCCATGAAGGCGGTTCAAGGAGCAACCTTTTACGTAACCGGTTACAGTCAACAGGATAGTTTTTTGCGCTTACTTTGCTGCTATACATATGCGTTTGCGGTTTACAGCACTAGCTAATGGTTACGGAATAGACAAGTGTGAAACGCTTGACAATATCAGTCCCTGGATTCTGTTATTCAGCGATTTGTCCAGGCGCCTGACAACATATTTGTGTATATTTCTATGGCAGTGACGTCATATTGCTTGCTATGTCGCTGAATAATTGGAATGTACAATAGAGCTAACATCTAGATTGGATAGCATTCGAAAATAGGTAGAAATAGCCTCGAAGACATGCAGGTCTGGTTACTCTGATAACTTTACCATAGAACGTATGTTTTAAAAGAAACCTGGGTGTATTGGAGGCTAGTAGTTTTGTTGTATTCGAATGCACCCTGTCTAGTCAATCGTATCTTTTTAATCGGTGATTTAATTAACCGATTATTTCAGTCACATTCCGTTAATCATTGCATTATCAACTAGTATGACGTCACATACGTAGAAGTAAATAGATGTGACGTCAGATCGCTGGATACATCGATGAATAACGAAATGTGAAGAAAATGTCGTAATGGACGTCTTTATTTATCCGAAGTGAAGGTTTTTCGACGTTAAAAGACGCGTTTTTCGCCCGTTTTTGAAGCGAATAAGATGGTTGTGGCTCCGGACACAGGGCCCGTAGCCGATGTGGTGTTCATCGTAGAGGGAACGGCCAATATGGGCGCTTATTTGAGTGAACTGAAAGCCAATTACATCGTCCCTACATTAGAGTAAGTTATACGGGTAGGACTAATGTGGTTTTTCTATAGTCTTGTATACACCCACCCAACATTGAGTTCAATGGTTGGAGCCACATTAGCCCTATCTGATCAGTTTTAAAGTCGATTTCGATCCGTTTTAGATATTTTAACGCCATTTTTAACAATGTTGAACTAAATAATGAATATGAAATTATGGATAAGCTACGAAGTCACCGATTTTGGAGTGTTTTTGGGCGAGAAATTGCATCTAATGTCAAAAGTGACGGTTGTCGTTTTTAAGTTACAATTCATACCTCGCTTTACGTTTTCTTTAATAACGATACCTCGCTATAACGTTGTTCACACACAAACTATAGTTTTATACAGAAGTGGTTTTCCATTTTCATTAACTCCAATGATTAGATAGTTAATGATGCATTGATTAACGATACTCTTATTGGTATCGTTAAACGAGGTATGGCTGTATTTTTTACTCGAATTTGTGTGTTTTTATGCAGATTTTTCAGTGGAGGACCAGCGGAAGACAAAGATTGTGGATCAGATGTAAGTTTTTAGTCGTTTTTGTGTGATTATCATATGGATGTTGTTGATTTATTTGTTTTATTTTTCAGTTGAACAGTACGATGTACGCTCTGATCGTATTCATGGCTGCCGATTCGCCACCGGAACCGTTAGTTCAGTGTTATTCGTCTCCTACGAGCAGCGTGTCGAAATTCATGTCATGGTTGGACCACGTTCCGTACGTTTAAACACTTTTTAATGTTTTTCGTGGTTTGTTTCGCTGTTTAAACTGTTTTTTTCTACAAATTTTTAGTAGAAAAAACCGCCTTTTTAGGTGTTTTTTTCTTCTTATTGTATGTTTTGTGCTTGAAAACTATTACTATTTTTATGACGTTTTTTTAATATTTCACATCTTTAAGTTATTATTATCAGGGTATCGGATTTTTATGCAATATCAAAGCAATCGTTTCTCAATCTGTGGCCCTTTGAGCTAATAATTGTGAAATAACAATCTTCGTTTGGAGATAAACCACTAATAAAGGTTTTTTCAATCAAAACACTGGTTAGAGGCTAGAACTATCGAGTTGACAACTGAAAGTAGCCAAAACATTAGCCTCTAATGAGCCTTTTTGATTAGAAAACAAAAAAAAAGCACAATTACAGTTGCTCTAATGATGAGATGATTACTTCACAATTGGCACTTGAGCCACAGATTGAGAAACATTTGCTTGATATTTTGCATAAAAATCCGAGCCCTATTGATTAGTTTTTTTTTTTCGAAAACCCAACTTTTTAAAAACATCTTTAATTAAATACAACTTTTTTAAAAGAATATTTTAGTTTAAAATTAGCAATTTTTTCTACATTTTTGAGTTAAATAAACGTTTTTGAAGTAAAATTCTATGTTTTTTTCTCTTTCTCTTTCTATATATATAGTTTTGTCGGTGGAGCTGCCGAAGGTTCTAGCCACATAGCCGAAGGTTTAGGCACCGCTCTTCAAGCTTTCGATGATTTTCAAACGTTGAGAGAACCGCAGTTAGTCAAAACGAAAAAAACGAAACTGCGACTAAATTTTTTTATAAAAACTTTTTCTTTCTTTGAATTGTTTTTAATAGTTTAACAACACAAAAACATTGTATTCTTATCTGCAATTCGCCTCCGTATCCGATTCCTTGTCTGGAAACATCAAATTACATCGGGCATACGGCAGATCAACTCGCTAGCTTAATGGGAGAAGTACGAAATTGTAAAATTTGGACCTTTTTTAAAAAAAAATCGTTCATTTATGTCTTTATTTTACAGCGAGGAATCAACTTGAGTATCATTTCTCCGAGAAAGATTCCATCTCTTTTCAAATTATACGACAAAGTTTGTTAACGAAACGACTTTTTTTTTTTACTCGAAGTTTCGAAGTTACAAAACTTTTTTTTTTCTTTCTAGGCTGGAGGTGATTTGCATTTGGCTCAGAATAAAAATTATACAAAAGATCGAAGACATTTGGTTCTTTTAAAAGGATATCAACTTCAAGGTGAGTCGTAGCGACATAATGTTTTAATTAATGTAACGAAATGATGTTTTTTGAATCCCGTTTTGTTTTATATTGCAGAGCGACCGTTAAGTCCAGCTTCGGTCGAACTCAAAGATAAAGGTCTGAGTTCCTCGCAACTAGGAATGTCGCTCGGATCCGATACGAAACCTCTTCTCGGACCGAATTGCATGACTTCGGTCGGAAGTCCTGTTTTGAATGCCGTTCTATCTCACATGCAATCGCAAGCGAAAGGTATGTGTGACTATTCTAGTTTCTTTTCGTACGGCGGTTTTTTTAAGTGTAAACGGGGCCTCTCGAACTCTTGATTGTTCTGTTTTTCGGTTGCGAAATGAAGAGAAACTTGAATGTGTTTTAGAAACTAGAAGGGTAGCTCAATCACTTAAATTTATTTTCATGTTGATATCTTTCAAAATAAGCTTTCAACATCAGTTTGAAAATAAAAAGTTTATTTTGAAAGATGAAAATTACCTTTAAGTGACTGAGCTACCCTTCTAGTTTCTTAAAACGCATTCAAGTTTCTCGTCATTTCGCACTTGAAGAGGGTAGAAATTCAATTTTTTTTTTGGATTAGGTCCGAATTCTAGTCCTCAAGTGGGTAAGAAACGGCCGGCCGGTGGTTCACCTCCAACCGGACCACCGTTCAAACAACCGACGACGATGTTACCGAACCACATGAGTGGTCTTAACGGTCAAACGCAGCAGCTACAACAGCAGCAACAACAACAACAGCCTCAAATGGGACCAGGACCGGGACCTCATAACGTGATGTCTCAACAACAACAACAGTCTCCGATGAACATTTCGCAACCAAATATGCCGAATACTTTAGCTCAGTTGCATATGGTTGGTCCACAGATGACAAATCAACAAGTTAGACCCGGTTTGGGTGGTCTTGGACCACCGAATGCAACAATTTCGAGACCAGGACAGATTTCCGTATCGCAAACCGCACCTTCGTTTATGAATCAGGTGTGGGGAAAGTTCGATTCTTTCGTTAATTTTAAGCAGTTTCGTTTAAAGATGGTTTTAAAATGTAAAACTCTCTTCTCAAACTTTGATTATTCTGTTTTTCAGAAGCAAAATTTAAGAGAAACTTGAAAGTGTTTTGGAAACTAGAAGGGTAGTTCAATCATTTAAGGACATTTTCATTTCTTTCACAATAAACTTTTTATAGATGAAAATTTAAAGAAAAATATTGTCTGCTTAAAGTTGGATCATTTTCAAACTTGGCGGAAAAAGTTTTATTTTAAAAGATCGAAACGTAAAAGTACCCTTAAGTGATTGAGCTACTCTTCTAGTTTCTAAAATACAGTCAAGTTTTTCCTAATTTTGCTTCTAAAAAACAGAGTAAACATAGTTTGAGGGATGCTTACACTCAATGATTAATTTACTCTTCTAGTTTCTTAAAATATCTTTGATAATTCATTTTTCTTTCAAATAAATTATCAGGAATTTTTGTTTGCATTTAATGATTTTCTCGATACTCAAATTGTGGTTTTAAATTGGGTTTTATTTCTAGCCGAATCCACCGAACGTAACTATCACCAAAGGACCACCTTTACCAGTGATTACGTCACAACCGATGGACTCGTTGCCGATGAATAGGCCAAATCGAGACCAATCACCAGTTAATGTTACGACTCTTGGTCCTAGGATGACTTGGAATCCGCCGGGAGATCGTGTCGGTCCTGGTCCAGGTGGACCACCGTCCGGACCTCAGCAAATGTCACAGTTGGTTATGCGTCTGCAACAACCGGCACGTGGTTCCGGATTATTGAGTGGTCCGCGGTCCACTGGACCTGAACTTGTTGGTCCTAATGTTAATCGACCTCCTAATGCGGCTGCGGCAGCTGCTGCAGCCGCAGCAGCAAATCAGGCTGCAAATCAGAATCCTGGAAACATGATGGGAATGATGCAGCAGGGGGGAGGTAAGAGTTCGGTTGCAAAGTTTCCGGTTGCTTAAACTGGGGGCCCCTTTAAATAAAAGGGGCCTCGCAAACTTTTTTTATTCTGTCTTTCAGGTGCAAAATGAAGAGAAACTTGAATGTTTTTTAGGAACTAGAAGGGTAGCTCTATCACTTAAGGTTATTTTCATGTTGATGTCTTTTAAAATTAAGTCTTTATGTGAGTTTAAAAATTAAAAAGTTTATTTTGAAAGATGCCAACATGGGAAATACCCTCAAGTGGTTTAGTTACCCTTCTAGTTTCTAAAACACTTAATTTCTTCTTTAAGTTACTTCTGAAAGACAATAATCAAAAGTGGTTGGCATGAGGCCAAAACCGACCACTGGAGTCGACTCTACACGACCACTTTTTGTAGCTCGTTCAACAACGTTTAGGGTCACTTTCCAACCACTGGCAGTTGGTGTGAGTGGTCGGTTTATGCATTACACACGGACCACTTTTTGCAATCCATCGCGATTTCGTTATGATGGACTGGAAAAGTGGTCTGCATGTGGCGGAAACCTATCACTTGAGTCGACTTTATTCAACCACTTTCTTGTAGATCATTCAACTACACTAGGGCTACTTTCCTTACCACTGGCAATCGATTCGAGTGGTTGGTTTCGATCACATACCGACCATTTTTGCAATCTTTATCTCGCTCATTGTGATGGACTGGAAAAGTGGTCGGCATGTGGCCGAATCCGATCACTCGAGTCGACTTCCAGTGGTTGTAAAGTGGTTCTAGTGTAGTTGAATGAATTACAAAAAAAGTGGTCGCATAAATCGACCACACACACTTATTTTCGACCAAGAAAAAAAGTCGCTTTTTTGAAGTTGACTTTTTTTTTTCTTCTCATTTTGTGTTCCTTAGGTCTCGGTGGTCCGAACATGAATCCAAATTTTCCTCAAGGTCCTCCGAAAGGAGGTCTAACGGGACAACTAAACATGGGTCCGCATTCGATGCAAAACAATCCGTCGGTTTTGCAGAATCAGTTAGGACCTCAGGTAATTTCGGTTTCGATATTTTTTATCTTTTTTTAAATGGAATTGATAAAAAGGCGGTGGGGGGAGGCAGTGGGTAACGAGAAAGATTTAAAAAATGTTAGTTATTTTATTATTTTGTTGTTTTTGTTTTTCAAAATAATCCAGAGTTGTGCAAAGTTACAAATTTTGTCTTCGTTTGATAAATTAGAAGATTAGATTATGAAATCATTTTTACGTAAATTGTTTACTTTTCAAAATATTTTCGAGTCAAAATCGCAAAAAATGTCACGAGTGTGAAATTGTTTGTGTATTTAAAATCGAAGTGATGTTAAAGTTAAAGGCGTAGTTGCGCCGAAGAAATCGATTCAGACATGCGGTGATTTTAAGAATTTTATTTATTACCTTTCACTAAGGTGGCTGAATAGATTCTTGTTTTTGTACCCCACTGCAGTTTCTATTATGTTCTATAGAAGGTGTCTTCCTCCTCCATCCAACCTGCGGTTTTAAGAAAAAAAAAATTTTTTTCAAGCGAACGTTTTTCAGAGGGAACATTACGAAAAAAATTCAAAGTTTTTTTTTTTTAGAAACTAGAATAGTTGGCGATAATGCTAACAGTATTTTTTTCATGATGATATCTTTCAAAATAAAATTTTTATGACAAGTTTGAAAAAGGCTGAAAATAGTTTTTCATGAAATTTCAATGGAAAAACCTAAAAACGGGTCATTTTTAAAAGAAAAGGGGGCATGAAAAGACTTTTAAAATAATCTTCTACCATTCTAGTTTTGGAAACAATTTGAATTTGTTTTTCTTAATGTTGTTTTTAAAATAGTTCGCTTGACGTTTTTGCGTCCAAATTTGTCAATGCATGCCAATGGTATGAATCCGTATCGTCACTTATGACACGAAAATCGCGGACAGGCGGTGGTTCATGTCAACACCTCCTATGTAATCCATTGTCTTATAATGACGACCACTTTATGTGGCGCCACAAAGTGATCTGTATGAATTTTCAGTGTTTTTTTTTTTAAATTCCAAATTCCTAATTAACTTTTTAAATATTATTTAATTATAGCAACTTTGTAACTGTTTCCAATGAAATTTTTTAAATTTATTTTTCCTGCATGTTTATTGATGTTATTTTTTTCTTCCTACTTTTCTTTTATGTTTTTCTTATCAATTCGTCCAATTCGTCTGGCTCCTCCTCTCCCCTCCTCAAAAAGAACCAGAGATTGCTTCTTTTTCAGCCTGGAAATCAGATGCAACAACAACAACAACAGCAGCAACAACAACAACACATGGGTCCGACATCTATGCCGAACAACGTTCAACAACAAGTCGGAGGACCGAATACGGCTCAATCGAGCATTGCACCGAGCAATCAATCGCAACCGAATACGATGGGCACTATGGGAAACATGGGTGGACCTGGACCGAATCCGCAACAAAACCCGTAACCAAAACTTCCGACAATCATAAGAAAAGAACTTTAGAATTGAAGAAAAAGCCTTTTTTTTTACTGTTTTTGTTCAGAATGGGACAAGTCGGAAATCCACTTTCAGGTCCTCCGCAAACTCTTCAACAACAGCAGCAGCAACAACAACAGCAACAACAACAACAACAGCAGCAGCAACAACAGCAGCAGCAACAACAGCAGCAGCAGCAACAACAACAACAGCAGCAGCAACAACAACAACAGCAGCAGCAACAACAACAACAACAGCAGCCTCAAAAAGAACGTCGTCTTGCATGGCAGGGTGTCCTCGAATGGCAAGAAAAACTCAAAGCTGCGAACGATCTTTCGGATAAGATTACACATCAGGTTCAATGTCAGGTTTCGACTTCTCTGAATGCGATCGGAGAACCAGAAGTGTAAGAAATTGAGTCTTTTTCTCTCTTGAAAATGGGATTCGATATGATCGTTAACTTGTGTGTCGTTATTTTTATTTAAAGTAATGCCGAAAAATGGCCCAAGAAACTTATAATGCAATTGATTCCGAAAGTTTTGATGCAACATTTCGGAAGTACGTTTCTTAAGTTGTCGAGAAACGTTATCTTTCATTTTAATAACACTAATTTGGAGACGGTGGAAGCGCTTTCGAATCTCAACAAAGTCATGTCGAATGGATTCGTAAGTTTCTTCGTATTTATCTTTGGGGAGGGTTTTTTGTTTGTAAAGTACATTTTGTAATTACGACCAGTTACGACAGAGTTGCCACTCAACCTGGGAAAATTCGATGGAATTAGAAAATTTTTCAAAAAAAAAAAAGTGGAGAAATTTAACAAAAAAAACCTGAAAATATCGGCGAATTTATTTTCTGAAATTTAGTGATTTTTTAAAGTAACTATGAACGTTACATCAGTTACTTGTTGGGTTATTTTCATAGAAGTAACTAACTTCAGTTACTTTATTAGGAAACAATTGAAATTCAACAAAAAGACTTGAATTTTGTTTATTTCTTTGTGTGTTTCCTTGTTGTTAAGGTTGGCTGCGTTCATTTATCCGGCCCTCAGAATTCAAACTGCGACATTCGCATTCTGATGTTATTGTACAGCGCCGACAAACACACTTACGTTGGATTCATTCCGAACGATCAGGCTGGTTTCGTAGCAGCGATACGAAACGTCATCACGAAAAAACAGCAATCTTCTAAGCAGCAACAACAACCGACTCCGACTTTGTTGCAGCAACAGATGTTCGGAACTCCGAGTGGAGGAGGAGGAGGAGGAAACGGAGCTCCTCCAGGAATCGGAGGAAATCCTCAGGTATTTTTTTCTTGATCCGACGTAAACTTTCATATCGCGACATTTTTGTTCGCAATATTTATCTTTTTTTTTTTAGATGAATGCTGCTCTGAACAGCGGCATTCCAATGTCGATGTCGGGTCCTTCTGGTCCTCAAGGTCCGATGGGTGTCAATGGACCTCCACCCGGAGTCAGTGGTCCACCTGGTGGATCGCCGCCAAACATCTCGGCTTCCGTATCGGGACCTGGAGGACCCGTTGGCGGTACGATGCCAAACGGTCCACCACAACCGCAAACACAACCTCAACAACCACCAACTAATCCACAACAACAACAACAGCAACAACAACAACCACCGCAAGGAATGATGGGACAACAGCAACAAGGGAACGGAATTCCTCCTGCGGCTACGAGTTCTGGAACGACTGGAACGTCGCAACAGAGCGGTGGTGGAAGCGGTAGTGGATCGAGTGCGAATAGCGCTGCCGTAGCTGCTTTAGAACAACAACTTGCTGCCGAAAGGCAACAAAACCTTTTAAAGATTCAACAGTTGCAGGAATCGTTGCAAGCGGCTCAGCAGAAAGAGCTGCAGCTGAAAGCGGCTGTCGATCATCAACAGCAACAAGCTGTTGCAGCACTTAGTTTAAGACAGGTAAGTAAGGGGTTCGGACGGAACAATTCGAAGGGCATCGCTATTACTTATTTTGACAGCTGATCGTATGGGAGAAGGGGTTAAAGGCCGAGTTGGCTTTTTTGCGAATAACTGTTGGACTTTTCACTAGCGGACGCGATATTCTTCAGGGTTTGAATTTCCTTTACTCGGCTTTTTTTAGAAGCAACTTTACGAAGACATTGATTATTTGTTAGAAACTAGAACAGTAAATTAACGGAAAAAAATGTTTCGTGAATTATATCTTGTCAAAATAAACGATTTTGTGACAAGTTTTAAAATTTATGTTGTTACTTAAAACAAAGCTGAAACTTAAAGAAAGCTAAACTTAAAAACTCTTCATAAACTTACTATATAGACTTTTGTCTTACATGTTTTAAGCTTAACTTTATTTTAAGCAGCGTTTTTGAACACAGTAGAATTTCGAGAAGGGAACTTGAACGTAGGATCGTAGTTCTATTTTTTCTTTTTTTACTATTCTAGTTTCGAAGACGCTTTCAATTTTTTGAACGTTGTTTCTAGAAAATAAAGTTGAATACAGGAAGTTTTTTTTTGACTAGACTAGAAAGGGCCATTTAAGGATCGTAAATCCTTAAGTTATTCTTTTACGACGGTGGAAAAATAAGAATGAAATCTTGCGCTATCCTGATAAGTGTTCATGTTAAAAATACAAATTTCTTTCAGTTCAATACAATCCAAATGCCTCAGAACACTCCAAGAGCAACGGAAATGAAAAGAAAAGTAAATAAGACTGAATTCTTCACAATGTCTAAAATGATAAATTTTTTTTAAAGGTTTACTTTTACTCGAGTCCATTTTATTGTTCTGTTTTTGGTATTCAATTCGATAAAAATCACAAAAGTTAACAATTATTGTTAGCCATTCAATGTTTGAAACGAATATTCTCTTCATTTTACACGTGAAACACAAAATAACCACAGTTCGAGGGGCGGTTTACACTTTAAAACCAGCTTGATGAACAGTTAATTTTTGAACTCTTGATTATTCTGTCTTTCAGGAGAGCAAAATGAATAGAAACTTGAAAATGATTTAAAAAATAGAAGGGTAGCTAAATCACTTATGGCTATTTTAATGTTGAGATATTTCAAAATAAACTTTTTTATAGGCAAAAATCAAAATATATCGTTGTGTTAAAGTTGGGTCCTTTTCCAATTGACATAAAAAGCTTATTTTGAAAGATATCAACATGAAAATACCCTTGAGTAATTGAGCTAACCTGTCTAGTTTCTAAAACAATTTCTTTTTTCTCTTCATTTTACTTTACTGAAAGGGGTAGCGCAATCACTTCAGTGTGTATTTTAACGTTGATATCTTTCAAAATAAGCTTTTTACGTCAGTTTGAAATTGACGCAACTTAAAGCAGACGACATTTTTTTAAATTTGTGTCTATAAAAAGCTTATTTTGAAAGATGTCAACATGAAAATATCCTTTAATGATTGAGGGTACCGTTCTAGTTTTTAAAACACATTCAAGTTTCTCTTTAATTTTGCACCTGAAAGACAGAATAATCAAGAGTTCGAAAGAAAGCCACGTTTACGCATCTGAAACGTAGGAACAATCAAAGAGTTCTATTCCAATGGTTTTCATTATTAATTTGCATATTATGCAAATGGATACTTATAAAAGCTACAATCTTAAATTTGAAACATAAAGTGGACTCGTGCGAAAAATAAAACCAAGTTTAAAAATTTGCTTTTTTGCATTTCAAAAGGGAATTTAAAAATTTTAATTTTTTTCTTTATACTTGAATTAATTGGAAAATATGCAAATTTTTTTGTTTCTGTTTTGCGTTTTTTTTTCAGCAATTACAGCAACAACAAATGAGACAATTACATGTCGGTGGAAATACACCGGGTTCAAACAATCCTCAATTGTTACATTTGCTTCAATTGCGACAACAACAGATAATGATGCAGCAACAACAACAAGGGGGTCAAAGGCCCCCTATGCCACAGGGTCAAATGGTGGGAGGCCCTGGACAACAACAACAGCAACAACCTCAGAACCCCGGAGGTAATATTTTTTCCGATAACATGTTGTAATCTTTTGATTTTTTCTTATTATATATATTATTTGTTCATTATAAATATTTAATTGGAAGTTTTTTTGTTTTGTTTTTTCTAATCAAAAGTTTTTTTACGAATCTTCTTCGTAACAATTTTTTTTTTGTACAATTATGAAAAAAAATTATCGTTTAAGTAGACGTTTTCTGTTTTCCTTGCGGTTACGTCGTCGATTTAGAGCTCCACTTATTATTATTAGTATCGTGTGGGCTTTTAGTCGTGAATTTCGATACAGAACATTTTATTCATTTTTTCTTTTTCTCTTATTTAATAAAATGTTGTTAACTTAGTTTACGAATAAAGAAGAGTTCGAAATTTTGTGGAAAAAATAATTATTATGTGGTTAATTTATTTTATATTTTAAAAATTTCTCATATAACGGCTGATAAATTAGAATCTCGAACTCTTTGATAATTTCTTTTGATTTTTACGAAGAATATTTATTTATTTATTATGGTCTTTCTGGTGTAAAATAAAGGGAAAAAAACTTGAATTTGTTTTAGAAACTAGTAGCTCAATCACTTAAGGTATTTTCATGTTTGATATCTTTCAAAATAAACTTTATATAAGTTTGAAAATTACCCAACTTTAAGCGGACGATATTTTTTATAATTTGTCTATAAAAAGTTTTATTTTGAACTATTATCAACATGAAAATAACCTTAAGTGATTGAGCTACCCTTCTAGTTTCTAAAACATTTTCAAGTTTCTCTTTATTCTGCACCTGAAAGACAGAATAACCAGAGTTTGGAGAAATCTAACGCTTTCAAGCTTTCCATTTAATTATATTATCAAATCTTAAGTTTCTGTAGGCTTATTTATAAATTATAATTTATAAATTACAATTCTTGTAGGTTATTTATTTTAATATATCGCGTTTAGTCATCACCAGGTGTCGCCATTTCGCCTAAGCGCCGTTCATTTTTGCCGGGAAATAAATGAATTACGGCCGACCTGTGGTGAGCTTTTTTTTTATAACTTATTTGTGGTTTTTGGTGAATTTTTATTTTAAAAAAACTTTTGAACTGTTTAAGGATGTTATTACACTTAGAAGATTCTTATTTGTGACTTTTATTAGCAAGTTATGAGTTAAAATTTGTTACAAAACTTGAAAAGCAACTTTTTACTTGTCCTAAAATATTCGAACGTCTTTAAAAAGTTTGTTCAGTGTGTTTTTAGGCCGCAAGATGTTACTTCAGAAATAGTAAGTGATAAATATATTTATTAATCTTTTATTTTCCATTGAAATTTTGTTAAATTTACGATATTTATGGCATGAAAATTGCTATAAGAAAATCTTGAAGCACAAAAAATATAAAAAGAATTGGGGCGAAATGTAATGGCGACTTCAGAAGAATTTATGCAAAAATGCGCCATATTCGTACACTTATTTATAGCGATATATGGCTTCATTTTCGCGTTTGTATGTCATCTGTTCGTCTGCAATGAAAATGACATTAGCGGTACGTTGAGCATTTTTGAAGCTATATTTTCTTAAAAATGACATTGAGATGAATATGGTAGGTCAACTAATATGGCGTCGTAATCACATTAAATTCAATGTGAAATTAGTATGTTGGTGTTAGCTTCAAGAAAGTGACGTCTGACATCATCACTGATAAATTACAATTCTTGTAGGTCATTTATTTTAATAATATATCCCGCTTAGTCATCACCAGGTGTCGCTATTTCGCATAAGCGGCTTTTATTTTTGGCGGGAAATGAGAAAATTTACTTAATAATAATATGGCCGACCTGTGGTGATTTTTTTTATAACTTATTTGTGCGTTTTTGGTGATTATTTATTGATTTTTTAAAAAAAAAATTGAACTGTTTACACTTAGAAGATTCTTATTTGTGACTTTTATTAGCAAGTTATGAGTTAAAATTTGTTACAAAACTTGAAAAACAACTTTTTACTTGTCCTAAAATATTAGAACGTCTTTAAAAAGTTTGTTCAGTGTGTTTTTAGGCTTCAAGATGTTACTTCAGAAATAGTAAGTGATAAATATATTTATTAATCTTTTATTTTTCATAGAAATTTTATTAAAATTATGATATTTATGGCATGAAAATTGCTAAAAGAAAATTTTGAAGCAAGAAAAATATAAAAAGCTTTGAGGCGACCCATCTATAATGAGTAGAATTTATGCAAAATTGCGCCATATTCGTACACTTATTTATAGCGATTTATGGCTTCATTGAAGCTTGTTTTCTTAAAAATACAATGAGATGAATTAAGTAGGTCGACCAATATGGCGTCGTAATCACATGAAATTCAATCTCAAACTAGTATTGTTTTTTTTGGCTTCAAGAAAGTGACGTCATGACATCGTCACTGATAAATTTGGTGGAAAATATGATTGACAAATGGACTGATAATTTTTCATATTTGCATCATACATTTTTTATTATTAGCGATTACAATTGCAATAATACAAATATAATTTGCATTTGTGTTTGGTGGTTGTTTTTTTTTTTTCGTTGGGGTTGTGAATAAATAATAAATTATCGAAAAATTAACTTTTTTTAAATTTTTATCATTTGTGTATGCAAATTTTTCTTTGACCTCTCAAACGTTGTCCAAAGGCGATTCGTTTCCAAGGTCATCATCCTACCGATAAAAAATAAATTATGATCATGAGGAGGATTTGAAACAATGGCGGATGACGTCTCACTGGTCGTTCAACAGTGTGACGTCATCCAAGGGAGTGTATTGTTGCTTCGCCGTAAGAGGAAGCTTGTGACGTCAGAGGGGTTGACAAAAAATTTAGGCTTATTGTCATTTTGTCTGATAAAAAAAAGGGTTAAAGTAATAAAAAAAAAGGCAAAAACCCTTTATTTAAACTGTTATCAACCCATTTTTATCAGACTAAAATGACAATTTTAAATTTTACGTAAACCCTTCTGACGTCACAAGTTGATTCTTACGTTGACGCCCAACTATGCAGTGTTCTCTTACCGTTATTTGGTCTTCTGACCGAATCAACTCTAGCCTTCTAGGCTTCCAAAATTCTCGCCTTGTTTGTCTCAATGATAACCAAGGTGGTAACTGTAGTAATAAATAACGTCATTTTAGGGTATGATTTTAAAATGAGGGCTTCATGATTTGTGGGAGGAGCTTCTTGAAGTGAAAAGGATGTATGGGAGGAGCTTCTTGAAGTGAAAAGGATGTATGGGAGGGGCTTCATGCTGTTAATGGGTGGGAGGAGCTTCATGTTGTTAATGGGTGGGAGGGGCTTCTTGAATTGTGGATGTATGGGAGGAGCTTCATGATAGGAATGGATGGGAGTGGCTTCATGCTGTTAATGGATGGGTGGAGCTTGGTGTGACGTACATGGATGGGAGGAGCTTGGTGTGATGTATATTCATTGGACCAGCTTCATGACAGGAATGGATGGGAGGAGCTTCAAGTCATGAATGAATGGGAAGTGTTTATTAACTTGGAATAGATGGGAGGAGCTCAATAACGCAAATGGATGAGATCGAGCTATAGTCATCTCGTCATAAAATGATGCTTGTGACGTCATATTGACACAAATTATGGCTTGTCATTTTGTCTGATTTAAAAAGAGTACCGGTAAAATTAACCGGTAATAATAATAACAACAAAAGAACGTAAGAATCCTTTTGTTTAAACTGTTGAGAAGTTTTGCGATCAATCCTTTTTAATCAGACTAAACGACACAAATCCCAAATTTTTTTTTGGTCAACCCCTGTGACGTCACAAGCTAAATCTTACACTGAGGCAACTAGAGCTGGCAAATTTTTCTATATATCGATATTTCGATATTTTTTTTTAAAAAATATCGTGCAAAATTTTTTTTAAAAAATATCCTATTCGATTTATCGATAAATCGAAAAAATAAAAAATCGAAATAACGAAAATAATATAAAAAAAAAAAGTTTGGATGTGACGTCACAATGAAAATACCTCAGTTTTCTTTCCAAAAACCATTTGCTGCTTTTGATTATTATAAATCAAAATAAAGAAACAAATAAGATTATTTATTTTGCAATAAAACCTTAATATTATTATTATTATTATTTGATATAATAATTACCCCAGCACAATTCTGCCAAATTTGAAATGTTTGAAATGAATTACAGAAAATAAATAAATGAATAATTAATGTGGATTAATTAGAAATAGGATTGAAAATGCCAAATTGTGGTTTTAATCACTGAAGTTTTGAGGCATTTGATAAAAATGTATAAAAGAAACACACTTTTTTTCTTCTCTCTTTCTCACTGATTAATTAATGTATATGAATGACTAAATATGCAGGTAGGTTGATCAACGTGTGGCTCGCGAGTCATATATTACGGTCATAATTGGCCCACTTTATTAAAACGTTGATCATCACTGACTCACTTATGAACGGAGAGAAACTGTGACATTTTTTTTTTCTTAATTGGAAAACCTTTTAAGTATTGATGATTCTAGTTGTCAAATTGCAATTTGCGTCAAAACAAATTTGACATTTGGATGTTTTTCCTATTATTTTTGTGTGTTTTTTTTTTGTTTAGCAATTGTCAATTTTAAACTCTTGTCCGCCATTTTTCTTTTACTTTCGGAAAATATTCAGGATAAAAAAGAATTTTTGTAAGCAATGTGATATCATTACATATTTACACATTTAAATGGGCTTCTAGTTTCAAATAAACTTTGAAATTCTTCTAGTTTTGTAAAAAAAAATATATGCTGAGTGACAGATTGGTTTTAATATTTTTTTTAGAAATTAAAATAGTAAAAAAAAATTTGAATAGTAAACAAACAAATGTTTCACCAATGTTTGAAAATGTCAATTTTTGTCATCAAAAATGTCATATTTTGATAAAAAAAGGGGTTATTTTGAAAGATATTGTCAAAGTAGGGCCTAGTCTATTTTTTAGTCTAGAGAGTCGAGACCTACATAAAGTTCATTGGCTGGTGGTAAGAGGTTAGAGGCTAGAATTCCAAAAAAACTAGACATCAATTTAGTATATAAAATTAAACTTGCCTAGACAAAACATCTAGTCTCTAAAGAGGTTTTTTTGTTGTCTGAAATATGAATTTTACCGGTTGTTTTAGATCTTGCAATATATGGGTCTGGCCCATGAGCTTCATGGACCTGCTGGGCTTTCTTGGTATGGTGATATTTATGGAATTGGTGGGCTTCATGGGCTTAGTAGAGTTTATGGATATGGTGGGCTTTATTGGCCTAGTGGAATTTATGGGTATGGTGGCATTTATGAACCTGGTAAGTTTTTATGGACCTGCTAGGCCTTTATGGTCCTGGTGGGCTTTATGGGCCTGGTAGGATTTATGGGTATGGTGGCATTTATGAACCTGGTAGTTTTTATGGACCTGGTTGTTTTTATGGACCTGGTACTTTTTATGGACCTGGTAGTTTCTATGGACCTGGTGGGCTTTATGGACCTGGTGGGCTTTATGGACCTGGTGGGCTTTATGGACCTGGTGGGCTTTATGGACCTGGTGGGCTTTATGGACCTGGTGGGCTTTATGGGCCTGGTGTGCTTTATGGGCCTGGTGTGCTTTATGGTCCTGGTGGGCTTTATGGGCCTAGTAGGATTTATGGGTATGGTGGCATTTATGAACCTGGTAGTTTTTATGGACCTGGTAGGCCTTTATAGACCTGGTGGACTTTATGGACCTAATGAGCTTTATATGCATGATGGGCCTCATAGGCTTAGTGGGCAAGGCTCACTATAAAGATTTGAAATTAGGGGTAAATGTCAATTTTTATTTACAAAATATAGGTTTATATTTTAGTATATTTGTTGTATGGGCCTACTATTCTAGTTTCTAACGTTGTAGTCTTTAAAAAAAAGAATTTACAAACTAATTTGATAAATCAGGATTTAGAAAATAAGACGTAAAAATTATTCATGGCTTACTCTTGAATCAATCTAATTTGAATGCACAAAAAAAGAGATAAACAAAATTATAATTATATGTTTTTTTTTAGATAAATATTTAAAGTCTTTGAAATTTAGATCGATTTGGAGAAATTTCTTACCTGACACATCTGGAAATTTAGATGTTTTCATTGGAAGAAAGGAAAGGAAATAAAAATACTGTAAATATTTGTATGAATATAACAGAAATTTCAAAAAAAAATAACAAATATTTAAACTTACCAGCTGTTAGAAAAATGGAATTTTTTTTTAAAAAAAAGAGAAAAATAAGATATTTTCTATTAGAAATTGATATTTTAAAATCAAAGATGGCGCTGCTCTTGACACTTTTGCAGTAGCCATTTTCAAAATATGCAAATGAATTAGAACAAAGCAATAAAAATCACAGGCAATTAGAAATCGGGACGCGCAGAAGTTGGCTTCGCCCTTTTTATGACGAATGGCAACTTCTAATTGGTTGGTTATGTAGTCTGACGTCACATGCTCCTCCGCCCCTTTTCAACGTCGAACCACACAACAAACCAATTAGAAGTTGCCGGTCGTCATAAAAAGGGCGGAGCCAACTTCTGTTTGTCCCGTTTTTTAATTGCCTGTACAAAAATCCTGGTTTTGGTTAAGGAATTATAGAAGAATTAATTAACTTATGAAGGTGATTTTTAAATTCACATTTTTCAAAATAAACTTTTTGGCGAAATTTGGATGATTTTGAAATCTTCATAAAGTTTTATTTTTTAAAAAATCTCTTCAAGATAGTTTTAAAGTTGAAACACCTCTAGAACTCAGGTTATTTTGCCTTTTCAGGAGCCAAAATTAAGAGTAAGAAACTTGAAAGTGTTTTAGTAACTAGAAGAGTAACTTTATCACTTAAAAAGGTGTTTTCATGATGAATATCTTTTAAAATAAGCTTTTACGTGATTTTCAATTTCTCTTTAAAAAGTTTATTTTGAAAGATATCAACATGAAAATATACTATTAAGTAATTGAGCTACCCTTCTAGTTTCTAAAACACTTTCATTTTCTTCTTAGAGTTGCTACTGAAATTGTAGAATAATCAGAATTCTAAATCCGGGTTTTCTTCTTTTTCATTTGCATATTTTTCAATCTACTGCTTAATACAAAATCAATTATCACGTTTTTAAGCTCAACAAATAAACAAAAATGGTTTGATTGATTGTTGAATTTAATAAAAAATTATTAGGGCTCGGATTTTTATGCAAATATCAAGTAAGTGTTTCTCAACTTGTAGCTCGCAAGTGCCAATTGTGAAGTAATCATCATTATCATCTTTAGAGCAACTGCAATTATGCTTTTTCTAATCAAAAGGCTGGTTAGAGGCTAGATGTCTGGTTACTATAAGTTGTCAACTAGAAATGTCTAGCCTCTAACCAGTGTTTTTGATTAGAAAAAAACCATAATTGTTGATTGATCTCTAAAATGGGATTGTTACTTCATAATTTGCCCTTTGAGTCACAGATTGAGAAACATCTGCTTGATATTGCATATAAATCCGAGCCCAACCTATCACAATAACTATTGTCAAATTATTATTAGGGCTGAGGTTTTTATGCAATATCAAAAGCTAGTGTTTCTCAATTTGTGGCCCAAGTGCCAATTGTGAAGTAATCATCATCATCATCATTAGAACTGCAATTATGCTTTTTTTTCTAATAAAAAAGAGGCTGGTTAGAGGCTAGACGTCTATTTAGTATCAGTTGCCGACTAGAAAGTTCTAGCCTCTAACCAGCCTCTTTTTTATTAGAAAAAAACCATAATTGTTGATTGATTTCTAAAAATGGGATTGTTACTTCAGAATTGGCCCTTTGAGCCACAGATTGAGAAACATTTGCATAAAATTAAAATAGCCAATCTGTGATGTCATATATTTTAGATATTGTACAACACATTTAAAAGATGACATCAAACAATCTGTCTAAATTAATTTAAATATAGGTCATCTAATTATAAATGGCATCAAAGCATTTGATTGGTTTCTTTTTGTGTTGAAAAATCAAGAGACGCTTTGTCTAAAAGACTTGATTGTTTTAGGTCTCAAAAGGGGGGGGGGGAGGAAATCTCATAATTAAAAGGGCTGTTAATTTTGTTGCTGGGTCAATAGCTTTACTTACCCCTCTTCCCTGTTTGTTGTTTTTGTTTTTAGTCCCAACACAAAAACATCATGGCGGACAATTAAAAAACCAAAAGAGAAAATACAAAAAAACAAACAGATGTTATAATTAGTTAATTGTTGCTATCAGATACTTAACTAGGTGGCGCCACTGCTTTAGCTAGTTTTCAAAACAGGTCGTTAGAATTAGGTGAAAACTTCAGTTGGCTCCACCCTTGTTATGACGACTGGCAACTTCTAATTGGCTGGTTATGTAGTCTGACGTTGAAAAGGGCGGATCATGTGACGTCAGACTTCATAACCAGCCAATTAGAAGTTGCCAGTCGTCATAACTAGGGCGGAGCCAACTGAAGTTTTCACCTAATTCTAACAACCTTTGTTTTCAAACTGCTGAATGCTAAGCTTCATTTGTTATTGATTGATTGAGGCTGGCGCACTTTTTTAGAATTGCTTTTAAGCGCCATTTTTTTTTAAAAAAAATCATATCAAGGGCTTGAGTGTGGCGCCACTGATACTATACTTCAAGTTGCAATTTATTCAAATGTTCACTAAAGTAACACCAGGTGTTAACGAAACTCTCAGGACAATAGGTGGCGCTTTAGCTAGTTTTCAAACTGCGAAATGCTAAACTAAGTTTATTAATTATTGATTGATTGAGGGTAGCGTCTGTTCAAAGGTTCAAGAAAGCGACACTAGGTGTCAGTACTACTAGCTCAACACCTCTTTAATGAAATATTTGACCTAAAATTCATTTTTCGAAGTTATTTTCCCCCTTTTTTTTGTCAAAAATACAGGAAGGAATGTTAAGGTAACAGATTATGACGTTTGATGGCGCTTTAATGAACTAATCGACTATGGCGCCATCTGGTGAAGTGCTATTGTAGTAAAAAGTTAAAGTAACAAGCTGAGCTCTTCTTTAATGAAACATTTGACCTAAAATTAATATTTCGAAGTTGGTTTTTCTTTTTTTTGTTCTCAGCACATTTCAATGTAAATAAGACATTTTTTTCTGTTAACTTTTTTTAAGTGGTTAGCAAACAGATTATAAAAAAGTAGAAGGTGCTTTTTTTGTGGGCGGAGGTTGAAACTTATGCTTCTTCCGTTTAAAGATTTTTTTTCTTTTGTCCTGAATTGATATAATTTTTTTTTATTTTTCATTTATTCAGTGAAAAATCTTTTTGTTTCCTTAATTTTTAAACATTTCACTCACGATTTTCTCATTTGGCGCGGATTTCTTTAAATTGCCAAATGTGTTTCCTTTGTTGCATTCATTTCTGTTACCTTAGGTCCTATTCTACTACAAAATATGACATTAAAATTGATTTTGAAAGATAAAACTTACCAAATTCTGAATTCCCGAAAAAATATAGCAAAAAAAAAAAGAGAAAAGAAACGAAGAAGATTGAGATTTTTTTAATGAGATTTGAAACAATAAACTTGCTAAATAGAGGCTCGGATTTTTATGCAATATCAAGTAAATGGTTTCTCAATTTATTTCTCACAAGTGCCTATTATGAAGTAATCAATCAATCATTAGCAACAACTCCAATTATACCTTTTTTTTCTAATTAAAAAAAAACTAGTTAGAGGCTACAACTTTCTAATTGACAACTGATAGTAGCCAGACATTTAGCCACTAGCCAGTCTTTTTGATTAAAGAAAAAAAGATAATTGCAGTTGCTCTAATGATGATGATGATGATTACTTCATAATTGGCACTTGGGCCACAGATTGAGAAACATTTGCTTTTGATATTTGTATTAAAATCCGAGCCCTACTCGTAAAACGTAAAGCTAAACTTATAAGATGGTTTTTAAAAGTGTTAAAGACTTTCAAACTCTTGATTAGTCTGTCTTTTAGGTACAGAAATGAAAAAAAAACTTGAATGTGTTTTAGAAACTAGAAGGGTCGGTCAATCACTTAAGAATGTTTTCATGTTGATATCGTTTAAAATAAGCGTTTTAATATAAAAAGTTTATTTTGAATGATAAGCAACATGAAATTATCTTTAAGTGATTGAGCTGCCCTTCTAGTTTCTAAAACACTTTATAGTTTTTTCTGAATGTTGCACCTGAAAGACAGAATAACACTCAAATGATCAGCATCCATATAAAACCTTCAAAACATTTATTTGATTAACTAAAAGGACTTCAACTTTGAAGACATTAATTCTCTATGAAGTTTTCAACTTTGAAGACATTGGTTAACTTCTTAGTTTTCAACTTTGAAGACATTGGTTAACTTTTCAAGTTTTCAATTTTGAAGACAATGGTTAACTTTCAAGTTTTCAATTTTGAAGACAATGGTTAACTTTCAAGTTTTCAATTTTAAAGACAATGGTTAACTTTCCAAGTTTTCAATTTTGAAGACAATGGTTAACTTTCCAAGTTTTCAATTTTGAAGACAATGGTTAACTTTCCAAGTTTTCAATTTTGAAGACAATGGTTAACTTTTCAAGTTTTCAACTTTGAAAACATTGGTTAACTTTCAAGTTTTCAATTTTGAAGACAATGGTTAACTTTCAAGTTTTCATTTTGAAGACAATGGTTAACTTTCAAGTTTTCAATTTTGAAGACAATGGTTAACTTTCAAGTTTTCAATTTTGAAGACAATGGTTAACTTTCAAGTTTTCAATTTTGAAGACAATGGTTAACTTTCAAGTTTTCAATTTTGAAGACAATGGTTAACTTTCAAGTTTTCAATTTTGAAGACAATGGTTAACTTTCCAAGTTTTCAATTTTGAAGACAATGGTTAACTTTTCAAGGTTTCAACTTTGAAGACAATGGTTAACTTTTCAAGGTTTCAACTTTGAAGACAATGGTTAACTTTTCAAGTTTTCAACTTTGAAAACATTGGTTAACTTTCCAAGTTTTCAATTTTGAAGACAATGGTTAACTTTCAAGTTTTCAATTTTGAAGACAATGGTTAACTTTCAAGTTTTCAATTTTGAAGACAATGGTTAACTTTCCAAGTTTTCAATTTTGAAGACAATGGTTAACTTTTCAAGGTTTCAACTTTGAAGACAATGGTTAACTTTTCAAGTTTTCAACTTTGAAAACATTGGTTAACTTTCCAAGTTTTCAACTTTGAAAACATTGGTTAACTTTCCAAGTTTTCAACTTTGAAAACATTGGTTAACTTTCCAAGTTTTCAACTTTGAAAACATTGGTTAACTTTCCAAGTTTTCAACTTTGAAGACAATGGTTAACTTTCAAGTTTTCAATTTTGAAGACAATGGTTAACTTTCAAGTTTTCAATTTTGAAGACAATGGTTAACTTTCAAGTTTTCAATTTTGAAGACAATGGTTAACTTTCAAGTTTTCAATTTTGAAGACAATGGTTAACTTTCAAGTTTTCAATTTTGAAGACAATGGTTAACTTTCCAAGTTTTCAATTTTGAAGACAATGGTTAACTTTTCAAGGTTTCAACTTTGAAGACAATGGTTAACTTTTCAAGGTTTCAACTTTGAAGACAATGGTTAACTTTTCAAGGTTTCAACTTTGAAGACAATGGTTAACTTTTCAAGTTTTCAACTTTGAAAACATTGGTTAACTTTCCAAGTTTTCAATTTTGAAGACAATGGTTAACTTTCAAGTTTTCAATTTTGAAGACAATGGTTAACTTTCAAGTTTTCAATTTTGAAGACAATGGTTAACTTTCCAAGTTTTCAATTTTGAAGACAATGGTTAACTTTCAAGTTTTCAATTTTGAGCGAGCCACTTTGTGGTGCTACTGAGTGGCGCCACCCATGTGAAATCCATTCTTAGAAGTGATATTCAAGCAACACTCATTCAGGTGATAAAAAAAAAACCTGGCCATAATAAAATCCACTCAAAATTGTGGTAAATAAAAAACAACTTCGAAATTGTTCATAACTTCGAAATAAACTCTTTACAAGTAAAGTAAGGAACACACTTCCTAAATTTGTTAGTTTTTTTTATCGTTCTGAAAACACTCACGTAGTCAATATATATATCTATTGTGATATCTAAACAATAGACAATAATTTTGTCTGCACAACAGAAATGAGACAATGAAATAAAAACCTGAAAAATGTTTGTTTTTTTTGGGGGGGGGGGGGGTCCTTGTTTTCTATTTTTGGATTTTGTTCATAATAAAAGAAAATATTTCGTATTTTTCACCACATGGTTTCTCCAAAAAAAAACACAATTTGTTTGTTTGAGACATATTTTTCTATTGTTTTTGTTTTGATTTAACAAACAAACAAACAAAAAAAGACAACAAAAATATTGAATAAGAACTTGGTTTTTTTTCTAAGATTGGTTTATAAATTTAGAGACTAGAAAGACAATTGATGATAACAATAGAATTCACTATACTGACCCCTCGTTTATTGTACGTATTTGTATCGTCTTCGTTGTCATCTTCGTAGATTTTGTTTTTGTTGTCCAGTCTTTCGGACATTGACTGTAGTGAGGAGGGCGGTAATAGACCTATAGGAAAACCGTCAAAAGAAAATGGGATTCCTTTATGTGAAAACAGGCTCATTGATTGACAAAGTAGAAACTAAGAACGGCTATAGGTGAAATTGGCTGAATAGATCTATATTTATTAGGGATATTGGGACATTCGAATCCCGTGAATCTTGAAAAATATTTTTAGATTCGAAAACTCGAATCTTCGGCGCTTTTTTTTGTCTTTCGAATCTTTCGAATCCTAACCTGACAAAAAAAAGTGTTAAAAACTTTGGTAAAATTAGTTTGAACTCCATTGACTTCCAATAGAAGCGTTGACTAACCAGAAAAAACCGGCGATTGTTGCAATATCGGTGGTATCCGGATCACCAATGTGATCACCTTGTGGCTTGACCCTGAGTGGCGCCACACTGTGTTTTTTATTATTAATAATTTAATATTTAATATTATTTCATTTATTTGTATCTTCTTAATGAATAATATAGGATTCTTATATGAAGGATTCGAGAGATTCGACGGATTCGAGAACCTTTTAGGATTCGGATTTGAGAAAATGGTGCCACTTCAGCTGGCTAATGCTTTGGCTTGCAATAGACACGTGTTTTTGTTAAATTTTGGCAAAAATCTCAAGCGAACTTATTTTAGAAAAAACATTATGAAAAAAAAATCAAATTGTCTTCAAAACTAGAATGGTAAAAGATTATGTTAAAAGTTTTTCATGACAATATCTTAAAAAATAAACCATTTTTTTATAGTTCAGTTTGAAAAATGATCCGGTTTTGGGGTTTTTTTCTATTGAAATTTCATGAAAAACTATTTTCGTCTTTTTTTCAAACGTGTCATAAAAAGTTTATTTTGAAAGATATCAAAAATGAAAAAACTTAGCATTATCACTAACTATTCTAGTTTCTATAACACTTTGAATTTTTTTTTTCGTAATGTTTCCTTCTGAAAAATGTTCGCTTGAAAAATAGAAATTTTCTCAAAACTGTGGGGGGGGGGGGGGGGTGGGGAGAGACCTCCTATAGAACATAATAGCCACTGCAGTGGCGCCATCTGAAGGGATGAAAACAAAATAAATATCTATTCAGCAACCTTAAGGTTGTTTTCAGTTTTCAAACTCAACTCTTTTAGAAGAGAAAAACTTGAGAGAAACTATAAAGTGTTTTAGAAACTAGAAGGGTAGCTGTCAATTCCTTAAGGTTATTTTCACATTGATATCTTTCAAAATAAACTTTTTATGAACAAATAAAAATATAACTATATCACAAAAAGCTTATTTTAAAAGATATCAACATGAAAATACACTTTAAGGGATTGAGCTTACCCTTCTAGTTTTTAAAACACTTTATAGGGTTAGTTTCTCTCAGTTTTGCTCATGAAGTGTCCGAGTGGCCCCGTTTACACTTTAAACCCCACCCATAATTGCATATTTTGAAAAATTCTTGATTTAATTGTCAATTCTTGACACCTTTTTACAAAATGAAATGGACACCAGTTACCTCTTAACCTTTGGCCCGATTTAATTGTTCAAATTATAATAGGTGTCATTTTTATTCATCCAAAGTGGGGGAGGGGGGGGAACTCTTAATGAATGAAAAAGTGCCGAGAAAAAGTGACCACACTGACCACTTCACAGGCAATTAGAAAACGGGATAAACAGACGTTTGCCCCGCCCTTTTTATAACGACTGGCAACTTCTAATTGGTTTGTTGTGTGGTTCGACGTTGAAAAGGGCGGAGCATGTGATGTCAGACTACATAACCAACCAATTAGAAGTTGCCATTCGTCATAAAAATGCCGGCGCAAACTTCTGTTTATTCCGTTTTCTAATTGCCTGTGACCACTGCGCCCACTCAATGCGTTTTTTTTATTTCATGCTAATTTTAAGGCAAGTGGACAATCAAGTGATCTTTATTTAGACACAGAGATTTCTGCATTAATTAAGTTAAAGAACGTAAAAATTGTGTGTGAAGTAAAATTTTAGGGCTTAAAATCAAGAGTTGGAAAAAAAGGACCCTTTTAGGTTTAATTATGAAATTGTATTATTTTGTCACTAAAAGTGGTGTTTGAAAATGAGATTATTTTGCTTTTTGGAAACTTTTAATTCGTTTTTCTCGTTTCATTTGGTTTTGAATTTGAAAAATTTTACTCTCTGCAAGCGGCCAAGAAGGCCTGTGGCGGAGGGACAAAAAAGATCAATTGCAACATTCGAAATGCATTGTCAAAATCCGAAGATATAAACTTAGAGGTGGGACGAATCCTAAATTTTCTCAAGTCCGAATTTTAGAAGGTTCTATTTTAAAGGATTCGAGAGATTCGAGGGATTCGTCCCTCGAATCTCTCGAATCCTTCAAATATAAGAATCCTATATTATTCATTAAGAAGATACAAATAAATTAAATAATATTAAACATTAAGTTATTAATAAATTGAAAACACAGTGTGGCGCCACTCAGGGTCGCCACAAGGTGATCCCCGGATAACCACCGAAATTGCAACAATCACCGGTTTTTTATTGTTAGTGAACGCTTCTATTGAACGTCAATTGGAGTTAAAACTAATTTTATCAAAGTTTTAACAGTTTTTTTAGGTTAGGATTCGAAAGACGAAAAAAGCAGCAAAGATTCGAGTTTTCGAATCTCGAATAATTTTCAAGATTCGCGGGATTCAAGGATTCGAATGGCCCATCTCTAATATAAACCCAAATAACAGTTTTGCTTTTTTTTTTCTGCCTATTTTTTGCCAAAAAAGTAGATTTATTTAAACTAAATTTAAATATAGTAATATTAATTAAATTAATTTAAGTGATTTAAAAAAACTAACTAACTACTTAACCTTAAGTAGAAGAAACAGTTAACTTGCTTATTATTAGGGCTCGGATTTTTATGCAAATATCAAGCAAATGTTTCTCAATTTGTAACCCAAGTGGCAATTTTGAAGTATAATCATAATCATAATCATTAGAGCAACTGCAATTATGTTTTTTTTTCTAATGAAAAAGTCTGGTTAGAGGCTAGATGTCTGTTTACTATCAGTTGCCAAATAGAAAGTTCTAGCCTCTAACCAGCCTTTTTGATTAGAAAAAAAAAAGCATAATTACAATTACGTTTTTTAAATCAAAAACACTGGTTAGAGGCTAGAGGTCTGGTTACTATTAGTTGCCAACTAGAAAGTTCTAGCCTCTAACCCGTGTTTTTAATTTAAAACAAAACGTTATTGTTGGTTGATCCAAACTGGAATGTTACTTCACAATTATTGGCCCTTGGGCCACAGATTGAGAAATATTTTGCTTGATATTGCATAAAAATTCGAGCCCTTTCTTTCGTAAAAAATACTAAAAAAAAAATCCTGGTAAACTTGAATCGAATATTGAAATGTATTTTTTTTTTAAATAAACAATAGCAAATAATAAAATATTTATAAAATATAAAAAAATACTCACCCTGTAAATAGTAAGTCCGGCATAAATGGACATTGAGTAGTAAAACAGAAAAGAAACACAAAGTTGTCAAACTAAAATGATGCATTATTAATTATTATTAATTAAAGATGTTTAATTATTATTATTTCTTATAATAATATTAATTTAAAATAATTTAAAATAAAATGAAAAATAAATTTAAACTGTTCGTAAAACAAAAAAACAAAATAAAAAGTAGAAATTTCAGGTTTTGTAATTATTTGGTCTTCTGTTGACCACTGGTCAGTTCTATGTGTTGTTGTTGTTGTTGTGTGGTCAAAGGCGGCAGTTGTTTCACTGAAAGTGGTTCATGATGTATTTTGATTGGATCGTTTTTCCGCTTTTTTTTTGGGGGGGGGGAGAGATTTCTTCGGTTTTTTATATTAAAAACTCCACTTGATAGAAAGAGAAAGTCAAGTGGTGTGACTTGACTATAAGAGACTTGGGAGATTTTTAAAGACTAGAAAAGAGATAGACCAAAGAGGCTTCTTTGTTGGAGGTGTGACACTTATGTGACACAAGCAAACATACACACAGAAATGTTAACAGGTTTTGCGCGTTGATTTTGTTTCAACTTTGTGATTCGTGTGGTAAATGAAATTATTTTCTATTACACTGAGTTTTCAGCATCAAAGTTTTCATTCTCTCTCTCTCTTTTTTATAAAAAAAATGGTGGGAGGGCCTCTCTCTCTCTCTCTCTCTCTAAACAAGAAGGAGGAGGAGTAATATGTTTTCTAGTATTTAGGAATTTGTATTGGAGAAACGGAGATCCCTCTTGAGAGATAAGAGTATTGAAATTTGTGGTGGCCAACAAGTGGCACGTCAAGATGAAATACATTATACACATTGAGATATTATTTGGGGGCTTTGGAACACAAACACCACTTTTTGGTGGTCGTTGTCGACTGCAAGATGAAGTTGTAGGTGGTTCAGCTGTGGTTGTTGTAAAGTGGTTGCAATGTTATTTTTTTAATGGAAAAAAAAATTGAAGTGGTCGGTTTTGATGACAAAACAACTTTTGTTTTTCATTCGAAATCGACAACTAAAAGTGGTCTGTGTGTTTCTGCCCCTTTGAATGTTAGAAAACACACTGCAATACTCGCTGACAGCCACTGCAATACTCGCTGACAGCCACTGCAATACTCGCTGACAACCACTGCGACACTCGCTGACAGCCACTGCAACACTCGCTGACAGCCACTGCAATACTCGCTGACAGCCACTGCAATACTCGCTGACAACCACTGCAACACTCGCTGACAACCACTGCAACACTCGCTGACAGCCACTGCAATACTCGCTGACAACCACTGCAACACTCGCTGACAGCCACTGCAACACTCGCTGACAACCACTGCAACACTCGCTGACAGCCACTGCAATACTCGCTGACAACCACTGCAACACTCGCTGACAGCCACTGCAATACTCGCTGACAGCCACTGCAATACTCGCTGACAACCACTGCGACACTCGCTGACAGCCACTGCAACACTCGCTGACAGCCACTGCAATACTCGCTGACAGCCACTGCAATACTCGCTGACAACCACTGCAACACTCGCTGACAACCACTGCAACACTCGCTGACAGCCACTGCAATACTCGCTGACAACCACTGCAACACTCGCTGACAGCCACTGCAACACTCGCTGACAGCCACTGCAACACTCGCTGACAACCACTGCAACACTCGCTGACAAAAAAAACTAATAGTAATTAGCAGTCTAGCCTCTAACCAGCCTTTTTGATTAAAAAAAAGCATAATGATTATGATTACTTCATAATTGGCACTTGGGCCACAAATTGAGAAAGGTGTGCTTGTTATAAAAGGGGGATTTTGTGGCCCTAAGTTTCGGCTCATATTGAATTTGTCAGTTGAGCACAAACATGTCACAAATTGCACATTCACATGTTATAGTTGTAAATGCTGTTTTCGTATTGGTCTAAAATGGGAATGTCGTAGGCAGTGTGTCGTCATTTGTCTCATTTCCAACACCTTTCTCATGTTTTTCAATTTTCACGTTTTGCTTCTTTTATTGAAGCAACACATCTTTTTTTTTTGTTGCAATTGAAAAATAAAAATTTGTTAAAACAACAAAGTTTTATTCCGTTTTTGATTGACTGAATTTCACTGATGGACTTATGATGTTTTTAAAGTGGTTTAAATTTAAATGTTTCTTGAAACCTTAACTATTTTTTGTCTTCAACAGAAACTACAATGTGTTTTAAAAACTAGAAGGGTAGCTCAATCACTTGATGACGTTTTCATGTTGATATCTTTCAAAATAAACTATACCTTGTACACAGTCATGAGTTAAATGAATTCAAATTAAATGTTTATAGGTGAATTTTACGGAATCCAGTTAAGGACATAAACCAAATAAAAATTGACTTTATTATTAATATTTTAAATTAAAATACTAAATCAATATTTTGTCAATAGTTTATATATTTTATATTTAAGTATTAACTCAATATTTTGAGATTATTAATTGAATAAATTGAATCCGACGGCATATTGTTTGTTTGTCCTTCACAGGGCTCTGTAGAACACGTTTATTATTTAAATGCATTTAAATTATCATGTGTGTACTAGGTATAAGTGTTGAAAATAAGCCAACCTTTAAGCTGACAATATTTTTTTTTAAATTTTTGTCATTAAAAAGTTTATTTTGAAAGATAAATCAACATGAAAATTACCATCAAGTGATTGAGCTACCCTTCTAGTTTCTAAAATACTTTCAAGTTTCTCTTCATTTTGCTCTTATGAAAGACAAGAATAATCAGACGTTTATGAGCCATCTTAAAGTGAATATTTTTTTAAGGTGGCTGTATAGATATTTATTTTGTTGTTGTCCTCCGAGATGGCGCCACTGCATTGGCTGTTATGTTCTATAGGAGGTCGCTTCCACCCACCCCGTGATTTTGAGAAAATTTATATTTTTTTGAAGCGAACGTTTTTCTGAAGAAACAATACGAAAAAATTCAAACTGTTTTAGAAACTAGAATAGTTGGTGATAATGCTAAAAGTTTTCTTCATGATTGATATCTTTTAAAATAAACTTTTTTATGACAGTTTGAAAAAAAGGCCGGAAATAGTTTTTCATGAAATTTCAATGGAAAAAAACATCAAAACGCGTCATTTTTCAAACTGAACTATAAAATTGTTTATTTTTTAAGATACTGAAAAGAACTTTTAGCATAATCTTTTACCATTCTAGTTTTTAAAACAACTTGAATTTTTTTTTTCATAATGTTTCTAAAAAAAAACGTCAATGGAGCATAGCATTAGCCGTTGCAGTGACGTCATCCGGAGGAAGACAAAAACAAAATAAATATTTATTCAACAACACCTTAATGTGTTTTATAGTTTATAAAAGTAACACCAGATGTCATCTGATGTTTTTTTTATTATTATCCATCTTATTAAGATATATTACCATGCAAACACTTTTAGTATAAATCTTTTACCATTCTAGTTTTTAAAGCAATTTGAATTTTTTCATAATGTTTCTAAAAAAAACGTTTTTGCGTCCAAATTTTACAAACAAAAAACGTCTATGAAGCATAGCATTAGTTGCTGCAGTGACGTCATCTGGAGGAAGAACAAAAACAAAATAATTATTTATTCAACAACTCCTTAATGTGTTTTATAGTTTATAAAAGTAACACCAGGTGTTGACTACTGATGCTTCTTATTAATCTATCTTTTGATAGATAGACCAACTTTAAAAATGTGTAAACTCAATTGTGATTTTTATTTCTGAGGTTTTTTCTGACAGAAAGAAGTTTTGTGTAAAAAAAAAAAAGTTAGGCCCTCTGGCGATGTCTCGAAAACTCGATCTCTCAAAAGCTTTTGTAAACTTATTTATTGGGTTGAATCCATGATTAATTTCAATGACAAACATTTTACTTGTACACATAGTAGTTGGTTGGGGTCACGTATATCAATAATAGGTACAGTGTTTCATCACAAAACCTTTCAGACAGATGGCTGGATAGATAGATATTTGATAAAAAGATGTTTTGTGACAGACACACACACACACACACACAGAGGCCAAGTGTGCTGAGCACCAATACAGTCGTTTGCGCCGCCCCCTTTTATGAGGAATGGTAACTTCTAATTGGTTTATTATTTGGTCTGACGTCACATGCTCCGCCCTTTTCAATTTCTAATTGGTTGATATTTAGGGCAAATGACTGTATTGTGCTGAGCACACTTGTCTGTTGCGGAACTGGACAAGCGCCTGGCTTCGTTACTCGTGCTGCTTGTATTGCTGCGCGCGAGTCCGTCCACATTACTGTTGTTTATCGACAAGCCACCTCATCCGAGCCAGTGTATAAGTACGAATAGTCTGGACCCAGCCTATGAAACTTCTTGAACGCAACAGAAAGCAGAAATGTAGAGGAAACCTGATATTTTTTTTTACTTATGTGGGAACCTGGCCTAACGCAGTTTTAAAAAAGTGGTTAACATACTGTATTGACCAATTGTATTGACCCTTAAATAAAAGGGATATTATTTGACATTTTAAAGCCCCCTTTTTCTCTAAAATAACAAGATTTTCTGTTTTTGTCTTTGTCATTTCCGTTTACACTTGAAATAATTTCTTTTTTGTTTAAAAATAATGGGATCAACAAAAATAAAATAAAAAAAATCTTAATTACAAAAAAAATCTCAATGACATTTGAAAAAATTGATTATTTTAAACAATTTAAATATATAAACCACTTATGAGAGAGATCATCGACCTCTTAAGTGTTTGTCTATTTTTTTTTTTTGCATTTCCGGTTTTTCTAATGCAAATTTCAATAAGAGATTTAAGAAAAGAGGGATTTTATTTGAAAATTTTCACACTTTTTAAAATGTCTTTCAAGGATTTTATTAAAAACTTTTTAAAAAAAATTTTAAGAGCTTCAAATATATTCATTGGACTTAATGAATTTCAAATTTATTCCTTAAAAAAATAAGACAGATATTCAGACTCAAAGATGGATTCGTTCTTCAAAGACTTTTAATGTTTAAACATTTTAAACACGTTTAGTTATTCAACATATATAATGTATTATAATATATAATACAGGGTGTGGCAGAGGAAATGCATGTTTTTTTTCTTCAAATAATAAAAACTAGGGAACCGACATTCGAATCCCGCGAATCTTGAAAAAATATTCGAGATTCGAAAACTCGAATCTTCGCCGTTTTTTTTGTCTTTCGAATCTTTTTCGAATCCTAACCTTAAAAAAACCTGTTAAAAACTTTGGTAAAATTAGTTTTAACTCCAATTGACGTCCAATAGAAGCTTTTACTAACAAAAAAAAACCGGTGATTGTTTGCAATTTCGGTGGTTATCCGGAGATCACCAGTGGATCACCTTGTGGCCTGACCCTGAGTGAAGCCACACTGTGTTTTTTATTATTAATAATTTAATATTTAATATTATTTCATTTATTTGTATCTTCTTAATGAATAATAGAGGATTCGAGAGATTCGAGAACATTTTAGGATTCGGATTCGGATTCGGTAGACAAACAACCTAACAAATTATCAAGTTAAATAAACGCGAGTGAAAAATAATGTTCGTCATGTGGACAGCTTCAGAATTTTTTTTGGCTCCGCCCTTTTATGAGCGTCATCAATTTCTAATTAGGTTTGTTATTTGGTCTGATGTCACATTCCCCGCCCTTTTTATTTCTAATTGGTTGATATTTGGTTTGACGCTCATAAAGGGCCAAACCAAAAAAATCTGAAGCTGTCTATACAGATGCCTGTCTCCTGCAACCTTTCCTTGAAAATCTGCGTTACTCTTCCCAACATTTCTATGTCAGGCATTTAGAAATCGGGACGAACTTCAGTTGGCTCCGCCCTTGTTATGACGACTGGCAACTTCTAATTGGTTGGTTATGTAGTCTGACGTCACATGCTCCGCCCTTTTCAACGTCGAACCACACAACAAACCAATTAAAAGTTGCCGGTCGTCATAAAAAAGGCGGAGCCAACTGAAGTTCGTCCCGATTTCTAATTGCCTGTGCATTTCTTCCCTCCACAGTAGCGATTTCAGCTCCTGGACGTTACGTGGTTTGTTTATAATGTAGACCTTTGATTTAAGGGGTAACTCCCACACAAAAAAATTGTCACATACGGACAAGTCAGCGGAGCGAGGCGGCTAAGGGATATTATCACCGAAACGGAAATACATTATTCTTCGGAAGTAATTCATAAATGTTCAACATAAACTGCATTGTGTAAAACTCATTTTTTTTTTGTGTTATTAAAAATTTTTCATATTCGAAATGAACTTTTGAGTTTTTATTATTTGAAAAACAATGTGTTTCCTCTGCAGCACACCCTGTATATAAGAGAGAATCTTCTATGTCTCTGTCTCTCCAATTGTTTAAAATTCGTGATTGTTTTACATAATTTCAGTTGTGGTTTGCAAAAATGTGACAGTTCGGACTCAACTCATTTACAAATTTTATTTTGTGATCTATGACTTTCTCGTTCTCTTTCTTTCTCTCTCTCTCTCTCTCATTGTCTCTCTTAGGTTCGGATAGTTATTTTGATCCTTTTTTTTTACAAAAGGGATAATTTGCATATTTTAGAGAGATGACAATGAGATTTGTTACAAAATGAAGTAATTACACTCGCGATATGTCTTTGGTGGTCAAAAACCACGAGTAAAATTACTTCATATTGCATTTAACGTCTTGCATTTAAGCCTCGTTTTCACGGTGGCGATAGTTCTTTCCTGAAAGTAGCTGTCACGAAAGTTGCGATAGTTCACTCTCACGATAAGCAACTGTCTATACATGTCTTGAAGTAACAACGTGATAGTTGTCTGTCACATGACAAGTGTGAAGTCTACTTCATAGGATATCATTGAGTCAACAAACAGTGTTGCCTCTCACTATCAAGTATCTATTGTCAAACGAAATGAGATAGTTGTGATAGTGCTATCGCAACAGTATGACAGTGACAGAGTCAGAGGCAGACTGGCCTAACTAGCAATCGGGCATGTCCCCCCCCCCCATGGGCCATTTAGTTTGAGGGCTGTTTTTTCTATCAGAGGGCCGGTTTTATAATGAAATGTAAATTCTGCTTGACAGGTGTGATCTTGGCCTAAGAAATTTAATTACTCTTCTAGTTTTTAATACAGTTTTAATTTGTTATGCCCATTGTTTTCTTACATGAGCATATTTTTCAATAAAATGCAATAAATCTTCTAACTTTTTTTTGTTACAAAAACACAGGAAGTTGTTGATTGATGGTCAAGTGGTTTATTGGAAACATGTTTCGTATGTAAATTACTAAACATGACACTTGTCTCAATTGGGTTCTAGAAACTTATTTAGAGACCAATTGAGACATAAAGTCTCTTCAAAGCAAAGAGATGATATGTATATACATAAAGGTAGCTCAACTCCGTGTTAGAGAAAAAGCATTGCACGGATGAGTGAGTTTTTATTGTATAGCCTCTATTCAAGGTTCGCTTTATTCCAGTTCCTCTTTTTTTAAAGCTTTATAGTTTTCTTTATGGTGTCCCAGACAAGCCCTGGTTACAATCTTATGACTAAAGCCGGGCGCAAATCAAGGAATCAAATGAGCAAGCAACCAAATCATGATCACGTGATAAGAAATTGGTTGCTGGCGCACAATGGTTGCTTGTTTGTTCCCTCTGCTCCACTATAACTGAGCAGAAGCTAATCTATTATCCACTTATCCACTAACTACTGTTGCCAACAAGCAATTTGGTGCTTACAAATGCAGCGGTGGCGCTCGTGTAGTGTCGCCAGCAACAGTTGCTGGAGACTGTTGCTGGTTGCAAGCTTGCGTTGTTGCCTAATTTGCACCTGGCTTAAGTGCGTCACAAACGGCAAACGAAAATACCATAGTGACGTAAAAATGACGTCGCAGTCAACTATTTTGCTTTTCTGCAGTGGAATTCCGCATGTGTGTTCCAGGCTTAATGTGTGGAGCAATCACATTTCTACCCAAGTAGCGCAACACATGTTGGTACAACACTTGGCCCATTTAATGACAGGCAATTAGAAATCGGGACAAACAGAAGCTGGCTTCGACCCTTTTACGACAAACGGCAACTTCTAATTGGTTTGTTGTGTGGTTCGACGTTGAAAAGGGCGGAGCATGTGACGTCAGACTACATAACTAACCAATTAGAAGTTGTCGGTCGTCATAAAAAGGGCGTAGCCAACTTCTGTTTGTCCCGATTTCTAAATGCCTGTCATTTAATGTTGGCCCAAAAAATTATAAAATCAGTGGCAATGGGTAGAATCGAACCGTTTCTACTCGGTTTGGAACCGGTTTAATCGCTTCTCGATTTTTTTTGGGAAACTGGTTCTGATCAGTTCATCGATTTTGATAAACCGGTTCCGAGTATATGCATTAGCAGTTTTGTGCAGCACATTATTAGTTAGAACTGGCAAAGGGTAGAACTGAACCGAATCTACTCGGTTCGGAACCACCAGTTCAACCTATACTGGCCAATCGGTTCTATCAGTTCCAGTAATTGGCCTACCGGTTCCGAACCGTTGCCATATCTAGGCTTAAAATGCTAGTCAATTTAGAAAAGTTGCTATCAGAATGTTGGTTTTGCAAATTGACTAGTTAATTTACAAAATGATTGATTTTTCCACTTTGACGGTAACATAAACGTCCAGTGAAAGAAAAAAAATCGTATTTAAGAAGCAACAAGTTGGAAAATCTTTTTGATTTCAAGGGTTTTTTTTTCCTGATTTCATGTCGATTTAGAAAAAGAAGAAGCAAAAAAAAGTATCTTCTTGACAGGAAAATCGAAGTTAAACTAAGTGGGAAATTAGATTTCTGTGTTTTATTTTTGGTCCTTTTTTTCATTCTATCCTGTCTTTTTAAGAAAGATAGAAATGTGATCTGTATATTGATATGGGGTTAAAGGGGGGGGGGGGGAATAGAGAAGGAAAGGATTCTTCTTTGTCACGTATTTATGAAAACTATGGGAAAAAAATGGGCAATTTTACCACTTTCACAATTTTGCGAGGGTTGGAAGTGGAGGCTAACAATGCTAAGATACAGGCATTTAGAAATCGGGACAAACACAAGTTGGTTCCGCCCTTTTTATGACGACCGGCAACTTCTAATTGGTTTGTTGAGTGGTTCGACGTTGAAAAAGGGCGGAGAGCATGTGACGTCATCAGACTACATAACCAACCAATTAGAAGTTGCCGGTCGTCATAAAAAGGGCGGAGCCAACTTGTGTTTATCCCGTTTTCTAAATGCCTATCTCTCTATATACTAGCTAGCCTCTATCTCCAACCCTCTTCGTCATAAAAAAAAGCATTCTTGCTGTGATTGATATAATATACCCTCCTCCAATTATCCTCTCCCCCTAATCACCACAACAAACCCCTCGATTTAAGTGAATTTGACAAACTGCAGATTCCACTTTAAGTTAAGTCGTTTAACAAGAAAAAAAAAATCTTGAAAGATAAATTGTGTAAATTGTTTTCTTTTTCTTTTAATATGTAACGTTTGCGTGGGAGATAAAATAGCTTAAAATTGAATATATTTTCATTGAAATTGGCGGATATTTTCAACAAAAAAAATCACAAAATTATCATTATTTTTACGATTTGAGATTATTTTGTTGTTGTAAAGCTTTGAGTGATTGCAGTTATTTAAGGGGCAGCATTGAATACTGAATGTACATGACGTCATAGACACATTATAAGCTTATTACATACTAATTTAGACTCAGGAGAACAAAGTTTTAATAGAAAACTTGAATGTTGTTTTAGAAACTAGAAGGGTCACTTAATATTGTACAGTATATCCTAGAACCTCAGAAATGAAAACCATAATTGGGTTTTCACAGTTTTTAAAAGTTGGTCTATTTGTCACAAGATAGATAATAATAATAAAAAAAACATCAGACGACACCTGGTGTTAATTTTATCAACTAAAACACGTTTTTGTCCTCCACTGCAGTGGTCAATGTTAAGCTCATTAGACGTTTTCTGTAAAACTTGGACGCAAAAATGTCCAACTTTATTTTAGATCCAACATTACGAAAAAAAAAATTTCAAATTGTTTTGAAAACTAGAAAGGTAAAAGATTATGTTAAAAGTTTTTTTCATGGCAGTATCTTAAAAAATAAACAATTTTATAGTTTAGTTTGAAAAATGACCCGTTTTTTGGGTTTTCCATTGACTTTTCATGAAAACTATTTTCGGCCTTTTTTTCAAACTGTCATAAAAAGTTTATTTTGAAATATATCATTTTGAAAAAAAACGTTTAGCATTATCACCAACTATTTTAGTTTCTAGAATCGTCGTTACTTAAAAAACATAAATTTTCTCATAACCGTGGGAAAAAAGACCTATAAAACATAATAGCTACTGTGGTGGCGCCATCTGGAGAGACAAAAATAAAATATATATCTATTCAGTCATTGAAAACCCACGATTGTTTCTTTCTCTTAACATGGCATTGAACTAAGGAGCATTTGGTGCCAAAACTGAATGTGGCCAATAGAGGGCGCAAACTGTACTTAGAGCTTCAGTTACAATAAGATTCAATGGACATATAATAAAAATGGATGCCTTTAAAAACAAGATGTCTTCCTTCTAGCTTCAAAAAGCAGACAATTTTTCAACACTATTGGCTAACATGGAGTTGCTTTACCTTAATAAATGCATCTTGCCTGTGTAAAAATATAAAGAGAACCTTTGTGGCTTTATGAAATAACTAGTGACATCTACTGGCTGTAATGAGAAACAATTAGTTTTTTTTAATAATTTCCAAGACTTGTTTCAGTTGCTACCAGATAGATGGCGCTCATAATTTTATTTCTTGATTTGAAATTTTGATAAATGTTTCTATAAAGAGAAGGGGAGGACACTTGACACCGTGACACGTGTAAACGCGCCCACTGCTTTACGAAGCTAGAAGGGTAGCTTAAATAGAAAAGAAATTTTCCCGTTGATATATTTCAAAATAAACTTTTTTTTTATAAACAAATATTGTCTGCGCTAAGCCAGTGTCTGCTTAAAGTTGGATTATTTTCAAACTGACTTAAAAAGTTCATTTTAAAAGATATCAACATAAAAAAGACTCTTAAGTGATTGCCCGACCCTTCTAGTTTCTAAAACACTTTAAAGTTTCTCTTAATTTTGCTCTACTCATAAACCATTGTTGTTGTTTTTTAATTTGGACCTCTTAAATGTTGTGAATTAAGTGGGGGCAGCTCCATAGAAAAATACTTGTGTAAAATGCAAGATAGATGGCGCTTGCAACCTCCAATAGGGGTAGCTAACTACATTCGTTGTCAATTAGTTGAAATCGAATGCAGCCTCCTTTTAGCTCTAAAAGCGTCCAAAACAACCTTAATTATCAGAGCACGTGGACAAACTTATACCCAGAACACAATAATATAAGCGAAGAGAGAGAGAGAGAGAGAGAGCACGTGTAGAGAAATAGCGATGACGCAATTAAAAGTTTGCCACGTGAAAGAAAAAGGAAGGAAAGGGTAGTCAAGAGTTGAAGAGTGTCTGCAGTACATTTCTATGGGAGGAGGGCTAGTGGCGCCATCTAACGATACACGCACAAAATAAATGATCTAAATCGTTTTGTTGTTTGCCTTGAATTGTAAGGGCAATTTGGAAGAATGATTTTGGTGGAGGTGGATTCTATTTTGTTCGTTTCCTGTTTGTAACAAGTTATTAATTGTCAAGAGATTAAATTTTATTTATAAAGAAATTAATCTGTTTTGTGTTTTTATTCATTTTTATTATTTCCACAGAAAATTACTAAAAAAATAAGAGAGAGAAAAATATTAGTTTTGATTTGAAAACAGTTGGAATGCACGAACCACCTTCAACTCCATTTTGCAGTCGAAAAGTCGTCGAAAAACGACTTTTCAACTGCAAAATGGAGTCGAAAGTGGTTTGGGGCTGTGGTTGCAATTTATTTTCTATGGAAACACTCAATGTTGTTTGCCGTGGTTGGTTTTATCGACAACCCAATTTTGTTTTGCAGTTTAAAAAGTGGTCTGTGTGCCAATGGCCTTAAGCTTTAAATAAACAGACCACTTTTATTCTGCAAAATGGAGTCGATGGTGGTTTGGGCTATGGATGCAATGTATTTTCTATGAAGAAAAAGAAAGACTCGAGGTGGTTGGTTTTCATCAGCTAGAGAGGCTAAGAGAGCGATGTGGCCGGTAGGGGGCTCGGGCATAATACCAAATTATGTGCTGAAAGAAAATTTCATTATCTTTAAAAATACTTTTGGAAAGAAATTCCATTTAGCAATGCCCTGTGCTCTGCAGCTAGCAAGCATTGAAGAAGGGCAAGGCTTTTTTTGTGCTCAGATCTACGGTTTTCTCGTGATTCCCAGTTTTGGCGACAATCCCAACTTCATTTTGCAGTCGTAAAGTGGTCTGTGTGTCAAGGGCCTGTCAAAGGTCTGTGAGTCAAGAACATTTATTGTAATGTTTTTTTTTTAAACTTATATTATTCAAGAGCTTTATTTGGACAAAAAGTAAATTGTACAATAATTAAATTGAATAAGTGCTAAACTGAACAAGAGCTCTAAAATGGACAAGAAGAACTGGTCAAGGGCTAAAATGGACAAGAGCTCTACAATGGACAAGCTGAACTTGTCAAGAGCTCTAAAATGGACAAGCTGAACTGGTCAAGAGCTCTAGAATGGACAAGTGGAACTGGTCAAGAGCTCTAAAATGGACAAGAGCTCCAAAATCGACAAGCTGAACTGGTCAAGGGCTAAAATGGACATGGGCTAAACTGAAGAAGGGCTCAACTGAACAAGAGCTCAATCGAGCAAAGCGCTCCACCGGACAAAGAACTCAACGGGACAAGCAAATCACCTGAACATTAAAATTGTTCTTGTATTTCCATGAACTTTTTTTCTAGTGTTACAACTTTAAATTCAAAGTTGTAAAATAGTATATTTTCATTTTTTTGAAATTCTCACAATATGTCAACAAGCTCGTAAATTGAAATGTGTTAAAAAAAGGCACGAAGTTGGCGCCAGTTCTAACAAGTTTTAGGCCACGTTCACAATGTGGCGTTGGCGTCAAATGACGCCACGTAAATCACAAATGTCAGAAATTCCATTCTTATTTTTATAATGTGTGTTGTGACCATCGATGTCCAAGTTTAATAATTATTGCTCTGTCTTTAGTTATAAATTATCATTTTTTTAAAGATAGAGAGAGAGAGGGAGGCAGAGAGAGAGGGAGAAAGAGAAAGAAAAAGAAAGAGAGAGAGAGAGAGAGAGAGAGAGAGAGAGAGAGAAAGAGAGAGAGAAAAAGAGAGAGAGAGAGAGAGAGAGAGAGAGAGAGAGAAAGAAAGACAAAGAGAGAGAAATATAAAACAAAAATGACTGGTTTTTCCACTTTTTGATAGAAAAAAAACGAAAACATTTTACTTTTCAAAGAATAACAAAACTAAGCAGAAATTGAAAGTTATGTTAGACACTAGAGATGAGTTTTGGCAGTTTAGAAAAAAATGGCTGAAAATAGTTTTTCATGAAATTTCAATGGAAAAACCGAAAAAATGGGCCATTTTTTCAAACTGAACTATAAAATTGTTTATTTTTAAGATAATTGCCATCAAAAAAATAATAATCAAAGAGTTTGAAATTCAGCTGTTTTCATAAACCAATTTTGAAATTTTTTTCTAAAAAAAATTTAGAAAAAAAAACTTTTCTGAATGATTGTGACTAAAATCTGAAAATGAGAACCTGGCCATGACTTCAATCATTGAAAAATAACCTCAAGAATTTTCCTTTTAATATCAGATGATTAGAAACAAAACACAAACCCAATTTATAATTTTCATTGAAATTCAAAGAAATTCAAAAAAATGTCTTCATTGAGAATAATAATTATTATAAGGGAGCCTTCGGATTTATATGCAAAATATCAATCAGATGTTTCTCAATCTGTGGCTCAAGGGTCAATTTTGAAGTAACAATCTCTGTTTAGAGATCAATCAACAATTATGGTTTTTTTTTTCAAAATAAAAAATACTAGCTGGAGACTAGAACTCTCCAAGTTGACAACTGATAGTAACTAGATATCTAGCCTCTAACCAGCCTTTTTGATTAGAAAAAAAAACAGCATAATTTGGAGTTGCTTTAATGATGATGATGATGATGATGATGATGATGATGATGATGATGATGATGATGATGATGATTAGGGCTCGGATTTTTATGCATTATCAAGCAAACGTTTCTCAATTTGTGGCCCACGTGCCAACTGTAATCATCATCATTAGGGTAACTTTGTAATCAAAAACACTTGTTAAGAGGCTAGAACTCTTAGTTGACAACTGATAGTAACCAGAATTTTAGCCTCTAACGAGCCTTTTTGATTAGAAAAAAAGCAAATTGTAGTTGCTCTAATGATGATGATCATAATTGACATTTGGGCCGAAGATTGAGAAACGTTTGCTAGATATTTGCATCAAAAATTCAAAATCCGAGCCCTAATGATGATGATTACTTCATAATTGGCACTTGGGCTACAAATTGAGAAACATTTGCATATAAATCCGAGCCCTTAGAATAATTGTTGTATAAAATACGAATTCTAATTGTGCAAAATCATAATAAACAGAACAGGGCTCGGATTTTCATGCACATATCAAGCAAATGTTTCTCAATCTGTGAACCCAAAAGGGTCAATTGTGAAGTAACAATCCCGTTTAGAGATGATATTACTTCACAATTGGCTCTTGGGGCCACAAATTGAGAAAGATTTGCATAATAATGCATAAAAATCCTAGGCATAGTAATCAAATTTTATTTAGATTAATAAAAAAAAAGTATTTTTTTTTACATAATTTGCTTTTTCTGCATTTAATTTAATATAAGAAATTCATAAAAACTAAGGATATCAATGATAGAATTCTATAAAAAAAATTCTATATTCAAAAAGTTTACTGAGAAAAAAAAAATGTTCTGACATTTCTACTAATTATGGAAATTGAAATATTTTCTTTGAATAGAACTTAAACCTCTCTAATTAGTTTTTATTTGGCCCCAGGACCCAAATAAACGAACTTTTTAAGGTAGTTTTTTTTGCATTTATTGAAATTCTAAGAAATAAAAAAAATCTAGTCTCTAAGCTTTTTTTTATGAAAAAACAAAACTTTAAAAAGTTTGTTAGAAAGTAGAAAAATAAATGAATGAGTTAAAATATATTTTTTCTCTTAACTTCATTAATTAACTTCAGTTAAAACCCCACTTAATTATGATTATTCAAGTCAGAAAAAAAAATTAAGAGAAACTTGAAAATCTTTTAGAAACTAGAAGAGTAACTGGATCACTTACTCATCTTTTAAACGCCACTACAAAAAAATTAATTGCAATTAAAAAGTTAACCACACTTAATTTTATAGTGGAAACAATTGTGGTTACTTTAACCATGGTTAAATTCCTGAGTAATGAGTGAACTCAACCGTATTAACAGAATGTGGTTAACCACCATTATTGAAAGGTTAAATACGTCACTTCTTTGTGGTTCAAACCAAATTAAACCAACAAACAAGATGGCGGAGAGCATTCAATTTTTGCTTAATTGAGAAGTGAAAATTTCACAAAATATGCCACAACTGTTTAACAGGAAGTGAAATCAAACAGGAAGTGACACAAAATCATTTAACCACAGTTAAGTGTCTTACAAATTGACACACACACACTTCTAGCTTGTCTGCAGTTAACCTATAACCTTGGTTTGGTAACTGCAGTTAATTTTTTGTGTTGGAAACGAGAAAAAGGAAAAGGTTCTAAACAGAAAAAAGTTAACAAACTAATTAAAATAAATTATAATTAAGAAAATATAATAAAGGTCTAATATAATTAAGTAAACAATTAATTGTATTCAGACCAAAAAAAAAAAACCTTTAGGTTTTTTTTTTTTGGTTAATTAAAAAGTTGTATCTGTTTTTAATTAGTTCAGTTTATTTTATTAGTTGATTTCTTGTAGACACATGAGTTAAAAATGAATTCAAATTAAATGTGTTTAGGTGAATTTATACGGAGTCCAGTTAAGGACATGAACCAAATAAAAACTGACTTTTATTATTAATATTTTAAATTGAAATACTAAATCAATATTTAAGTATTAAGTTTATTTTATTGAGATTATTAACTGAATATAAATTGAATACAACGACATATTGTTTGTTTGTCCTTCACAGGGCTCTGTAGAACACATTTAAATTATGAGGTATGTACTAGGTATTAGACTTAAGGGTAGTTAGTTTAAAAAAATTACTTATTACATGTAAACGTAATGCAAATGCAACATTAAAGTCTAAAGTGGTTCTAAGTGGTAAAAAGTTTATTTTGAAAGACATCAATATGAAAATACCCTTTAAGTGATTGAGCTACCCTTCTAGTTTTTAAAACACATTCAAGTTTCTTTTTTTTGCACCTGAAAGAGGCACTTAACACTTTAAACCACTTTAATATAAAACTTGAAAGCGTTTTAGAAACTAGAAGGGTAGCTCAATTACTTAGGGTTATTTATTTTCACGTGGATATCTTTCAAAATAAACTTTTTATAGACAAAAATTTAAAATAGCGTCTGTTTGAAGTTGGGTCATTTTCATACATACATAAAAAAAAGCTTATTTTGAACTATATCAACATTAAATTATCTATAAGTTAACTTAAATTATATTAGAATGATAATTTCAGTTAATTTATAGATAATTTCAAGTTGATATTGTTCAAAAAGTAAATAAATAAATTTTAAACTTTCAACTTGAAAGAAATGACGAGGAACCACGAAAATTGTGACCCTCACCGAACCCCCCTTTATATAATTTTCTTAATTTTTTTTTACAAACTTTTAGGAAGAAAACAAAAATTCTCAGACATATTAATTATTAATCTTAATTATTATTGTCTTGAATGAATTTAATCCAAAACAACTTATAAATAAATGTGTTCTTGTCCCAAATTTTTCTGATAAATTTGGTACAAAGTCTTAAAATACATTTAAAAAAGAATATTTTGATTTAATAAAAATGCAGAAAAAAATGATTTGTATTTGTATTTTTAAAAAAATATAAGCCATGACTTTTAGCTAAAGATAGGAAAGAACACAAAATATGCAAATGAAACTAGAACAACTTCGAGAAAATGAATAATATATGGTTTAAAAGGGCTCTCCTATAGAAAAATACTTGTGTAAATGCACGATAGATGGCGCCTGCAACCTCCATAGGTGGCCAACTACACACGTGCCAATTAGTTGAAATCGAATGCACCCTTTTTAGCTCTAAAAGCGTCCAAAACAACCTTAATTATCAGAGCACGTGACGAACTTAACCCAAAACACAATATAAGTAAAGAGAGAGAGAGAGAGAGAGAGAGAGAGAGAGAGAGAGAGAGAGAGAGAGAGAGAGAGAGCACGTGTAGAAATAGCGATGACGCAATTAAAAGTTTGCCACGTGAAGTAAAAAAAAGGAAGGAAGGTGAGTCAAGAGTTGAAGAGACAGGCAATTAGAAATCGGGACGAACTTCAGTTGGCTCCTCCCTTTTTATGACGAACAGCAACTTCTAATTGGTTGATTATGTAGTCTGACGTCACATGCTCCGCCCTTTTCAACGTCGAACCACACAACAAACCAATTAGAAGTTGTTGGTCGTCATAAAAAGGGCGGAACCAACTGAAGTTCGTCCCGATTTCTAATTGCCTGTGTTGAAGAGGTGTCAGTATATTTCTATGGGAGGAGGGCTAGTGGCGCCATCTTACGCTACACGTACAAAATAAATGATCTACTTGCAATTCTTATAAGCAGTAGTTGTTGTGAAAGTGGCGCAAAATTTCTCAATGAAATAAATTCAACCAAATATAGTTTTTTTATTCATTTAAAATGTCTATTTTGACTTTGAGGCTTATTTTTAAAATAATCTGACCATTGGTTCTCAGTTTAAAGTCTATAAATGGTTTCTTAATGTAAGGAGATTTAATTTTAGTCGATTGTATCTGGTTCTGACCAGTAAGTAATCAAAAATTTTTTTTTCATTACATAGATTATTAAGTATTTTTAAAACATTTTTTTTTTAATCTTTGTTTAAAATGGCTTCTTGTTGTTGAAAATGATTAATTGCAAATTTTTACAATTTGGAAAGTGGCTTTAGAAAAAAAAAACCGTAAGTTACAAACAAAAAACGCACACAATTTAGAAAAACTTTTTTTTTATTGTTGTTTCAAACTAAATTGTTTTAAGAAATCTTAACTGAATAAGAGTTAAACTAATGTAAAAGGTAACTTGGACAAAGAAAAACTAGACTTATTACCAAAACTTACATGTAAATTGAATAAATTTAAACATAGACCTAGAATTCTAACCTAAAGAAAAGAAAAAAATTAAACTGGGTAAACCAAAACCTGGATAAAAACTTAACTAAACAAGATAAACTTAGTTAAACAATATAAACGCTAACTTGGACAAAAATAGCTAAGCCATAGCTAAACTCAATAAACGTAAATCACCACAATAACTAACCTTATACCTAGTACACACACCTGATAATTTAAATGCATTTAAATAATAAACGTGTTCTACAGAGCCCTGTGAAGGACAAACAAAACAATATGTTGTCGAATTCTCAATTTATTCAGTTAATAATTTGAAAACATTGAGTTAATACTTAAATATAAAATATATGAACTATTGACATTAAAATATTGATTTAGTATTTCAGTTTTAAAATATTAATAATTAAAAGTCAATTTCTATTTGGGGTTTATATCCTTAACTGGATTCCGTATAATTCACCTATAAGCACATTTAACTTGAATTCATTTACAGTAACTCATGTGTGTGTGTGTGTACAAGGTATTACTGACATAAAAAGCTTATTTTAAAAGATATATTACTAACATGAAAATACACATTAAGTGATTGAGCTGCCCTTCTAGTTTCTAAAACACTTGTGAAGTTTCTCGTTCATTTTTGCTTTTCTGAAAGACAGAATAAATAACCTAATACGTTGTACACAGTCATGAGTTAAATGAATTCAAATTAAATGTGTTTATAGGTGAATTATACGGAATCCAGTTAAGGACATGAACCAAATAAAAATTGACTTTTATTATTTATTATTTTAAATTGAAATACTAAATCAATATTTTAATGTCAATAGTTTATTATATTTATATTTAAGTATTAACTCAATATTTTCAGATTAATTAACTGAATAAATTGAATTCAACGACATATTGTTTGTTTGTCCTTCACAGGGCTCTGTAGAGCACGTTTATTATTTAAATGCATTTAAATTATCAGGTGTGTACTAAGTATAAGATATGTTCGAGAGGTACGTTTACACTGTATAACTAAGTTTAATATGCTGTTTTAAAGTTTCAATCCATTTATGGACAAAAAACAGGAAGTTAAAATAATTTTCTGCGAAAAAAACTGTTTAAAAATTGTACTAAAAAGATTGCATCAGATTTTTTTTAAGTTTTTTGGTTGAGAAAGATTTACGATTTTGTCTAAAGTCTAAAAATGTCTTAAATGTTGACTCAATTATAAACTAGAAAAGTTATAACAAGTAAAACTCAACTAAATATTGATTTTGTTATAAAAATAGCTCAAGTCCTTTCTAAAAATACATTTGGCGAACTTTTATTTTACAAATGGTGGCTTTTTTTTTTTAAATTGATGGTTACTCTATTTTTGATGACAGCTTTTTTTCTTCTTCTTCTTAAATAGTAGAATTACTAGAATAAACTGAAATGTTTTAACATTTTTTTTTTTTTTGCTTCCGTATGGGTTTGCGATTTTTCTTTCTCTGGGTCATGGGACGACCGAAACAAGAGTGAAATTTTTTCAGAAAGTTGCCAAAAACTTATCGGAATGTTTTACACAACTTAAACCAAAAAATATGTAAACAATAATTGTGAAATGTGAATTTTTTGTTGTTGTTTAAATACGTGTTGTTAAATAAATTACGGAGCTCTGTAAAGGACATGCGAGATCGACTTTTTAAACTAGAAATTAGAAACTAGAAGGTAGAAACTCGAAGCTAGAAACAAAGAGTCTAGAAACTAGAATCTACAAACTAGATAGGTAGCCAACGTTCAAAATAGCTATTTATGATTTTTAGTTACAAATTATGAATGAATATTGCAAATTTTATTTTCCTTGTTAGGAAGTAAATCTACTTCCGGTTTTACTTTAATTATATGTGTGTATGTGAATTATTACAAGTTAAGAAATAATGTTGAACCCTCTGAAGGCGCCTCCGAAATGGTTAATATTAAGTTTCTTTCTTGGGATTTATTTCATTTCTACTTTTGTGGCGCCAATTTCATTTTTGTTTTAAAAGCTTTTTAGTCCATTTATTATCTTATCAATTAACATTAATAGAACTTAACTAATATTAATAAAGTGGTCATTACTAAGTGTAAATTCTATGAAAGTTTGATTTTAAATTCCGATCAATTTTTAAGTGAAATTAGTGGCCCGGGATGTTTTGCGGTTAAAAAGTTAACCTCGTCAACAATTTAATAAACAAAATTCCAAAACTCGGAGATTTGATAAAAAAAAATAACTTAAAAATTCGTGAAGGAAATTATTTAAAATATTTAATTTCTTGTTTATAAGAATGGAATATAAGTTAATATTAATTTCATTATATTTTGAGATTTCTTCATTTAAAATAATTAAAGCTTTGTTTAAACAACCGGGTTTCGAAATGGTGGTTAAAAAGCTACTTAAGCCTACTTTAAGAATTAAATTGACAAGTTTCTTTTTAAAAAGAAAACTAGAAGAGTAACTGAATTGGGTTTTAACATAAAACATTCTATTCTAGTTATATTTCGATGGTAATTCTTAAGGAGAAATTGAAAGTTTGTTAGAAACTAGAACAGTAATTGAATCGGCTTTTAGCTAAAATTAGCGGCTATTCTAGTTTCTTAAATTGTAAAAAAAATTCTAAGAAATTGAAAGATTATTAGAAACTGGAAGAGTAACTGAATTGGCTTTTAAGACTGAAAAGGGCGGAGCATGTGATGTCAGACTACAGAACCAACCAATTAAGAGTTGCGTTCGTCATAAAAAAGGGCGGAGCCAACTTCTGTTCGTCCCGATTTCTAATTGCCTGTAGTTTTTTTCATCTTCCTTTTTGCACCTGAAAGACAGAACAATCAGAATTCGAAAATTATTGTTTACACTTTTATAAAAAAAAAACCACCTTAAATTAGTTCTAAATTTGGATCTTTTTTTTGTTGTTTTTCCATAAAATAAAATGTATTTTTTCTTGGAAACAAAAAAAAAGTGTCATCGGAACAAAAAAAACCCCACTTATTCACTTGACAATGTGACACATAATGTGTTCCATATTCAACAATTTTTTTGTTGTTGCTATTTCCCTAGACAACTGTAAAATTCGTGATAAAATGTCTAGCCTTTATTTGCCCTACTAGAAAAAAAAAATACCACAACCAAAAAACACCTACAAAATTCCTTATTCTCAACCCACTGCAATTTATTTTTAGATGGAAAAAGTGACCAAATAAATATTATATATGTACGGTAGAATGTTGATTATCCGGATTAAATGGGGAACGGATCTGGTCCGGATTAAAAATTTAAAAGTAACCCGTGTGATCAAGCAGATGGTAAATGTTTTTATCATAAAATTTTTAGGTCCTAGGACGGGGTCTACCCCTACTAGTTATTATTATATATATAATATCCCAGATCTGTGTGTGTGTGTGGAGTAACAAAAACCATTGAAGCACGTCGGAATTTATATAAATTTGAATAAATGAACTGTTTTTTTTTTTCTCAAGGTCAACTATATGTTGAACTCTTCCTTTGGAAAGTGTAGAAGGGGGAGAGAGAGAGAGAGAGAGAGAAAAGTGGGAGGGGGTGAGGGTAAAAGGTTGGAAAGTGTAGAAGGGGAGAGAGAGAGAAAAGTGGGAGGGGTGACTGAAATTGAAATGAAAGGAGTAAAAAAAGGTAAAAAAATGACGCGCATGCGCACAATTGCCTGTGAATTTTGCTCCCGTCATTTATGACGGGTTACCCCACTAGTTATATATATTAAGCCCCGTCTGTGATTCCTTTTGCTGTGAGTAACGTTTTAACCCTTGAACTACGTCGGAATTTGTGTAAATTTAAATGAATAAATGAATCGCTTTTTTTTCTCAAGGTCAACTATATGTTGCACACTCCCCATCCAAGAACCCCATGATATTAAATTGGAGAGGGGAAAAGGTTGGAAAGTGTAGAAGGGGAGAGAGAGAAACGTGGAGGGGGAAAAAGTGGGAGGGGGTGACTGAAATTGCGCATGCACATACCAGAGAAAATGAAAATCTCATTTTCTTTTTCAAATATAAAAAGGGGAGGGGATAATAGTAAGCAAAATTAAACTAGAATTTATCACAGGCAATTGTGCCCAGCATTAGAATTTCTTTTGCTCCGCCCTTTTATGAACATCATCAATTTCTAATTGGTTTATTACTTGGTCTGACGTCATAAAAGGACGGAGAAAAAGAAATTCTAATGCTGGACACAATTGCCTGTGAATTTTGTTCCCGTCATTTATGACGGGTTACCCCACTAGTTGTTTAATAACTGGTCTCGAAAATGCAGAATAACGAGATTTGTGTGTTTGGCGGCCATCTTTTTTTTAAAATCTCGTTTGTTTTTTGGTTTAAATTGGGTTTTGTTGTAGTCGGTTGCCTGTAAATAATTCTTAATTTCCTTTTTGTAAGAAACTGGATTTATTTTCTTGAACTGAAAATGTGTGTTTGAGAAAAAAATATAACATTTTGAATAAACTGGATTTTTATTAAACAACTACATTAACTGATAATCAGGTTTAAACAGTTGGAGATTTTTTTTGTTACTAAAAGGCCCGAATTTAAGGTGTCAAATCCTAAGGACTTTTTTTAAATTTAAGACTATAACCCCCTTATTTTTAATAAAAAATGTTGCTTAAAATAAAGTTAAGCTTAAAATGCCAAGATTTGTTTCTGAATTTAAGCCTTTAAGTCCTAAACTTCAATATGAAGTTGTAGAAACCGGGTTCTAACATAAAAACTGTTTTATTGAGTAGAATTCTAAGGGGGGGGGGGTTGTCAACAGGCAGTTAGAAAACGTGGAGAACTTCAGTTGGCTCCGCCCTTGTTATAACGAACGCAACTTCTAATTGGTTGGTTATGTAGTCTGACGTCACATGCTCCGCTCCTTTTCAACGTCGAACCACACAACAAACCAATTATATAAGTTGCAGGTCGTCATAACAAGGGCGGAGCCAACTGAAGTTCTTCCCGATTTCTAACTGCCTGTGTTTTTCATATGTTGAGAAGAGTCTGCTTTAGAGAGTTCAAGTGTAAAGTTTTCTTTTTGCATTCTGCTCTTAGAATTGCGTGACTTTTGAGTTTGCACAATTATTTTTTTCCAAAGTGGGGTTTTGGCTTTTATTCTGAAATATACTTATTTGAAATAAAATGGTGCTTTTTTTGGCATAAAAATATCGGAAATAAAGACATAAACGGAAATATATACATATACGGAAATAAAGACATTTTGTTGTTCGTTTAAATATGATTTAGAAATCTGAGATGGAAATTGTAATTGGATGGTTTTATTTTTGAATACCATTTTTTTTTTCTTTATATTTTTATGTTTCAATGTTTCATATGAGAGAAAATTCGAGACACTCAGGAAATTATTGAGACAAGTTGGTGATACAAAAAAAAACCTTCAATTACAATTGTGTGAAGTCAAGAAACACTTCGAAATTGGTTCAATTCATAGGGGCCTTACTCAGTAAATTCTCAACGAAAGTATAGCTAACTTTGGTGACACTCGGTAAATGCTAGAGACTAAACTAGTAAACTCTTTGAAACAATAGGCGGTAGGCCTATTTCCGAAAAGAAAATCAGAAAAGTAACAACCGGAAAGACAATATATTGGCGGGGGCGTCTGTAAATAAAAGTATCAGAGAACATTAGTAGGTTTAATTGGAGTAGCTGCTGCTTATTTGTGGCAAATTATTCTTGTCCTGATGTGTTCCTATTAACTGGATTCCTTTCTAGAAAAACCCACCTGTCTCATGAGTATCACTTATGCTTGAATTCCACATGTGTCATGAGTCTCGCCAATCCCATTAGTCTCATCAATCCCACGAGTCTCATCAATCCCATGAGTCTCACCTGTGCCATACATTCCACGTTTGTCACGATCCACACCATACTCAAGTGTCCCACCATACTCAAGAGTTCCACCATTCTCAAGTCCTACCATTCTCACGAGGCCCACCTGTTCCACGAGATCCACTTGTCCCATGAGATCCACGAGACCCACCTTTTACACAAGTCCCACAATTCCCACGAGACTCACTTATATACAGTAACTGTCTCATCAGTACCATGAAGTCCTATCATATTTGCCCTGATTCTCCTCACCAGTTCTGAGTCCCACCATTTCCAAGAGTCCCACCATTTCCAAGAGTCTCACCAGTCCCAAGAGTCTCACCAGTCCCAAGAGACTCACCAGTCCCAAGAGTTCCACCATTCCCAAGAGTTCCACCATTTCCAAGAGTCCCACCATTTCCAAGAGTCCCACCATTTCCAAGAGTCCCACCATTTCCAAGAGTCCCACCATTCCCGAGAGTCCCACCATTCCCGAGAGTCCCACCATTCCCGAGAGTCACACTACGAGTCCCACCATTTACACAAGTCTCTGCCTCAAGAGTACCATGAAGTCGTAACAGTCGTATGGTTCTGAATAGTCACATAGTTGCCACCTGTAACATTTATTTCATCCCTCAAGTTCTATCTGTCCCATCCATTCCGTCAATTCCACTTGTCCCATCTATTTTTTTTTAGATGGCAGAAAACATATAACTATCATATGACAGTAAATTGTCAAGTTTATCTCATAACCTTGTAACAGTCACAAAAGCAAATTAAAAAAAATATTATTGTGACAAATATTGTCATATGACTGCCATTGATTAATGTGTAAATCATAAAATAATAGCGGATAAGGAAGTCATACTATAAGGTATGACTGTCATAATTTTATGACGTTTTCTGTAATGACACCCCTTTGGACAAGATGTAAAACTGGCTGATTTTATATATATTGAGGCTATATTATTACAGTAGTTAAGAGCCTATGGTAAGAATTTTAAGTTGTGATAAAATGTTGAAAGAATGTGAGAGAAAACTTTCTTAAATGTTGTTATTTATTTATGATTATCATATCTCACGGTTTTTTTTTTGGATGGGATTTCCACTTTTGTTTTTTCTTTACTATTATATATTTTGTCATCTTCAATACATAAAATATTCTTGAAATTCCACTTATTATTTTTTTGCCTTATTTAGGCTGTCTCTCTCTCTCTCTCTCATTCTGTCAGGATTTTACGCCGACTTTCCGGCATCAAACATTCAGGTTTTTTCTTTTTGCTTTTTTGCTTTTATTTAAGAAAAACAAAATTGTTTAAATTTTTCAAAACATTTGGATTTTTCCCAACACATTTTCCACATATTTTGAGTAGATTTTGTTTGGATTTTCTAATTTATATCTCACAGTATGTCTTTCTCTCTCTCTCTCTCTCTCTCAAACATCCAAAGACAAAGACATCCAATCTTATTACAAAAAGTATATAGTGCATAGCTGTGGTCGAAATCGTTTAAAATGAAATATCTCAAAAACAATAAATAATACTACTTCGAATTTTTTCGGGCTTCCAAAATTTTGATTTTTTTCGGTTCTTCGATTTTTTACGGTTTTTCTATTTTTTTTTTTCGGTTTTTCGATTTTTTTTTTCGGTTTTTCTATTTTAATTGAATTATACGGAATACCGTTAAGGACATGAATCTAAATAAAAATTGACTTTATTATTAATATTTTTAATTGAAATACTAAATCAATATTTGAATGTCAATAGTTTATAAATTATATTTAAAGTATTAACTCAATATTTTCAGATTATTAACTGAATAAATTGAATTCGACGACATATTGTTTGTTTGTCTTTCACAGGGCTCTGTAGAACACGTTTATTATTTAAATGCATTTAAATTATCAGGTGTGTATTATACCTTTTACACACACATGAGTCAAATGAATTCAAATTAAATGTGGTTAGGTGAATTATACGGAATACCGTTAAGGACATGAACCAAATAAAAATTGACTTTTATTATTAATATTTTAAATTGAAATACTAAATCAATATTTTGTCAATAGTTTATATAAATTTTATTTAAGTATTGACTCAAATATTTTCTGATTAATTAACTGGATAAATTGAATTCGACATATATTGTTTGTCCTTCACAGGGCTCTGTAGAACACGTTTATTGCATTTAAATGCATTTAAATTATCAGGTGTGTGTACTACTGTAGGTATTAGAAGGAGGTTGAATGCGGGAAGCGTTTTAAATCCACCTCTGAATAAACAAACGGTTTTTTTTATGTCATTGTTCTCTTTCTTTAATTGGAGGTGGGTTTATTTTGCAAATCTTAAAATATGGTTAATTATTGAAATATGACGACGAGCTTCAAATTGAGCAAAAACACAAACAAACAAATAGATCTGAGATTATTCTTTTCATTTGTTATTCGTTATTTAATAGAAAAATAATTACTTCTTGTGTTTTAAACTAAAAAAGCAGCTAAAGGAGGCGCTCGAGTGGGTTAACTTATTATTAAATATTTCGTGAGTTATTACAACGTGAGTGAGTTATTTATTATACAGTATTTCTATAGGCGTGACGTTACACTGCTGAATAAATCGATGAGTATAACGGAATGTGCACACGTTACACGCACACAGGACGCAGTGATGACACTGCGACACATAGACAGCGAAACGATTCATACGCAGACACGTGTGTTACACAAACGGCGTCACACAGTGACACGGATCATACGTAGACACACAACAATGACACAAACGGCGTCACACAGTGACACGGATCATACGCAGACACACAACCGTGACTCAAATGTCAGTAACAAAGTACGGTGACAGAAATGTTACACACTCAGCACGTTTACAGAAATGTCACACACTCAGCACGTTTACAGAAATGTCACACACTGAGCACGTTTACAGAAATGTCACACACTCAGTACAGTGACACGAATGTCACACACTCAGTACAGTGACACGAATGTCATAAAGGCACCTGAAATCACGGACAGACCCACGTACAGTGAATCAAAACACACATTGGGCATCCAAACACAGTGACACACAGTGTAGCAGAAACACAGTGATGCAGAGACATACAGTGTCCTAGAGACACATAGGCCTAGATACTGATACACACCGTGTTGTAGAGACATTAGAGCGGCACACACAATGACACAGAGACAAACAGTGACACATACACAGTAGCACACAGTGTGATTTATTGACACACAATGACACAAATGACATGCTGGGGTCTTTATAATAGTGACATAAATGACGACACAAGAACATACACAACACATTAACCGAAAAATGACACACACAGAGACACACCAACCAACAGACAAGACACAACTAAAGAGAGAAACAAAAATGCAAAGTGAACCAAATTACATACTACACAGTGACACAAGGAATGTCACTCACACCAGTTACAAGTTTTGTGTTGGTTAATGAAAGTGGCACATAGGTTGATCACAACAATAGAAAAAGATAAGTGATCTTTCTAGTTTTCTACTTTCTGAAAACAACACATGTGTGGAGTAATATTTCTGTTATTTTTTTGTTGTTTTGTTATGCTCCTGTCATATTATTATTAATAATATTAATAAAAAAAAAACCGTTGCTACTTTGGATTAGGAGAAATACGTCATAAGAAGAAGAAAAAAATGTATCTACTTATAATAAATGTAACAACAATCTTAATGAAATATTACTCGTATATTAGATGTGATATATGTGTAATAAGACAAGTACATAAATATTATTCTTTCTATTATATTGTTTGCACATCTATTTATTAGTGTGACACTCATACCAATTACAATTAAATGACAAAAAATTGGTAATTTTTTCAAGATGAAATTGATCTTTATTCACTGGGGGGGGGGGGGGGGGGGGGAAAGGACGTGAACATTTGCCCTAAAGACATTTACCCTAAAGACACTTGCTCTAAATACACTTGTTCTAAATACACTTGTTCTAAAATCTAAATACACTTGGTCTAAAGGGAGTTGGTCTAAAGGGAGTTGGTCTAAAGGGAGTTGGTCTAAAGGGAGTTGGTCTAAAGGGAGTTGGTCTAAAGGGAGTTGGTCTAAAGGGAGTTGGTCTAAAGGGAGTTGGTCTAAAGGGAGTTGGTCTAAAGGCAGTTGCTCTAAAGGCAGTTGCTCTAAAGGCAGTTGCTCTAAAGGCAGTTGCTCTAAAGGCAGTTGCTCTAAAGGCAGTTGCTCTAAAGGCAGTTGCTCTAAAGGCAGTTGCTCTAAAGGCAGTTGCTCTAAAGGCAGTTGCTCTAAAGGCAGTTGCTCTAAAGGCAGTTGCTCTAAAGGCAGTTGCTCTAAAGACACTTACCCAACTACCAATTGCCCTAATATTTTATGCTCTAAAGGGACACTTGTCTATAGAGCAAATGTATTTTAGGGCAAAATGGCATTAGGGCAACTGTCTGAAGGTCAAGAGTCTTTAGTGTAAATAAGTTAAACACCCTCCTTAGAGGGTTGAGGTCTTGATTTTTGTCTTCTATTACTTATGTTGTCCTTTCAGAAGAGCAAGATTGGAAGAAACTTGAAAGTGTTTTAGAAACTAGAAGGGTAGCTCAATCACTTGAGGATATATTTTCAATGTTTGATATATCTTTCAAAATAAACTTTTCATAGAAAAAAATTTAAAAAAAATATCGTCTACTTAAAGTTAGTTTTTTTTTCAAGTTAAGAAAAAAAGCTTATTTTAAAAGATATCGACAAGAAAATATGACTTAGTTACCCTTCTAGTTTCTAAAACACTTTCTAGTTTTTTTAAAAAAAATTTTAGCTACTGAAAGACTGGATTGGATTAATCAAAAGGTTCTAAAGAAACACATTAATGTGGCACAGTTGCTCTTCTAGTTTTGAGATTAAAACACTTTTTCCACCTGTTGCGCATGCGTATAAATGAATGAAATTTCATATAAATGTCAAAGTTGTTATATTATTATGAGTGAATTGGATCGATTGATGTATATAACATGACAATAATAATACAAAACAAAATGGAGTCTTAGGGGGTCGTGTTTCATAAAAACTGTTTGGGTCGCCATTACTTTTCTTTCATCTATTGGGCCACCTTAAGTTGGTTTATTGAACAGCTGATGGTTCGAATTTTGTGATTATTTATTTTTAGATGCAAAAATGTGAAGAGAAACTAGAAAAAAGTGTTTTAGAAACTAGAAGGGTAGCTCAATCACACTTAAGGGTTTTATCTTTAAAAATAAGCTTTTTTTTAGCAGCTAAATGATATTTTTTGTTAATTTTTGTCTATAAAAAGTTTATTTTGAAAGATGTCAACATGAAAATACTCTTTAAGTGATTTGAGTTAACCTTTCTTTAGACAGAATATTCCGAATCGTAAACCCGTCTTAAGTGTCACGCAATATATATTGTTTATAATTAGGGCACGGATTTTTATGCCAATATTAAAGTAAGTGTTTCTCAATGTGTGGCCCAAGAGCCAATTGTGAAGTAACCTTTTAAATCAATAAACAATTGTTTTTTTTAATCAAAACACTGGTTATAGAACCGTTAGAGGCTAGAACTGTAGTTGACAACTGATAGTAGCCAGGCAACTAGCCTCTAAAGAGCTTTTTTGATTAGGAAAAAAGCATAATTTGCAGTTGTTCTAATGATAATGATGATTACTTCACAATTGGCACTTGGGAGCCACAAATTGAGAAAGGTTTGCTTTAATATTTGCATAAAAATCCGAGCCCTATTCATAATCCATTATCTCAGTTAAAAATAAAACCTAATGTACGCAGTTTGAAACATAAGATAGTTATTAGCAAACGTTATCAGAAATAAAAAGTTGTACAAAAAAAAGTAATAATTTTGTGCGTAACTTGCATGAAGAGATATTTATTTTGCTTTAGTCGCCATAGATGGCGCCACTGCAGTGTCTATCGCGTTCCATATGAGGTTTTTTTCTCCGCGATTTTGAGAAAATTTATATTTTTCACGCTGAACGTTTTTCAGTATAAACATTACGAAAAAAAAAAATTCAAGGTGTTTTAGAAACTAGAATAGTTCACGTTGATAATGTTTAAAGTTTGCTTCATGATGATTATCTTTCAAAATAAACTTTTTATGACAGTTTGAAAAATGGCCGAAAATAGTTTTTCATGAAATTTCAATGTGGAGAAAAACCAAAGAAAAGGGTTATTTTTAAACTGAACTATAAAATCGTTAATTTTTCAAGATATTGCAATGAAAAAAAAAACTTTTAACATAATCTTTTACCATTCTAGTTTTGAAAACAATTTGAATTTTTTTTTTTTTCGTAATGTTTTTTTCTAAAAAAAATGTTCGCTTGACGTTTTTGCATCGAAATTTTACAAAAAAACGTTTATGGAGCTTAGCATTAGCCTCTGCAGTGGCGCCATCTGAATAAACAAAAGCAAAATAAGTACCTAATCAGCTACCTTAATTAAAATAGGCATTGAATTTTTAAAATAACTACATTTTAAAATTCAATTTCTATTAGAAACAAAATTACAATTTTAAGCTTCAGTTTATAAAAATCAGTCAGTTTTTTTTTACATTTTCTAGTCTTTATAAAGTTTCTGACATATTCAATTTTAAACGATTTAGCTGCCATGCGTCACTCTTTATACTTTGGTAATGGGACAAACTGTAGGGGGAGTGACTTAAAAAAAAGCCACCAATTAGATGCTAAATGAATGAGTGCGCACGTTTTGGTAATGTGATATTTGGATGGCAGCCATCTTGAAATATAAAACAGCATGGCTACCAAAATGAGTAGATCAAAATTCATTTTTAGTTTTCTTTATAAATAACACATTTTTTTACTGTTATCTCAAGTTCTTTTTTCAATTATTTTTTGAGATTCTTTTTGTTCGTTTGGAAGCTTTTGTTTCTGGTGAATAAGCGCCATTTTTTTAAATATAATTTTTCAGACATGTTATAATTTTTATTTCCATGATGATTTAACAAAAAAAAATCCTGCAAGTTTTTTTTTAATACCAGGTAACAATATAAATTTAGTCTAAAATAAATGATAGATAATTGGCGGCCATCTTGTTTTTGTATATATTATGTGCATTTAAAGCCATTTTATACATATTTAAAAAGCTTGCTTTTGGTTTACTTGATGCTTAGCAAGCTTTCTAACTAGTCTTAACAGAAATGTTTTAAAATGTCTTAAAACGTTTCAAAACAAAATGGCGGCTAATTAATATAAGTGACAGCCATCTTTTTTTTTTTTGCACATTACTAGCCAGATGTTTTTTTTTTTTAAAAAATAAGAAACTTGTGATTTATGAACACTTTTTTTCAAGAGCTTTGATGATTCAAGTCTTGTTAACTATTTAGTTAAACTGAATAAGAGTGTTTTAAAAACAGAAACAGTTAGAATGACATAATCAGAACATGTGAGTTGGCGGCAGGCGATGACGTCACTTTTTTAATTTCGGTTACTCATTGGTTGACAGTATGAGTCTAGACTTATTTCCAATTGGTTGAAATTGTTATTAAAGATGATCACATGATCAAAAACAAAAAAAGGATGACGTCATTGTCGTCTGCTTTTTTTTTTTTGCTCCTTTCTGAGGATTTTAAATGGGATAATATCATCATCATATTTAACATTGACTTGAATGGTTGTTGTGTGGGAGGGTTTCGTTGGTTAGAAAAGGTGGATTTTTTCTGGGGATTTTGGATTTCCGCCTTCGGGGTCTCAATGACGCGTGCCTGGTTCTCTCTCTCTCTCTCTCTCTCTCTCTCTCTCTTTCTGGACCTTTAAAAACCGGGTACGTTTTTAGAACTGATGCATTCGAACTTTTGCAAACATCCAAGATTCAGTTTGAATTTTCTTCTTCTTCTTCTTTATGATTACTTTTGATGAATAATGATTTCATTGTAATCTCACCTGTGTGTGTGTATATTGTGTTTTAATTATAATCATCATCAGTCAAAGGTCTCTTCTTCTTCTTCTGCTAATAATATCATCATTACCATTAAGTGGAAATGTCTTTTCATCAGCTAAACTGAGGGCTAAGCCTGGTTTTTAGTTGTTTTTTAAGCTGTTATTTGTTTTTCTAGTATTTTGCGACGACACTAGATTTAAAAAAACAAAACAAAGAACAGGGTTTTGTTCCTCTTTTTTGGTGTGTTTTTTCAGCAATTACTTCAAAGTCATTTTTTTAATATTTTAAGGTAAATATTTTATTTTGAACGTTTTTTTTATATATATATTATTGGGATTGGAAAACTTCTTAAAATGCAGAAAATGCAGAAATTCATTTCAAAATAGGAGAAATGTATTAAGAAAAGAAAAAAAAGGCAAAAAACGACAGAAATGCATTGTAAATTGAGTAAAAATTATTAAAAAAATTGCAGAATTTCATTGAAAATGAGTAAAAATTATTTAAAAAAAATTGCAGAAATTCATTGAAAATGAGTAAAAAATGTTTTAAAAAAACTGCAGAAATTCATTGAAAATGAGTAAAAATTATTTAAAAAAAATGCAGAAATTCATTGAAAATGAGTAAAAATTATTTTAAAAGATTGCAGAAATTCATTGAAAATGAGTAAAATTTAATGAATGTTTCTTATTAATTTTTTGTACTCATTTTGAATGGATTTCTGTAGTTTTTTTTTTTGGCGAAAAAAAATCTCTTCTTGTGAGAAGGATTCTTAAGTCTTGTTTCCCACTGGGATGAAAATTTGAACTTTTTGAAAATTTCAACTGGTAAAAATTTGAACCAACGTCGACCGTCTGTGCCTATGATAGTGAACGGGCGGAAAGGGCCACGTGTCTTCCATTTTTCACCAGTTGAAATTTTCAAAAAGTTAAAATTTTCATCTCAGTGGAAACAAGGCCTAAAGCAATATTTTTAATTTTTTTGTCCATAAGGCGGCCTTGTTTCCATTGGGATGAAAATATGAATTTTTTTAAAAATTTTAACTGGTGAAAAATTGACACAACGTGGCCCTTTGCCTATGATAGTTAATGGGCGGAAAGGGCCACGTGTCTTCCATTTTTCACCAGTTAAAATTTTCATACCAGTGGAAACAAGGCCTTTATAGGCCTAATATTTATATAAAAAAAACATAATTTTTATAATATATGGTGTGTTACGTTGAAAAATCGATGTGAAATTTCATTTTGAATATAAAAAAGAAAAGCAGAAGTTTTTATTAATTTTTAATTATGTTGTTTTTGTAAAAATTTTAAAAAAATAAGACACAAAAGAGGGTCCAAAAATTGAGTCCAAATTTCTTTTTGTTTTTCTACCCAACTTCTCTTCTTCTTCTGTACTTAAAAGACCCAATTTTTTTGATTCTGTGTTTGTCTTTAATTCTATTTAAGGTTAAATTATAAATAAAGACAAACAAAATCTTGAATTTTTCAATTTAGTTTTGTAGACATAGAAAAGGTGGCTGAATAGATATTTATTTTGTTTTTGTTCTCTCAGATGGCGCGCCACTGCAGTGTTGGCCCCCTTTTGTTTTATAGGAAGCCTCCTCCTCCCTCCACCTGCGCGGTTTTAAGAGAGAGGAGAGGAGAGAAACATTACGAAAAAAAAAATTTAGAAGTTTTTTTTAGAAACTAGAATAGTTGGTGATAATGCTAAAAGTTTTTTTCGTGATGATATCTTTCAAAATAAACTTTTTATGACAGTTTAGAAAAAAAGGCCGAAAATTGTTTTTCATGAATTTTCAATGGAAAAAAACCTAAAAAAAAACGGGTCATTTTTCAAACTGAACTATAAAATTGTTTATTTTTAAAGACATTGTCATGAAAAAACTTAGCATCATCTTTTACTATTCTAGTTTTGAAAACAATTTGAATTTTTTTCTTAATGTTAAAAACTCTCAGCTAACATTTCTTCGAAATTGAAAACTCTCAGCAAAAATTTCTTGGAAATTGAAAACTCTCAGCAAAAATTTCTTGGAAATTGAAAACTCTCAGCAAAAATTTCTTGGAAATTGAAAACTCTCAGCAAAAATCTCTTAAAAAGTTGAAAACGCTCAGAAGAAACCGCTTAAAAGTTGATAACTCGCAGAAGAAACCGCTTAAAAGTTGATAACTCGCAGAAGAAACCGCTTAAAAGTTGATAACTCTCAGAAGAAACCGCTTAAAAGTTGATAACTCTCAGAAGAAACCGCTTAAAAGTTGATAACTCTCAGAAGAAACCGCTTAAAAGTTGATAACTCTCAGAAGAAACCGCTTAAAAGTTGATAACTCTCAGAAGAAACCGCTTAAAAGTTGATAACTCTCAGAAGAAACCTCTTTAAAAAGTTGAAAACTCTCAGCAAGAATTTCTTGGAAATTGAAAACTCTCAGCAAGAATTTCTTGGAAATTGAAAACTCTCAGCAAGAATTTCTTGGAAATTGAAAACTCTCAGCAAGAATCTCTTGGAAATTGAGAACTCTCAGCAAGAATCTCTTGGAAATTGAGAACTCTCAGCAAGAATCTCTTGGAAATTGAAAACTCTCAGCAAAAATTCTTGGTGAAATCTCTTGGGAGTTGAAAACTCTCAGTGGAAACCTCTTAAAAATTATTGTTAACTTGTTTGTTGAAAGAAAAAATCCTTTAGATTTGTCAGAAGTTGTAAAATCAATTGTTTCAAGGTGTGATCGATTATAGAAATGAAAAATATTGAATTTTGTAACTGCGAACAGGACGTTCACTTTTCAATTTTATTTTTCTGGAAATAAGAAATTTTACTTTTGGTAGCTTAAAGGCAAAATAATAACAATAGGTTTTGTTTATTGACAATTTTCTATTGTTTCTTCTTGGGAGATTATTATTATTATTATTATTATTTATTGGTTGGTTGGTTGTAATCACAACAAAATGTAATTTTGGTGTCTTTTCATTTTCTTTGATTGCTTTTTATGGGAATTTTTTCCATTCTCGAAATGTCACCACGTTAAGTTATTTTCTTTGAGCTTTGAGGCGTTCTTTTATGAACGTCAGCTAAAAGTAATCATCTAACCACAGCTAAACTGGACGAAGAAGTTTTAAATTACTTAAAAGTCTGCTAAACTGAGCAAAAATAAAATTTAGCATCAGCTTGAACAAATGCAGGAATTTTATTGAATAAAAGTTAAACAGGATAAGGAATCGAATTGAACAAGTGCTAAACTGTACAAGAGCTAAGCTAAACATGATAGTAGATAAACTGGGCAAGATCTAATCTAGACAAGATTGTAATGAAACAAGAGCTAAACTAGTCAAGTGCTGAACTTTACAAAAGCTAAACTAGTCAAGTGCTGAACTTTACAAAAGCTAAACTAGTCAAGTGCTGAACTTTACAAAAGCTAAACTAGTCAAGTGCTGAACTTTACAAAAGCTAAACTAGTCAAGTGCTGAACTTTACAAAAGCTAAACTAGTCAAGTGCCGAACTTTACAAAAGCTAAACTAGTCAAGTGCCGAACTTTACAAAAGCTAAACTAGTCAAGTGCCGAACTTTACAAAAGCTAAACTAGTCAAGTGCCGAACTTTACAAAAGCTAAACTAGTCAAGTGCCGAACTTTACAAAAGCTAAACTAGTCAAGTGCCGAACTTTACAAAAGCTAAACTAGTCAAGTGCTGAACTTTACAAAAGCTAAACTAGTCAAGTGCTGAACTTTACAAAAGCTAAACTAGTCAAGTGCTGAACTTTACAAAAGCTAAACTAGTCAAGTGCTGAACTTTACAAAAGCTAAACTAGTCAAGTGCTGAACTTTACAAAAGCTAAACTAGTCAAGTGCTGAACTTTACAAAAGCTAAACTAATCAAGTGCTGAACTTTACAAAAGCTAAACTAGTCAAGTGCTGAACTTTACAAAAGCTAGACAAGAACTGAACTGTGTAACAGCTAAGGTGTTGAACTAAGCTGGACAATAACTCAACCAATTAAAAGCTAAAGAGTGAAAGAGCTGAATTGAGCTACAACTAAATTGAAAAAGCTAGAGATAAAACCTAATAGTAGCTAAACTGGATAAGAGCTCAATGCTAGCTACATGGTTATTCTTAGGTAGACTTTGAAGTTTTGAACTAAACTGGACAAGAGCTAAACTGTTTATATTGAATTGGACATGAGTTAAACTTGACATGAGCTAAACTGATTAAACAACTAAAGTAATAATCAAAAAGAGTCTCCAGTAATCTGAAAGAAAAGCAACAGCTAAAGAGAGACTAGAAAAGAAGAAAAAAAGACTTAAAATCTGTGGTTAGATTTTTCTGTAGTCCAAAGTTGTTAGTAATTTTGGAGCTAAGAGAGGCGCCCCTACCCCAGCCCCCAATTAAATTAGTTGAGGTCTGTTGAAATTAGGCGTGGTCTTACTATAAATAGGAGGCGCAGACATTAATAACTAAATGTGTTTTTCTTTCCTAGAATATAAATGAGTCTCTCTCTCTCTCTCTCTCTCTCTCTCTTTTGTGTATCCATTTCTGAAATATCCACAATTAATTTCTAATATTACTCAAGAGAAATATGTCTCTTGGTTTTTACATTATAGGAAAATAACAATGATTTCAGATAATAATAATTACATTAAAAAAAGCAATTTTAGCTTGCAATTTTGGGGCTTTCATTCATTCATTCATTCATTCATTCAGCTACAGTATATTCATTCATTCTGTCATTTGTTCTGGTTTTTTATGTTTAGCTCTGTTTAGTGTTAAAATTTTTTGGGAGTAGCATATGTGTAGGAACCACGTGTAGGATTGAACGTATTGAAGGTTGTAGGTTTTGTAAAAAAAAAAAACAAATAGTGAAAGAAGTTCAGCACGGGACTATAGAGAATATTACGGAGCCCTGTAAAGGACATGTGAGATTTTTTTTTAAAAATCTCGACATGTCGACTTTTAAAATTTCTTATTCACAGGCAATTAGAAATGTGGACAAACAGAAGTTGGCTCCGCCCTTTTTATGACGACCGGCAACTTCTAATTGGGTTTGTTGTGTGGTTCGACGTTGAAAAAGGGCGGGAGCATGTGACGTCAGACTACATATAACCAACCAATTAGAAGTTGCGTTCGTCATAAAAAGGGCGGAGCCAACTTCTGTTTGTCTCAATTTCTAATTGCCTGTCTCTTATTCAGCCAGGTTAATTATGCCATGTTGCACGCACCATACTATAATACCAGTAATTAAATTATTGAAAAAAAATTAAAAAAAAAAATTCTAAGTTTTCTTTTCTTAATTTGGAATGTTGGCTTTTAAGTAGTGAACTAATTAATTAATTCAGTAGCAATTAATTATTTATGAATCTAGTTTGTCCGAAATATGTTTTCTTAAATAAATTTCTAATCAATCAGACCACTTTCATATTTATTATTATTATTATTATTGGAGACATTACTGTCTGGCTCTTTTCAATTTAAATTATTTTTGCTTTCTTAATTATCTACCAAAAATATCCCCTCATTTAGTTAACCCAATAACCACTTTAAACCTGCTTAGAAAATTGATAATAATTGATAAAATATTAAAATTAATGATGGTTTTTTTTCTACTCCATTTTGCTGCTCTTTAAAAGAGCAAATTGTCATTAATGAATGATCTTTCACTTTTTATTCTCAACTTTCGAGGTTTGACCTTTTTGTTATTTTATTTCTAGTGAATTATGAATGATTGATGACGTTTTATTGGCAAATGTTACAATATGAGCAGCACTTCTTGAAGTCATTCTTATTGTGATGAAAGTTATTATTTATTATTCACACTATTGGTTTACACCTTTAGGGAATTTGTTACGTCAAGTGGAGTTTTTTTTCCATTTGAGTTTTTTTTTTGTGGTTTTTACAGTTAAAATCATTAATTTACCTTTTCAATAGGCTCCATAATAATAGTAATAATAGTAATGTTATATTATTATTATTATAATTAATAATAATAATAATAATAATGGTAATAATACTAGTACTAGTAATAGTAATAATAATAGTAATGATGATATTAATAGTAATATTAATAGTAGTAATAATAATATTATAATTAATAACAATTATATATATAATATCCCAGGTCTGTGTATGTGTGTATGTGTGTATGTGTGTGTGTGTGTGTGTGTGTGTGTGTGTGTGTGTGTGTGTGTGTGTGTGGCGTAACATCGGAATTTATAGAAATTTGAATAAATGAACCGATTTTTTTTCTCAAGGTCAACTATATGTTGAACTCTTCCTTTGGAAAATGTAGAAGGGGGAGAGAGAGAGAGAGAGAGAGAGAGAGAAAAGTTGGAGGGGATGAAGGGAAGACGTTGGAAAGTGTAGAAGGGGAGAGAGAAAAGTGGGAGGGGCGAGGGGAAAAGGTTGGAAAGTGTAGAAGTTGGAGAGAGAGAAAAGTGGGAGGGGTGACTGAAATTGAAATGAAAGGAGTAAAAAAAGGAAAAAACGACGCGCATGCGCACAATTGCCTGTGAATTTTGCTCCCGTCATTTATGACGGGTTACCCCACTAGTAATAATAATAATAATTTATTAATAATATAATTAATATTATATTTATTATAATTAATATTCTTATCAATTATAATATTTTTATAATTAATAATATTATTATTAATTTTATTAACTATTAATTTCTAACCAAGTTAAAAAGTTAAAATTATCTCGAAAAATTTGGTTAATTCTGTATTTCAAGAGTAAAATTAAGAGAAAAATACTTGAAAGTATTTTAGAAACTAGAAGGGTTAGTTAGCTCAATCATTTAAGAGTATTTCCATGTTGGTATCTTTTTTTAAAATAAACTTTTTATATCAGTTTGAGCAAAATTAAAAGAAACTAGAAAGGGTCACTCAATCACTTAATTGTATTTTCATTTTTGATATCTTTCAAAATAAGCTTTTTATAAACAAAAATTTAAAAAAACAAATATATCGTGTGTTTAAAGTTGGGGGTTATTTTCAAACTCAAATAAAAAGCTTATTTTAAAAGATACAGCAACATGAAAATACCCTTTAGTGATAGAGCTACCCTTCTAGTTTCTAACAAGACTTTTAATTTTTTCTTAATATTTTTGCTCTTCTGAAACACAGAAATAATCAGATTTGAGAAATCAACGGTTCATAAACCCCATCTTAAGAAGAAAATGAATCTGTTTTTTTTTTGCTAGAAACTAGAATAGGTAAAGATGTTTCTCATATTACTTGGGAAATGATTTGGGGGATTTCTGGTTTTAACACAAAATATTATGAAGAGGTTTGTTATGGGGTGGGTGAGGGAGGGGCTTAAGATGTGTTTTTGTTTGTTTGTGTTTAACAAGATGTAATCTATTGTATTTTGTGTGTTTGATATCACTATTTTGGGATTGTCTTTTATAACAATAGACTTTGGTTAGAGAAAGCTTAAGGATTTTCAGATTGGGGAGAAAAAAAAAGATAATTTATTTCATGTTTTGTCACACAGAAAAGAAATGGGGTTTAGTTTTTACCCCTTTTTTAGCATTATATTATTTTGTGCTAAACAGAATGAAAAACAACGAAGTTGATGCTTAAGGATTAAGAAAAATCTATGACGCCATTTCAATTGTTTTATATGAAGGAGAAACAACAAAAACAAAATGGCTGCCTTTTGTTTAGATATTTTTAATCAGTTGGTTGCACTTGGTGTGGGTTTAAGGTTTAGTTCAGATTATGAATGAAGTTTAAGTGGTTTTAAAGTGTAAAACGCCTGTTTATCAGGTGCAAAAAAAATGAAGAGAAAAATAGTGTTTTAGAAACTAGAAGGGTAGTTCAATCACTTAAGGATTTTTTTTGTTGTGTTGATATATTTCAAAATAAGCTTTTTATGTGGGTTTTAAAATGACCCAATTTTAAGCAGACGATATTTTTTTTTTAAATTTTTCTCTGTAAAAAGTTTATTTTGAAAGATATCCACATGATGCATAAAAAATATTTCATGTCCTCAACAAGGCTCCGTAATTTTAGACAGGCGAGTAAGCACAGTAAAATTCAGTCGTTTGCCCCGCCACTTTTATGAGGAACGGCAACTTCGAATTTGTTTATTATTTGATCTGCCCTCACATGCCCCGCCCTTTTCAATTGTTAATTGGTTGATATTTGGTATGACGCTCATAAAAGGGCGGGGCAAACAACTGTATTTTATTGCGCTTACGTACCTGTTAATTTTCGTCACGCAAAAAATGGCCACCAAACAAGAAAAATAGACAGGCATCTGTAGACAGCTTCAGAATTTTTGTGGCTCCGCCCTTTTATGAGTGTCAGACCAAATATCAACCAATTAGAAATTGATAAAGGTGGGGCATGTGACATCAGACCCAGTAACAAACCAATTAGAAATTGGCGACGCTCATAAAAGGGCGGAGCCAAAGAAATTCTGAAGCTGTCTACAGAAGACTGTGAAAAATACAGGCATTTAGAAATCGGGACGAACATAAGGTGGCTCCGCCCTTTTTATGACGAACGCAACTTCTAATTGGTTGGTTATATGTAGTCTGACGTCACATGCTCCCGCCCTTTTCAACGTCGAACCACACAACACACCAATTAGAAGTTGCCGGTCGTCATAAAAAGGGCGGAGCCAACTTATGTTCGTCCCGATTTCTCAATGCCTGTGTAAAAAATAGTCCAATTTAATGATAAATACTTATGCCCAATAGGTGGCGCTGAGAGAACTGAAGGGTTTTTTTTTTCTTTTCCTCTCTAGAGAATTAGGAAAACCTAATCAAATTTAATCGAATTTTCGTTTTCTCCCAATAGAGAGAGAGTGTCGTCGTTATCTTTTGCTCACTCGGTGTTTTTAATTTGCCTAAAACAACTTCTTGTATAAAATACACCATTAATTATGAGAAATAATTAAGCTTTAGCTTTTTTTTTAATTGATATATATTTTCTGTAAGATAAAGGCGGTTTATGGAACCACATTGATATTTAAAAACTCATATTGAAGATAGCAAGAAGAAAAGCTTATCACTTGAACCCTCTAAACAGGGTTCTCTATCTAATATACCAAGATGGTCGTGTTTTGGATGCTCCCTATTGGTTAATTAAATAAATGGCTACCACCAATAGTATAAAAGTGACATTAACTTTAGATGAACCGTTTACTACTAATTACTCAAAGTATATTACTGATTAATAAAAAAAAAGTTGATTATTCTGCACAATTACTAGACATTGTGTAGAATTTCTAAACAACAATCTGTGAATCTACCAATCAAGAAGCGTTTCAGTAGAGAAAAACTAAGAAGAAATTGAAAGTGTTTTAGAAACTAGAATGATATCTCAATCACTTAAACAGGCAATTAGAAAACGGGATGAACAGAAGTTGGCTCAGCCCTTTTTATGACGAACGGCATCTTCTAATTGGTTGGTTATGTAGTCTGACGTCACATGCTCCGCCCTTTTCAACGTCGAACCACACAACAAACCAATTAGAAGTTGCCGGTCGTCTGTATGTCCAGATTTTTAATTGACTGTATCACTTAAGGGTACTTCCATTACAAATACAATTACGAAAAATACTCTGCATGCATCCGGTTGGGCCTAAGGCAGAGGGACCTTAAGATCCAAGTGCTGCTAGATGCATTGTCAATATCTAATAACTACAACAACAAAAAATAACCAGCATTGCAAATATTAAAAAAAAATATAAATGCAGTCATGATTGTTTAATATCTTTCAAAATGAACTTTTTATAAATAAAATTAAATAGTTTAATAGTTTAAAAGTTTATTTTTAAAAATATCAACATGAAAATACCCTTTTTAGTTATTTAACCCTTAAACAAACAAGAAAAATGGACTCAAAATAATTTTTTTTCAACGTAACACAATAATTCAGTTTGAAAAATGTTTTAAAATAAACTTTTTAATCGTATGTATGTTATTTTTATGTATAGGAGACATATTTATTTACAAAAAAAAATATTCAAATAAAACAAAATGGCGCTGTTTGGATTTCGCTGTGTGGTGGCGCTGTTGTCACTTCTAGTCGTATTTGCAGTGGCGGTGGATAACAGCAATGCTCGCGAACTGCGCTGTGACGCCATTTGTAACTTTGAAGATCTACGAGAGCAGTGTGAACGCTGCAAACTACGTTATCCGATGCGGTTCGGTAAACGGTCGAACCCATCCGAACTTCCCGAATCTCTTCTGTTTCCATCCGAGAAGAACGGCGGCAATCGAGAAGTAACACGGACTCTTGATGCCGATTCCGACGATTTCCTTAAAGCGTTGCTGATGCTCTTAGCAGACGACAGTTCAGCGACGAACGACGTCGCCGCCGCTGCCGAGCCTGCGAGGTTATTTCGTAGTCGTCTCGGTCTACGTCGAAAGAGGTCGCTACCGTCGTCGTCGTCAACGCCGCCGCTACCTTCTAGCGGTAGATCGAAGAAGCATAATTTATGGTGGCGCCGTCTGTCATCATCTGGCATGTTTACTGTTCCCAGTCGCACATCTTCGCAAGATGTTAAAATTTAAACAATCTTTTTTGTCCATTTGTGATGCTGAATACGCTGATATTTTTTCATTTAGAATATTGAAGGAAATTGTCATAATTTTTTTTTTTTACAAAATGGCTGCTTCAGTTTTTTTAAACCTGAAAAACCTCAAAAGACATTTGTATGTTATTTGAAACTATCATTTATTGCCTGACAATCTGGTACAAAATGGCGTGGCATTAACTTTTTTTCCGCCATTTTGAATTTTTTATAATTATGGTATTAAGAGAACGCCGAAGATCGTGGCGCCATCTTGAATATTTGATTTTTATATTGCCAATAAAAATTTAAAAATGGCGGCGCGGTAGACAAAAGATATTAATTTTGCCTGACAATCTGGTACAAAATGGCGTGGCATCAACATTTTTAGCCGCCATTTTCAATTTTTTTTACTATTATATTAGAAAACTTAAAAATTGTGCCGCCATCTTGAATATTTGATATTTACATTTTCAATATGAATTTTAAAAAATGGCGGCGTGTCAGACAAAAGATATTAACTTTAAATTGTATTGTGTCGCCATTTTAAATGGTCTTATTTATAATGACAAAAAAATCAAGATGGCGGCGGCGCCCGCCAATTGGTAAGTGACTATAAGTAGATTACATTGCCATCTTGAATTTTGACATTTATAATGTAATTATTAATTTCAAAATGGCGGTGTCAGTTCATTGATAGTTTATTATATCTTAATTTTCGCCGCCATATTGTAATGTTCGTATTTATTATTAGATTGGTAAGTGTCAAAATGGCGGCGCTAACTTAATGATTTAAGGAGACCACAAAAATGCGTTTTTCAGTCAAAGAACTCGGTTAGAGGCTAGAATTCTAGTCAGAACAAGAATAATTTTAGATGTTACTTTGATCTCTAGCATCTGAATTTTAGCCTTTAACCAGGTTCTTTGATTAAAAACCATATTCTGTCTGTTGCCCAAGATCCAATTGTGAACAACCAATTATGATTTTTTTTCCAATTAAAAACACTGGTTAGAGGCTAGAACTTTTTAGTCGACAACTGATAGTAACCAGACATCTAGCCTCTAACTAATCTTGATTAGAAAAAGCCATAATTGCAGTTGTTCTAATGATGATGCTTAACTTCATAATTGGCACTTGGGCCACAGGTTGAGAAACATTTGCTTGATTTTTTTTTTCATAAAAAATTATCATCGAGAATAGAAACGAGGCGACCTCTGGTTTGAAAAAACTGAAGCACTTTTACAAATAAACAATTTATAAATAATTTATTTATTTTTTTCCCAATTCATTAATTTATTCCATTTGACAGAAAATTTACGATTTTTGTTTAAAAAAAAATTTATGACGATTTCTTTTAAAATTTAAAGTAAACTTCTTAAGCGACTAGAAAAAACATATGTTAATGAGCTGTTTCCGAATTTCTATTAAAATTAGACAAAAGAAAAATTTGAATATTAATTTTCGGGAACAGGGTCCACAAAATTTTAAGTTTTCGATTTTTCTTCTTCTTCTTCTTTAGAATCTCAGGTGTATTTTACAAAATAAACTATATTTTATTCAAAAGTTGAATTCTGAAACTTTTGAGAGAAAAAAAAAATATATACATAGAGGTAGTTCAACTAAGAGATTAGCCTTATATGGAGCATTCCGAGCCATAGCTGAGTGTGGCCTCAATAGATGGCGCCACCTCTACTTAGAGCTAAAAGATATTCAAGTTTTTTTTAAAAGTAATAAAGGAGAGAACCTTGAAGAGAGGCTATATACAAATAAAGTTTATTCACACACAAGATGTTGAGTTGAGCTACCTCTATGTATATGTATTTTGTTTGAAAGTAATTTTTGTGAGTTTTGTGAAAACGTTTAAAATTTGAAATCTTTTCAAAAACAAAATGTGAATATTTTTTTAAATTTTCATTCCAATTTTATATATTTTTTTTGTTGTATATTTTGATTTTTATTAAATTAAAATGTTTTTTTTTAATTGACGTCATTAATTATGTTTGATTTTAAGTTTGTTGGGTGTAACTTTCAAGATGGCTGCTCTAGAAAATATTTTGTCTGAAATTTAAATAAATTTAAAAAACTTGGGTGCTTTTGAACCCTCAGAACAGGGTTTTAGCATTGAAATAACACTTGTTTTATTGACAAGTTTATTTTTATGTAGGAACCTTGTTTAGAGGGTTCAAGTTGAAGTTTTAATTGACAAGTTTTTATTGCTACGTTTGAAATTTGTCAAATTCCAGCTTTTAAGGCACAAATTCAAGAAAGAAACTTGGCACTTGAAGTTCAATTTCTACCCTCTGAACAAAGTTTCAACCATTAGATGGTTCAAGTTGAAGTTGAAGTGCCAAGTTTTCTTTTTTTTTTATTTATTTTGTGCAGTTTTAAGTACCACCATTGCCTGGTTATAAGGAGGCGATGGGTACCAGTCACATTTTTTTCTAAAAACAACATATAAGAAGCAAAGTTGATTAGAAACTAGAATAGTAAAGAAAGGAGCTAAAATGACGAGATCTCTCAAATTATATGAACTTTATTCATGATTAAAACTTTGAAACTAAAGGAAAAATGTTTAAATTTAGTCTTATTTTCAAAATTTAATTTAAAAAAAGTTTACTTTGAAAGATGTCATCATAAAACCAACTTTGAGGGGGGCAATCGGAGACTAAAGAGAAAGTTATCATATTGTAAAGAAAACGGAAAAATAACGTCCAGAAAACAAAAACATCTGGGCTGAGTTTTTTTTTTTTTATTTAAAGAAAAAGTGTCCGGGAACTGTGCTTGCTCCTCCTACTCTTCTCAAGAAAGAAAGCATCTAATCCACTGGCGTAGTTTCTTGAGAAAATTAAATTGAATAATATGACAACCTTCAGGCCAGAATATAAAAAAATGTGTATATGAAGATGTCACGTTTTCAAAATGGCCTCCAAATAGGAGGCTTTCTATGGCCTCATATTTGAGAAGAAAATGTCAGAAAATCAAGCACATCCGGAAATTTTTTCTTCTTAAGTCTTTAAATTTAAAAACATGCTTTTATAAGTCGTGGCTTTATTACAGAAAAAAAAAGAATGAAACTGTCAAATGACAGTAATTTGTTATATCTGGCTCATAAACCTTGTAATAGTCACAAAAAGTAAATAACAAAATATTACTATGACAAATATTGTGATATGACTGCTATTGACTGTTGTACAATATAATGTGATAGTCATAAAATAATAATAGACAAGCAGTGACATCATAAGTTATTACTGTCACAATTTTATGACTTTTTTTTCTGTAACGACGAGGTCTCAAGATTTCTAAAATAAGAAGAAAAACAAAAGGAAATTACGGAAGTGACGTCATATCGTGTAATATGATTGATAATTATTCTATTAATGGATGTAAAAAAAATGATAATAAAATTGTTTTATGTATGAGCATAAATTGTGATAGGCTACATTTTTGTTGCCAATATTATTATTATCATATTGTTTTTGTTTTTTTAATTTATTAAATTATAATATTATAATTCTTGACTTTTTTTTTGAATTTTTATATAAAATAATAATTAAATATTTGAAATTTTTGTCATTTTTATTTCATTTTTTTTTTGTAAATTTTTTGTTTCATTTTTTTTTTTTAAGTTTTGTTCTCCATTTTTTTTTTGTAAGTTGCTGCATTAAAAATGTCACAATTTTTATTATTATCGTAAATATGTTTGTTATAAATGTGAATTGAACTTTTAATTATAATTTGTATATTTTTTGGTGAATTTTGTAATTTTTCTTCTTCTTCTTCTTCTTCTTCTGCTGTAATTGTTTTAACTTAAAATGAATAAATGTGTAATTATTTATTATAAACTTTTTTTTTTAAAAAAATTGAGATGTTGTAATAATTTGTAATAATTTTGATTTATTAACTAAGTTTATGACCTTTAAACATAGGTCAAGTAAATTAGCATAAATTCAAAATAAGCGTAAAATAAAAATTCCTTTGAATTAAATTTCAAAATCTTAATACCTGGCTACAATAAGGCAGTTCTGCACAGCACTAACTTTTCGTTTTGCCCTGCCCTATTATGAGCGTCATGAATTTCTAATTGGTTTGTTACTTGGTCTGGTGTCACATGCCCCGCCGCTCCTTTTCAATTTTTGGTTGGTTGATACTTGGTCTGACGCTTATAAAAGGGGGCGGGACAAACGAAAAGTTTGTGCTGGGCACAACACAGGCATTTAGAAATCGGGACAAACTTCCGTTGGCTCCGCCCTTTTCATGACGAACGCACTCTTTTAATTGGTTGGTTATGTAGTCTGCTCCGCCCTTTTCAACGTCGAACCACACAACAAACCAATTAGAAGTTGCCGGTCGTCATAAAAATGCCTGTGGGCACAACTGCAGGTTGGCTGCAACATTCAAGAACTGATTGCAAATTCAACTATTGTGCAAAATACACTTTGAAGTGAACAATTTTATGATTAGAATCGAGACCATATGGCGTCAAGGGCAGCACGTGCACGTGCTGAAGTGTATCTGGGATCTTAAACACCTACATCAATAAGGTTTTTTAAATGTTTAATCAGTTTATTTTTATAGAGAGATATTTAAAGTGTTTTAGAAACTAGAACGGTAGCTGAATCACTTAATAGTACTTTCATGTTGATATCTTTCAAAATAAACTTTTTCTAGACAAAAATTTTAAAATTAATATTGTCTGCTAAAAGTTGTCATTTTCGAATTGAAACAAAAAAGCTTATTTTAAAAGATATTAAATATGAAAATACCCATAATGTGATTGAGCTACCCTTCTAGTTTCTAAAACACATTCTAGTTTCTCTTTATTTTACTAGTCGTTACCCTAATACGTTGTACACACATGAGTTAAATGAATGCAAATTAAATGTGTTTAGGATGAGTTATACGGAATCCAGTTAAGGACACGAACCAAATAAAAATTGACTTTATTATTAATATTTTAAATTGAAATACTAAATCAATATTTTAATGTCAATAGTTTATATTTTTATATTTAAGTATTGACTCAATATTTTCAGATTATTAACTGAATATAAATTGAATTCGACATATTTGTTTGTTTGTCCTTCACAGGGCTCTGTAGAACACGTTTATAATTTAAATGTATTTAAATTATCAGGTGTGTACTAAGTATTAGGCTAAAAGTTTATAAAAGAGGCGAAATACAGGGTATCACAGTTTTGCACATTGACCGCTAGATGGGGGTATACCATGTTCTAGTCCTTTTCAACGAAGAGAAAAACAATTAGGGTACAGGCAATTAGTAATCGGGACGAACATAAGTTGGCTCCGCCCTTTTTATGACGACTGGCAACTTCTAATTGGTTGGTTATGTAGTCTGACGTCACATGCTCCGCCCTCTTCAACGTCGAACCACACAACAAACCAATTAGAAGTTGCCATTCGTCATAAAAAGGGCGGCGGCAACTTCTGTTTATCCCGTTTTCTAACTGCCTGTTTAACAGTTAGGGTTTGGCGACTTAACACAGTTTACTTCTGATACACTGATGCATTTACCTCATTTATTTTATAATTTTCTAGTTAATCAAAAAAAATGTTGAAAATTCATTTAATTTTTTTTTTGTTAAAAACAATTACAGTAATTATTTTTTTGCAAAATTACACAAATTTGACTTCTTTCCAATTAACTTTATTGTTTTATCTTGTAATTATATATTAACATGAGAGGACACATGATAACATTATTTGTATAGTATTATTAGAATTTACAAATTTATTGTTTAAATTAAACTTTATAACTAATAAAAATTAAAAGTTTTATTACAAATTTACAAATTAACACATTTTTGTTAAAATATTTTTTTTTCCTAATTAAAAAAAATATCCAATTTAAATAATATTTATGTGTTTCGCTTCTTTCGTCCAGGACCCACTTTCCATCCTTTTCTATTTTTCATTTCTTCAGCTGTTTGTGCTGTAATGCAAGCTGTCCCATCAAAATTCAAACAAGGGGCCCTCTTTTGGCCATTTGTTAATCTTGCGGACCACCAATTTGTTGGGTCACCACCATCACTTCCATCGCCGCCAACACCAACATCTGATGATGATGATAGATATTCCACATTGTCACATTCGAATCCAGGAAGATTGAAATCACAACTTCGTTTGCTTTTTTTTTTAAAAAAAAGATCAAAATATGCAATAATTATGTAAATTAGTTAATCGATATTAAGGTTCCAAATTCAAGAAGAAAAAATTTGGCATTTTTAACTTTCAACTTTGAAAATTCAACAATGCAAAAAAAAGTGTTGTTTTAAGGTGGCTGAATAGATATTTATTTTGTTATTGTTTCCTCTGATGTGACTAATGCTAAGCTTCCTGGACTTTTCTTTTTCTAAAATTTGGACACTAAAACGTCAAGCAAACGTTTTTTCTAGAAACTAGAATGGTAAAAGATGATGCTAAAAGTTTTTTCATTGCAATATCTTAAAAAATAAACAATTTTATAGTTCAGTTTGAAAAATGAACCGTTTTTTAGGTTTTTCGATTGAAATTTCATGAAAAACTATTTTCGCCTTTTTTTCAAACTTGTCATAAAAAGTTTATGACAGCTTTTAGCATTATCACCAACTATTCTAGTTTCTAAAACACTTTGAATATTTTTTCGTAATGTTTCCTTCTGAAAAACGTTCGCTTTAAAAGTGTACATTTTCTCAAAACGAGAGCCTTTACAGTAGCGCCATCTTGTGACACCCTGTAGAAACAGAAGGTGAAACACTTTAGTCAAAATTCCGTTTTTGACAGTATGGCACCCCTTGGTGCACAGATGTTCAGACATGGGTGGCCCGAATTCTAAGTGAATTTGTGGAACCCAGGCAGACCGTGAGAATTGGGAATAAAGTCCCAAAAATACCTTTCCTTTTTAGGTAATAACCCCGGCCCAGGGCAATGATTGGCCCAGTTGGTCAATTATTGAGCCCTGAGGTGACAGTCGCCCCTCCCAGGCGACCGGACAAGTGTGCTTGAGGCTTGAGTGTGAGGACAGTCCGATCTAGAGGATCGAGGAGAACAGTCAGTTTTAATGAAAGAGCTAAGTCCTAACTTAGAAGATTGTGTAAAGTACAACAACATTATGTAAATGTCACAATATATCGACAAAGTAAAGAGTATATTTTATTTTACTTCAAAGTGTTGTGTGCAGACTTATATTGAGTTCTAGTACTCCGAAAAGAACAGAGTATCCAGCGGAAGGCCCTCAGATAATACCTGAGCCCCTCCGCCTGGAGCCTCCGGCAACTCAAACAACCAGGACTGAAACCACGTCGGTATCGTCACGCCCCATACCAAAAGATCCCTAGGAGAGAACGGTCTTTTTGTGGGCCATGCCAGGCAAGTAAATGTCGCGCCCAGTAAAATCAACCCCCAGAACAGAGGCTGGCCCGCCAACAACAGAGTCGGCAGCGGCACCATCGGTTCAACCCCAGCCAAGGAGTCGAAACGGTGGGACCAAAGGGCCAGCGACGTCACAATCTGGTGGGAGAAAAACAAAATAAATATCTATTCAGCCACTTTAATTAAGGCATTCTTGAATAATGTTTTATAATAATGTTGGAACAATGCTCTTAGAGAGTTGAAGTTGTAGTTCAAGTGTTGAAGTGCCAAGTAGTTTTTACTTCTTGAATTTTGGTGTTGGGTCCTTATACTTACTTGAGTGTGACTAAATTAGAATCGAGTTCATCAATGATGGCTCTGAGTAAATTAAGAGATTTTCTTTTGGCAATTAGGTCCTTAAGTTCACTAATTAAATATAAAAATAAATTATTCATAATTAATAAATTGAAGTTTTGCTTTTCTGAGGTGGTTTTAAAAGATGTAAACGCTTCTCAGATGCAGAATATGAAGAGGAACTGAAAAGTGTTTTAGAAACTAGAAGGGTTAACTCAATTACTTACTGGGTAAATTTCATGTTGATATCTTTCAAAATAAACTTTTTATTATTATGAGTTTAAAAGTAGACGATATTTTTTAAAATTGTTTTCAGGTTTAAAAAGTTTATTTTGAAAGATACAAAATAGTGATTGAGCTACTCTTAATTCTAGTTTATAAAACACTTGTTTTTTTTTCTTCTTCTCTTAATTTAGCTTCTGAAAGAAGGTTCGAACGGACAAAACGGTTGTTTTTAGGTGAAGCTTTAAGAATAATAGGTGAATTTTAGGTGAATTTATGTATTTTTATTAAAAATAAAACTTTTTATGGCGTTTTAGTAAATAATTTTCATATGAAACGTTGATGCAAAAATAACATATTCAAACTGACATAAAAATAGTTTATTTTAAAAGATATCGTCGTAAAAAAAAATTTAAATTATCACCTTCTATTCTAGTTTATAAAACACTTACATTTCTGAGAAGCCCATCATCTGAGTCAGCTATAGAAGCTGAGTAGGGCTAAACATGTTTCCTATATTTGACACTAGATGGCGTGACATTCACAGTAACCAAATGTTGTGTTATAGGCTGTATTTATAACATATTACGGTGTGTCCCAGAATTATTCCGCAAAATTTATTTTGGGGTGGGGGAGGGGGGACATTACATTGTTTAAAATTAAATATCTTAGAAATTATAAAAGTTACATATTTTTTTTTAAAAAAAATATTAAGATGGTTTTGCGAAAAGCTGATTTTCGAACTCAAGTTATTATGTTTTTCATAAGAGCAAAATTAAAAGAAACTAGAAAGGTAGCTAAATCACTTAAGGATATTTTCATGTTTGATATCTTTCAAAATAAACTTTTTATAGACAAAAAATTAACAAAATATCGTCTGTTTAAAGATGGGTCATTTTCCGATTCAAATAAAAAGTTTATTTTGAAAGATATCAAACGTGAAAGATATCAAACGTTGAGCTACCCGTCTAGTTTTTAAAACTCAATCACGTTTTCTACATTTTTGTACCTGAAAAAAAAATAATCAATAATAATTCAAAATCGCCTTAAGAGAAACTAGAAAGTGTTTTGGAAACTAGAAGGGTAGCTTAATCACTTAAGGATATTTTCATGTTTGATATCTTTCAAAATAAACTTTTTATAGACAAATTTAAAACACGACTGCTTAAAGGTGGATCATTTTCCGATTCAAATAAAAAGCTTATTTTGAAAAATATTAACACAAAAAATACCCTTAAGTGATTGAGCTACCCTTCTAGTTTCTAAAACACATTCACGTTTTCAACGTTTTGCACCTGAAAAAATAATAATCAAGAGTTCGAGAGGCGGTTTACACTTCAAGACCACCTTAAGAGAAACTAGAAAATGTGTTGGAGACTAGAAGGGTAGCTTAATTATGTTGATATCTTTCAAAATAAACTTTTTATAGACAAAAAATTAACAAAATATTGTCTGCTTAAAGTTGAGTCATTTTCAAACTTGTATAAAAAGTTTGCTTTGAAAAATATCGACACAAAAATAGCCCTTAGGGTAGGTTTATACTCCAAACTATGCTAAGATTTGCAAGCTTTGAAGCTTGTAAAAATTAGTTCCCCAAAGCTTAGCTTGTTTATACAAACATGTGGTCTTGCATGCTTCACTGCATTTTCTAACCTTTATACTCTCTAAAACAGATAGACGAAATAATTGAACCCTTTCCCTTTCTGGAAGCAAAAAAAAAAAGGCGTGACTTGTTCAGCCCATTTGTGTATCCGTTTCATGATTGGTGCTTTTAATTGCTAAGCTTTGAAAAGTTGAACAATTTCAAAGCTAGCTTCATGCTCTGGCGAAGGCAAAAACCTGAAGCTCTGACGTCATTCTTGAAGCTTCGCAGGCTGCTTTGCCGCTTAGCAAGGGAGTATAAAACCAACCCTTAAGTGATTGAAGCTACCCTTCTAGTTTCTAACAACATATTGAACTTACTCTTCATTCTGTTCTCTTCCACTTCGTGTTAAACGGTTTAAACTATATTAATCATAACTTCGTGTAAATATCTAAATTTAGTCCAGGAGTTTTTGGTCAATATTGACAAATAAAATTTAAGCAATTAATTAACGATGTTTAATTAAGAAAGGTTTTTTTTTATCTAATGTTGAAGATTTGCCGCTTTGGGGGGTGGTTTTTAATTTTAATTAAGTGTATTTTATTGATTTGTTTTTGATGCGGAAATTAAACCGTGGGATAAAAATGATCTTAAGTTTTTTTTTCTTAATTTTGAAACTTGTTTAGGAATTTTTTTTGTTGTTGTTTTCTCTTCTAATCTCTTAATCCAGGGGTTTGTTTATTTTTTTGTTTTGTCTTTTAATTTGAAACATTTTACAAGTTATGAGGTCTAGCCAATATAAAGATATTTTAATCTATTGGATTTAATCTTAAATAATGCATTATTCTTTGTCATATTATAACATCTTAAGGTTGAAAATAACTAAAAAAAAAAATACCTAGATTTACAAATTTGCTTTAAACAAACTTGAGACAAATCGAATTAAAAGTTTTTTTTTTATTTATTCTAGAAAACAAAAAGTTATAAACTAGAAAAGTAGGAATGTTATGGTTAAAAATACAGTATTCGCCTCACTATACATTAAAACTTGTGACGTCAGATGGAGTTGGATTGTGTATTATGTTCTTTTTGTTTGATAGAAAAAAAAGTATCTGAAAAATATCTAAATTTGCAAATTTCCTCAAATATTTCAGACAAAAATTTAAATAAACGATCTTATTGGGTTTTTTTTTCTTCTTCTAGAAAACAAAAAGTTATAAACTAGAAAAGTAGGATGTTATGGCTAAAACTATACATTAAAATTTGTGACGTCAGATGGAGTTGGATTGTGAATTATGTTCTTTTGTCTGATAGAAAAAGTATCTAAAAATATCTAAATTTGCAAATTTTCTCAAATATCTCAGACGACAATTTAAATAAACGATCTTATTGGTTTTTTTTATTCTTCTAGAAAACAAAAAGTTATAAACTAGAAAAGTACATGTTGGATGTTATGTTTAAAAATAGTCGCCTCACTGATACATTAAAACTTGTGACGTCAGATGGAGTTGGATTGCGTATTATGTCTTTGTTTCATAGAAAAAGTATCTAAAAATATCTAAATTTGCGAAATTCTGTGCAGATACATTAGTTACAAATATAATAATAATAAGGGCTTGGATTTTTATGCAATATCAACTAAATGTTTCTCAATCTGTGGCCCAATGGCTACGAATCACGTTTTCATCAACCAACCAGTATGGTTTTTTTTTTCGCAATAAAATTACACTGGTTAGAGGCTAGAACTCTAGTTAACAACTTATAGTAACCAGACATCTAGCCTCTAACTAGCCTTTTTGATTAGAAAAAAAAGCATAATTGCAGTTTCTCTAATGATGATTACTTCATAATTGGCACTTGGGCCACACATTGAGAAACATTTACTTTTAATATTTGCATAAAAATCCGAGCCCTATTAATAATAATAAAGTAAATCTCACCTTTGCAATGGATTTATAGCTGAACTGGACATTGGCCACACAATTGTGATGACCACTAGATATACAAAAATGACAAATGCCATTTTCATAATGTTATTATATAACAAAAAAAAAATGAATTTTTCTTTCCAAAAACAAAAAAAAGTTGTTCCTCTTCTTAAAATTCTAAAAAAGTAGAATGTCTTTTTTTCTTCTTCTTCTCTGGTTTTTCAGATATCTATTTAAATAAATAAAATAAATGTTAGCTTTTTGTCTTTATACTTCATTTTATTCATAAAGTTTCAATCGAATTTATGAATTTTTATTAAATTTTCAAAATACTTTTTTTTTGTCAACAAAAAAGGTTTTTGTTTTCACCACCTGAAATAGCTTTTTTTTTCTTCTTCTTAACTTAAGGTGAAATTTTCTACTTTAGAGAAGAAAAAACATTTTTTTTCAGTAAATATTGTCAAGGAAACCATTTTCTTATTGTGTACTAATATTTATTTAAAATGTGATTTCAATATAAATAAATTGAAAAATAGGTTTAATTATTATACAGGGTGTGTGTGTGTGTGTGTGTGACATAAATATCCATTTTTCATTAAAAAAAAAAGTTTATTCAGTTGTTTAGATACAGTAATTAGTGATGTTTTAATAGCGACAGGGATAGGAATATAATAGGGATTTAAGATTCGAATCCGGCAAATCTTGAAAAAAATATTCGAGATTCGAAAACTCGAATCTTCACCGCTTTTTCCGTCTTTCGAATCTGTCGAATTCTAACCTTTAAAAAACCTGTTAAAAACTTTGGTAAAATTTAGGGATAGGACATTCAAATCCTGCAAATCTTTAAAAATATTTGTGATTCAAAAACTCGAATCTTTCGAATCCTAACCTTAAAAACTCTGGTCGAAAAATTAGGGATAGGACATTCGAATCCTGCGAATCTTGAAAAAAATATTCGAGATTCGAAAACTCGAATCTTCGCCGCTTTTTTCGTCTTTCGAATCTGTCGAATTCTAACCTTTAAAAAACCTGTTAAAAACTCTGGTAAAATTTAGGGATAGGACATTCAAATCCTGCAAATCTTTAAAAATATTTGTGATTCAAAAACTCGAATCTTTCGAATCCTAACCTTAAAAACTCTGGTAAAAAATTAGGGATAGGACATTCGAATCCTGCGAATCTTGAAAAAAATATTCGAGATTCGAAAACTCGAATCTTCGCCGCTTTTTTCGTCTTTCGAATCTGTCGAATCCTAACCTTAAAAAACCTGTTAAAAACTATGATAAAATTAGTTTTAACTCCAATTGATGTCCAATAGAAGCGTTGACTAACAAAAAAAAACCGGCGATTGTTGCAATTTCGATGGTTAACCGAGGGTTACCAATGAATTACCTTGTGGCCTGACCCTGAGTGAAGCCACACTGTGTTTTTTATTATTAATAATTTAATATTTAATATTATTTCATTTATTTGTATCTTCTTAATGAGTAGGGCTCGGATTTTAATGCATTATCAAGCAAACGTTTCTCAATCTGTGGCCCACGTGCCAACTGTAATCATCATCATAAGGGCAACTTTGTAATCAAAAACACTTGTTAAAAGGCTAGAACTCTTAGTTGACAACTGATAGTAACTAGAATTTTAGCCTCTAACGAGCCTTTTTGATTAGAAAAAAAAGCAAATTGTAGTTGCTCTAATGATGATGATCACAATTGGCACTTGTGCCACAGATTGAGAAATATTTGCTAGATATTTGCATCAAAATCCGAGAGCTATTAAAGAGTAATATAGGATTTTTATATGAAGGATTCGAGAGATTCGAGATTCGGGAGATTTGACGGATTCGAGAATGTTTTAGGATTCGGATTCGAGAATCTTTTTAGGATTCGGATTCGAGAATCTTTTTAGGATTCGGATTCGAGAATCTTTTTAGGATTCGGATTCGAGAATCTTTTTAGGATTCGGATTCGAGAATCTTTTTAGGATTCGGATTCGAGAATCTTTTTAGGATTCGGATTCGAGAATCTTTTTAGGATTCGGATTCGAGAATCTTTTTAGGATTCGGATTCGAGAATCTTTTTAGGATTCGGATTCGAGAATCTTTTTAGGATTCGGATTCGAGAATCTTTTTAGGATTTGGATTCGAGAATCTTTTTAGGATTTGGATTCGAGAATCTTTTTAGGATTCGGATTCGAGAATCTTTTTAGGATTCGGATTCGAGAATCTTTTTAGGATTCGGATTCGAGAATCTTTTTAGGATTCGGATTCGAGAATCTTTTTAGGATTCGGATTCGAGAATCTTTTTAGGATTCGGATTCGAGAATCTTTTTAGGATTCGGATTCGAGAATCTTTTTAGGATTCGGATTCGAGAATCTTTTTAGGATTCGGATTCGAGAATCTTTTTAGGATTCGGATTCGAGAATCTTTTTAGGATTCGGATTCGAGAATCTTTTTAGGATTCGGATTCGAGAATCTTTTTAGGATTCGGATTCGAGAATCTTTTTAGAATTCGGATTCGAGAATCTTTTTAGGATTCGGATTCGAGAATCTTTTTAGGATTCGGATTCGAGAATCTTTTTAGGATTCGGATTCGAGAATCTTTTTAGGATTCGGATTCGAGAATCTTTTTAGGATTCGGATTCGAGAATCTTTTTAGGATTCGGATTCGAGAATCTTTTTAGTATTCGGATTCGAGAATCTTTTTAGGATTCGGATTCGAGAATCTTTTTAGGATTCGGATTCGAGAATCTTTTTAGGATTCGGATTCGAGAATCTTTTTAGGATTCGGATTCGAGAATCTTTTTAGGATTCGGATTCGAGAATCTTTTTAGGATTCGGATTCGAGAATCTTTTTAGGATTCGGATTCGAGAATCTTTTTAGGATTCGGATTCGAGAATCTTTTTAGGATTCGGATTCGAGAATCTTTTTAGGATTTGGATTCGAGAATCTTTTTAGGATTCGGATTCGAGAATCTTTTTAGGATTCGGATTCGAGAATCTTTTTAGGATTCGGATTCGAGAATCTTTTTAGGATTCGGATTCGAGAATCTTTTTAGGATTCGGATTCGAGAATCTTTTTAGGATTCGGATTCGAGAATCTTTTTAGGATTCGGATTCGAGAATCTTTTTAGGATTCGGATTCGAGAATCTTTTTAGGATTCGGATTCGAGAATCTTTTTAGGATTCGGATTCGAGAATCTTTTTAGGATTCGGATTCGAGAATCTTTTTAGGATTCGGATTCGAGAATCTTTTTAGGATTCGGATTCGAGAATCTTTTTAGGATTCGGATTCGAGAATCTTTTTAGGATTCGGATTCGAGAATCTTTTTAGGATTCGGATTCGAGAATCTTTTTAGGATTCGGATTCGAGAATCTTTTTAGGATTCGGATTCGAGAATCTTTTTAGGATTCGGATTCGAGAATCTTTTTAGGATTCGGATTCGAGAATCTTTTTAGGATTCGGATTCGAGAATCTTTTTAGGATTCGGATTCGAGAATCTTTTTAGGATTCGGATTCGAGAATCTTTTTAGGATTCGGATTCGAGAATCTTTTTAGGATTCGGATTCGAGAATCTTTTTAGGATTCGAATTCGAGAATCTTTTTAGGATTCGGATTCGAGAATCTTTTTAGGATTCGGATTCGAGAATCTTTTTAGGATTCGGATTCGAGAATCTTTTTAGGATTTGGATTCGAGAAAATTTAGGATGTCGTCTCACCTCCTAATTATATCTAATAACAATATCATACACTTGAAAATAGATTGTTGTCACACCCTGTATATCAATTTTAACATAAAAAAGGTGGAAAAAAAAGACTTATTTTTTTATGAATATTAAAAGAAATTTTTCTTTTATTTAAATGAATAAAACGGTTAATGATGTTTTTTTAAGGTTTTATTGTGAGTCACATATTTCAAGAGGGTCGGTAATTAAGAATTAAATGTTGTTTTTGTTATGGTTTCATTTGATTAGGACTCATTTATTAACAATATAAAATGTTTAAAAATTCACGTTTTATTATAATTCAATGTTTAGTGACGTTGGTATGTTTTTTAAGGTTGGTTTCTATGGAGAAACTTCTCTCTTTTCTTCTGTTTTTTTTTTCTTAGAATATTTTTAAAGCAATTTCAAAAGTGTAAACATCGCTCTGTTTTTTTTATAGAAATAACACTCAGAAATTTGAAAGTGTTTTTAGAAAAAAAACTAGAAGAAATATTACGAAAAATATGCAAAGTGTTTTAGAAACTAGAATAGTTGGTGATAATGCTAAAAGTTTTTTTCTCATGATGATATCTTTCAAAATAAACTTTTTATGACAGTTTGAAAAAAAAGCCCGGAAATAGCTTTTTTTTTTAGGAATGGGACATTCGAATCTCGCGAATCTTGAAAAATGAATATTCGAGATTCGAAAACTCGAATCTTCGCGCTTTCTTTTTTTCGTCTTTCGAATCCTAACCTAAAAAACTTTGGTAAAATTAGTTTTAAATTCCATTGACGTCCAATAGAAGCGGTTCAATAACAAAAAAAACCCGGCGATTGTTGCAATTTCGGTTGGTATCCGGATCACCAATGGATCACTTTGTGGCTTGACCCTGAGTGGCGCCACAATGTGTTTTTTTATTATTAATAATTTAATATTTAATATTATTTCATTTATTTGTATCTTCTTAATGAATAATATAGGATTCTTATATTTGAAGGATTCGAGAGATTCGAGAACCTTTTAGGATTCGGATTCAAGAAAATTTAGGATTCGTCCCGCCTGTAGTGGTTTTTTTTTTCATGAAATGTCAATGGAAAAGTTCTCACTTTATATAACGCCCCCAAAGTAGTTGTGTAAAAATTTGAAGCCCAGCCCATGAGACTTTAAACTGGGCCCAGCCCACGAAAGCCATCAGGCCCACGAAGCCCACCAGGCCCGCAAAGCCCACCAGGCCTGCAAAACCCACTAGGCCCACAAAGCCTACCAGGCCCATGGGCCTTTAACATAAAATGCTGGCCTAAAAGCCCACCGGCCCAGTGGGCTTTATGTAGGTCTCTACCTCAAAGCAACAAGTTACAAACACTTGACTTTTCTAGTTTACTTCTGAAAAGCTCTTAAAAGAAAGGTTTTCTGCTTGAAATGAAATTTCAACAAAAGGATTTTTTTTTTGTTTTGTGTTTTCTCTTTGATTACTTTCTTGATTGCTCAACAATGAGACAACAATTTCTTAAGAATCTTTTAACATTTTAATCGATTGAAATTATGTTGATATTGCTGTTGGTCTTTCATGTTTTGTTTTATTTTCAAGTATTGTTTTTTTTTCTTCTGATAAAACAATACACATTTCATGATAAATATGGTAATGATGATTATGAGATATATGTAATGATTAAATCCGGTAACTCCCTGAAGGCAGGCAATCACTGCAAGCTTTTTTATTACAGTATCTGACTGTAAAATAACCAAATGCTTTTGAAAGTTATATTTACTCGTCTAGTTTTTTGGAAAAAAAAAATTTTAACTTTTCTGTAAAGTAATTTAATTAATTAAAGCTTAAAAAATAACTTTAAAGCAGAAATTGTTAACTTATTTGAAGAAAAAAAATAATGCTATTCTTGTTTTTAATTAATTAAGGAAATTGTTATCTTTTAAAATTAACTTTTTTTTATGACTGTTTGAAAAATAACTAAATTTTAGGTAGTTCGATATAAAATGAATGAAAATAATAAAAAAAATTTCGAAAAATGCCAATTAAAAATGTTTCAAAGATAAATTCCTGACAAGTTTCATTTTTTACTCTTCTAGTTTATAAGACAATTTCAACTTTTTTTTAAAAAAAATATTTAATAAAGTAAAACTTAAAAAATCTTTTATAAGTTTGATTTTTTACTCTTCTAGTTTCTAAAACAATTTCAACTTTTTAAAAATGATTTAAGTAAAACTTAAAAATATCTCTTAAAAGGTTTCATTGTTTACTCTTCCAGTTTATAAGACAAGTGTTACTTTAAAAAAAAATTATTTAAGTAAAACTTTAAAAAAATTTCTTAAAAGTTTCATTTTTTTACTCTTCTAGTTTCTAAAATAATTTAAACTTTTTAAAAATGATTTAAGTAAAACTTAAAATAATCCCATAAAAGTTTCATTTTTTACTTTTCTAGTTTCTAAGACAATTTTAACTTTTTTTTAAATAAAAAATGATTTAATTAAGTAAAATTAAAAAAAAATCTTTTAAGTTTCATTTTTTACTCTTCTAGTTTCTAAAAGAATTTCAGCTTTTTTAAAAAATAAATGATTTAATTAAGTAAAACTTAACTTACCTATTTGTGATAAAAACACACTTGTTCTGATGTCGTTGTAATATGAAGTCTTGGAAGTAACTTAACTAGACTTTAGTTAAAAAGGTAACTTTGTTTTGAGCCCAATTTATTTTTGTTGTTGTGATTGGTGGAGAGAGAGAGACAGAGACAGAGAGGAGGGCTGCTTCTTTCTGCTTGCAGCTGTTGTTTGCAACTAAAAAGCTTTTGAAAGCTTAAATGAAGCTTATTTATAAGTGAGATACTTAGTTTGGGGGGGGGGAGGAGGAGGGGGCTTTGAAATCACACTGAAATTCTAGCTTTACAAACATATTATGGTTTTTTTTGTGTGTGTGGTTTGCAGTCAGGATTGGAAGGGGGCGCCAGTGGGAGAGAGGGCTGCAATTTTTTTTTCTTTGAGAAGGAAGATATATATCTAAATTGTGATTTTTCTGTAGATACATTTCTATTGGTTGGTTTGATTTTTTGGGGGGTCTTTTTGTAGACATAATCTTTGAAATTTTTCCAATGAACGTTGTTGTTGTGAAAAAGTCAAACCACTGGTACATTAATTATTTTCAATATATATATTGAGGGTAAACAGGGTTTTTTTGAATATAAAGGACCCCCCCCCCTTATTAAAGAGGATATTTAACTCTTTTGGGAATGTTTGTGTCCCATAATTGGGGTTCATAGATTATCACTGAGACTCAGATATTTTTTATGCACAAATCATGCAAATGTTTTTTTTCAATTTGTGGTTTCAAGTGCCAAATTGTGAAAAAGTAACAATCCCCATTTTACAGAGCCCTGTAAAGGACATGCGAGATTTTTTTTTAAAAAATCTTGACATGTCGATTTTTAATTTCTTTTTATTCGGCCATGTTAATTATGCCATGTTGTGCACACCATACTCTTATTGCAAGCGCCCTCTTGTAGCAGGAATAATTTAATTATTAAGAGTATGGTGTGCACAACATGGCATAATTAACATGGCCGAATAAAAGAGATTAAAAGTTGACATGTCGAGGTTAAAGTCGACATTTCGAGAATAAAGTCGACATTTCGAGAATAAAGTCGACATGTCGAGGTTAAAGTCGACATGTCGAGGTTAAAGTCGACATGTCGAGAATAAAGTCGACATGTCGAAATTCTAGAAAAAGTCGACATGTCGAGATTAAAAAAAATGCAAAAGTCCTCTGCAGGGCTCCATACCATTTAGATCAATCAACAATTACGATTTTTTTCAAAATTAGAGGCTAAAATTCTCAAGTTGACAACTGATAGTATACCCAAACATCTAGCCTCGTTAACCAGACTTTTTGATTTAAAAAAAAACATAACTGCGGTTGCTCTAATGATGATGATGATGATTACTAAGCAATATCAATAGCAATATCAAGCAAATGTTTCTCAATCGGTGGCTCAAAGTGCCAAATTGTGAAAAGTAACAATCGAGTTTAGATGAAACCAACAATTATGATTTTTTTACTTAAAATTAAAACACTGATTAGAGGCTAGCACTCTAGTTGTCAACTAATAGTAACCAGGGATGTAGCTTCTAACTAGTGTTTTTGATTAGAAAATCATAATTGTAGTTGTTCTAATGATGATATGATGGTGATGAGTCTGATGACTTGACAAATTGGCACTTGGGTCACCGATTGAGAAACAGTTGCTTTGATTTTGCATAAAAATCCGAGCACTAATTAACAAATAGCTTACTAAAAATGGCACACACTAAAATATAGACTAGTTATTTGGAGAGTTTTTTTAATTGAAGAATAAATTTGATTGTCTTAGAAACTAGAAGAATAAACTGAATCACGTTAGGAGTTTTTCATATTGATATTTTTTGAAAAGAAACGTGAAAGTGTTTTAGAAACTAGAAGGGTAGCTTTATCACGTCAAAGTATTTTTCATAATGATATCTTTTTAAATAAACTTTTTATATAAATTTCTAAACTACACAACTTTAAGCGAGATGATATTTTTTTTCAATTTTTGTCTATAAAAAGTGCATTTTGAAAGATAACAACATGAAAATTACTCTGAAGTAATTGAAGCTATCTTTCTAGTTTTTTTTGTTGTTGTTATCTTTCAAAATAAACTTTTTTATACCAGTTTGAAAACTATTCAACTTTTGAAGCTGTTGATATTTTTTTTCTTCCAATTTTTGTCTATAAAAAGTTCATTTTGAAAGATAACAACATGAAAATTACTCTGAAGTAATTGAAGCTATCTTTTTAGTTTTTTTTTTTGTTTCTTGTTATCTTTTAAAATAAACTTTTTATAAGTTTGTAAACTACTCAACTTAAGCGAGATATTTTTTTCAATTTTTGTCTATAAAAAGTTTATTTTGAAAGATAACAACATGAAAATTACTCTGAAGTAATTGAAGCTATCTTTCTAGTTTTTTCTTGTTGTTGTTATCTTTCAAAATAAACTTTTTATACCAGTTTGAAAACTATTCAACTTTTGAAGCTGATGATGTTTTTTTTTCTTCCAATTTTTGTCTATAAAAAGTTTATTTTGAAAGATAACAACATGACACATACTCTTTAAGTGATTCATTTAAACCTTCTAGTTTCTAACAAACTTACAATTTCACTTTAGTGTTTTCTGATGATAACCAGAGCTTGTGAAAATTATCTGTTCATTAATTAAGTTAAAATCTTCAAAAATTTGTATGACAAGTTTTAAAACAAATTTTGCATAATAAGACTTATGAGACATAGTGGTATATTCTAGTATTTTACTAAATTGTGACTTTATTCACATGATGTTGTTACACCACATTGAAGCCCATCTTTCTAACTAAATATTTACTTGTTCATTTAACTAAATACACATTGGTTTTTGGTTGTCTTTTTAGGTGACACACAGTGTACAGTAATTGGCCAATGAAATCAAGGTAAAAATATTATTGATTAGTTTCTTCTGGTTTCACATTATTCGAAGATTGTGTATTTTTTTCTTTCTAGTTTTCATGTCTTTATTGTTAATTTTAAGCTTTTTACTAAGTATGGTGATGATAGTACGTCATTTTGCATTTAGAAACTTGACAAAATTTAAACCTGTTTTAGAAACTAGAATAATTTACGAAATAATGCCAAAAATGCTATGAACTAATTGATCTGATTGAAACTACCCTTCTAGTTTTTAAAACACATTTCAAGTTTCTCTGCATTTTGTACTTGAAAAAGACAGAATAATCAAGTGTTCTAGAGGAGTTTATGCACAAATTGAAGCAAATTCTAATCTGAGGTGGCTTAATAGATATTTATTTTGCTTTAGTGCCACTGGATGGCGCCACTGCAGTGGCTAATGCTATGCTTCATAGACTTTTTTTTTAAATAAAAGTTGGACGCAAAAACGTCAAGCGAACGTTTTTTTTTTAGAAACAACATTATGAAAAAAATTCAAATTGTTTTCAAAACTAGAATGGTGAAAGCTTACAAAATAAACATTTTTATTGTTCAGTTTGAAAAATTACCCATTTTTTTGGTTTTTCCATTGAGATTTCGTGAAAAAAACTATTTAAGTTTTTTTTCTTTCAAAACTGTCATAAAAAGTTTATTTTGAAAGATATCATCATGAAAAACAACTTTTAGTGTTATCACCAACTATTCTAGTTTCTAAAATACTTTGAATTTATTTTTCGTAATGTTTTTTTTTCTTGAAAAAAAAACGTTCGCTTGAAAAATATAAATTTTCTCTTAAAACCGCGCAGCTGGAGGAAGGAAGAGACTCGTATAGAAAATAATAGCCACTGCAGTGGCGCCATCTGAGAGGACGAAAACAAAATCAATATCTATTCAGCCACCTTAAGCCACAGGCAATTAGAAATCGGAACAAACAGAAGTTGGCTCCGTCCTTTTTATGACGACTGGCAACTTCTAATTGGTTTGTTGTGTGGAGTTTGACGTTGGAAAGGGCGGAGCATGTGACGTCAGACGACATAACCAACCAATTAGAAGTTGCCGGTCGTCATAAAAAGGGCGGAACCAATTTCTGTTTGTCCCGATTTCTAATTGTCTATCTTTAAGTCACCTTTGTGGTGACATTTTTTTTGCTTTGCGTTTTTACCTAGTGGCTCTTTATATAAGTCAGTGTTTATTTAATATTTGCAATAATAAGTCAAGGCGGAGTAATAAGTAAACATTTGAGATTGCCACTCTTGGGACCAAATTCAAGAAGAGAACTTAGCATTAGAACTACAACTTGAACTCTCTAAGCAGAGGGTTCCAACATAGAAAAACAAGGTTCTATTTCATTAGATTAACCTTTTAAGAGATTTTTTTTCCTTCTATTTTGGAACCCTGGGGTTCACAAGAGGGTTCAAGTTGAAGTTCAAGTGTGAAGTTTTTTTTTATTGAATTTGGGCCCTATGTCCATAGAAATGTCGTGTTGTTCCAGATGAATATTAATTAAGTCTACATTATTGTTTTGTTTGATTTTCTATACAGGGTGTTTAAATTCGAAAAAAAAAGTGATAGAATTATTTTAAAAAATGAACAATTCAGTTGATGATAAGATTTTTAGGCCTTGTTTTCATTGGGTGTGAAAATTTGAACTTTTTTGAAAAATTTCAACTGCTGAAAAATAAAAAAAACATGCCCCCCCCCATCCACACCCATTCACTATCATAGGCAAAGGTCACGTTTGTTCAATTTTTACAAAAGTTGAAATCTTTTGAAAAGTTCAAATTTTCACTCCAGTGGAAACTAGGCATAAAGATGGCCTCTCGAACTCTTGATTATTTTTCTCTTATCAGATGCAAAATAAAGAGAAATTTTGAATCTGTTTTAGAAACTAGAAGGATAGCTGAATTACTTTAACTGTATTTTCAAGTTGATATATTTCAAAATAAGCTTTTTTTTAATGTGTTTGAAAATCAACCCAACTTTAAACTGACAACATTTGACAACATTTATTTTTTCAACTTTGGTTAACTTTCAAGTTTTTAAAGCAGAAAACATTGGTAAACTTTTTATACCTAGTTTCCACTACAAAAATTAACCTCAGTTAAATAACCAAGGTTATAGTTAACTGCAGATAAGCTAGAAGTGGTACTTTTGTGGGTTATCATTTTTATGACACTAACTGTGATTAAATGATTTTGTGTCACACTTCCTGTTAAATAGTTGTGCATTTTGTGACATTTTTATTCTTCATTCAGTCGAAAATTGAGTGTTTTCACTATCCGCCATGTTGTTTGTAGGCTAAATTTGTGTTGAATCACAGGAAGTGACGTATTTAACCCATTCAATAATGGAGGGTTAACCACATTGTGTCAATGCACTTGAGTTAACTTTGTTGTTCAAAAATGTAACTATGGTTACTATAACCACATTCGTTTCCGCTAGAAAATTAACTGTGGTTAACTATTTTTTTAACTGCAGTTAATTTTTGTAGTGGAAAACGAAGTATTAGGAGATATTTTTTTTTAAAATATTTGTCTATAAAAAGTTTATTTTGAAAGATCATCATGAAAAAAATACCCTTGAGTGACTGAGCTATTCTTCTAGTTTCTAAAACACTTTCTAGTTTCTTTTTCATTTTTGCTAAAAAAGAACAATCCGAGTTCGACCTTAAAATTAAGGTCAATAGATAATTTCCATTTCCTGCCATAAAACGTTTATTTTGAAAAATAATATGGCCACCTTCCTAGACGTTTTTTTAAAAAAAATTTAGTTTATTTTAAATTTTTATATTTGAATAATTTTAATTATTATTCAATAAAATGACTCAAACTTTTTTTTAAAAACTTCATAAAACTTTGCTAAAATACTAGAAGTGTAAAAAAAAGTTTGCAAAATATTCTCATTGATATTATTTATCTTTCAAAATATAAACATTTGATATTAATTTAAAGACAAAATATTTTTTTTATTTGACTCTTCTAGTTTTTAGCTTTTAAATTTTTTTTCTGATAACTTTTTCGGACGGTTTTGTCCAAGTTAGCAACAGTTTTGGTTTTGGTTCGAAAAAATCTAGAAAAGGAGACTTTTTTTAATCCAACTTTTAATTAAGGATCAGGTGAGGATTTCTGTTCATTTGCGCAGAAACCTGCGCTGTGTACTGGAACAAGTTAAACACACACGCGTCAATGTTGAGAGACAATGACGTCATTTCCTTTTTTGTGTGTTAAGTCTTTAAGAAATGATTTCAACGTGGGAGGTCAACTTTTTTTTTTCTGTTGCCCGAGCAACTTAAATTGACGTAGTTATCAATTAGTGACGTCATATGTTTGACTCTTATTCACCACCGTCCCACTCACCTCTTTCCTCCTCATTTGCATATTATAGTCAATATATCAATTAATATATTTATATATCTAATATGTTCATATATTGCAGATATTAATTAATTGACAGTTTATTGCAAAATGTGAGATTCATTTTGTCAACTGAATATTTTTGTTTATTATGTAATTCTGATGAAAATGGAACTTTATTGAAGGTGGTTTTTTGTAATTAGTCTTTATGGCCCTCCTTAATGTCATTTTAGGAAACATTTCTGATAAACATGTTTAATTAAAAAGGGACATTGGATGGTGGTGGATCCATTAATAGTTTTTACTAAAGACAATGACATTTTCTTGACGTTGATCTCTTTTTTTGTGTGTTTCTTTTAAGAAACAATAGAAAATCTTTAGTGGAACCAATCAAATAGAAGCCTCAGTGGAGAAGAGAGAGCTAATCAGTCATTACTGTATCATCGATGACCCATTAGATTTAGAAGCTTAAGGGTCTGGATCCCACATGCGAGAAAAACAAAACACAAAATAGAAATTAATAATAAAAAAATTATTCGAACAAAAAAAAATACTTTTCTTCTAGATTTTCTGCTTTCCGTCGAGTTAAAACGTATTTACGATTTTCACAATTCGTAATTATGTTTTTTTTTTTCAAAAATTTGTAATTACGATTTTACAGCTCGTAATTACAAATTGTACAGTTTTTAATTAGAAATGGTGCAATTTTTAATTCAAAACTGTACAATTTGTAATTAGAAATTGTACAGTTTTTAATTACAAATTGTACAATTTTTAATTCTTTTTAATTACAAATTGTACAATTTTTAATTCTTTTTAATTACAAATTGTACAATTTTTTAATTACAAATTGTACAACTTTTAATTACAAATTGTGCAACTTTTAATTACAAATTGTGCAACTTTTAATTACAAATTGTACAGTTTGTAATTAGGAATTAAAGTTTGTCATAATAGATTGCGATGTTTGTTAATATAATTTGCAAATTCGTAATAACAAATAGTAAATTTGCTATGTATGTCCATTACAGGGCTCCGTATAGATTAAGTATGAATTAAGCTACTTTAGTTTATGTTAGATAATTGAAGTCAACTATATTAATAGACATGGGGAGGGGATTTCAATTGCCCTTATGCAAAAACAAACAAACTTGGCCCCAAGATACATAACAAATTAAACGATTAAAACTAATCTAACTAAAAATAGTAGCTAAAAGTCCCGAAAAAAAAATCGCAAAAGTCATAAAAAACGTAAAAAAAAATGCCTCCATACGTTTTCATTAAAAAAAAATAACAAAGCACAGGCTGGATGGAGTTTTCTTTGCATTATAATGGGGTGAACTATTATGGCGTCTAAACAGTCTGCAAATGGTAATGTTAGACGCCATATATGTACACTGAATTGCTTCAAAATCTTTCCTCTTTTCACATGCATTTACTATAATGTATAGCAAGGAATATTATATTTTCTATAGTAGTCCTTGTATATTTTACTGTCAACCTACAGAATCAGTCAATCTGCGGATTGTCTAGGCCATCTGCAAAACCACCAAACTGATAGTGAATCTGAAAAATTCAATACATTTTAGGTGTTGAATTTTGCAGATTCACTAGCAGGTTGGTTGTTTTGAAGATTGCCCAGGCAATCTGCAGATTGACTGATTCCGCAGATTGACAGTCACATATATAGCCTCAGTTCAATGTCAATTTCTAAAGGTAAATCAACTTCAATGTTAGAAGAAAAAAACCGCCAAAAGTGAGTGAAGAATCGTCTGCGTTTTAAAAGCTAGAAGGACCATCTGACCGTCCATTTTTATGGTATAAGGCGCCGGCTGTTACGTCATTATTCTGTAATGCTGTATGCAGTGCATTATCTGCATGAGCGTAACGAGAGCGTTACGTCTATAGGGACCGGCCTTAAAACAAAGAAGCTATTATAGAAATAAGATTGATACATTAAAATAAGTGATAATTCTAGTTTATAATTTTTAATCTTTGAAAACAATGAGGTATTTTTTTATAAGAAGGAAAGTTTCATTTTTTTTTCATTTAAAAGACGAAAATTGAGATTAAAATAATATCAATTATCACATAACATTCATTAAATAATATTGAAAAATTAGCATTTTAGAATAAATATTGCAAAATGAAATTTCAAAAAATTAAATTAAAATTGTCAGAAGTTGAAAAATCCAAAAACTTCCTGAAAATGATAGAAAAAAAAAGAACAAGATTAGAACAACAACATTTATGAAAAGCTGATTTTTGAATTTTGAAACTAGAAAACTTGTTTTAGAAACTAGAAGGGGTGTAACCCCAATCACTTAATGAGGAGGCTAAACAGTAGAATGGTTAAATTGATTGGTTTTAAAGTTTAAATGCCTCTCGAATTTTGATTAATCTGTCTTTCAGGTGCAAAATGAAAAGAAACTAGAAAGTGTTTTAGAAACTAGAAAGGTAGCTCAATCACTTACGGGTATTTTTTATGTTTGTGATATTTTTCAAAATGAACTATTGTAGACATCTGCTTTAAGCGGCTACATCATAAAATTACTTCGAAAAATCTCCACAAAGAGCGCTAGCATCGTTTTTCTATTGAACCCATAAACCCAATGTTAAAGAACAGCAGTCGTGGCGGCAATATGTTTATTTTTTATATTTAAAGCTGTCCAATTTTGATGGTTCAGAGTGCAATGTGCACCTTAAATATATGCTGATCTAGTGATAGAATGACAAAAAATTGGTAAGTGCCCTTCTATTTTTAAAAAAATATTTCAAAATTGCGAATTTCTAACTCTTATGTTAAACTCCATTGAGTACATCCTCATAAGAGAAAAAAAAACATTAAAATGTTGGTGAAAATACGTAAAAATAATGTTTAAAAAACCAGAAGAAATCAGTATGTGCGCCTATGTGTTGGCTTTACTGTGGTTTACTTGTGTTTTTTTTAAATTATTTTTACGTATTTTTACGAGCATTTAATGGATGTTTTTTCATACGAGCGAGTATTCAGTGGAGTTTAACATAAAAGTTAGAAATTCGCGATTTTGAAATAGTTTTTAAAAATAGAAAAACTCTTACCAATTTTATATCATTCTATCACTAGATCAGCATATATTTAAGGTGCACATTGCACTTTGAACCATCAAAATTGGACAACTTTAAATATGAAAAATAAACATATTGCCGCCGCGACTTGTGTATTTTAAAAATTAACGTTTCATCTTTAACGTCGGGCCTATGGGCTCAATAGAAAAACGATGCTAGCGCTCTTTGTGGAGATTTTTTGAAGTAATTTTGCCATGTAGACTTTTTAAAGTTGGGTCAATTTCAAACTCGCATAAAACGCTTATTTTGAAAGATAACAAATGTGAAAATAACCTTAAATGATAGAGAGGCTAAGCGAGCGACCCTTCTAGTTTCTAAAACACATTCATGTTTCTTTTCATTTTGCATCTAAAAAATCAAGAATAATCGAGAGTTCTAGAAACGTTTACACTTAAAAAAAACCCACTTTAAGTAATTCCTTTTACTCTTCTAGTTTCTAAAAACACTTTCAAAGTCTACCTTAAAATGGTTTAATTTATAATAAAGATTAATTATACCGATTTTGTTTTAATTTTGCTGCACATAATGAATGAATAGTGAACCAACTTAATTGGTGTTTTTATGATGCGATCTAGTTTTGAGAGTAGATGGGATTGGTGACGTCACGGCGCTTTCGTCCTGGTCCACCGGCAAAATTAGCGGCTGCTAAACCCATCAGGTGTTTAGCTGCCTGACTGCCTGAAAATCCTCTCGAAAATCCTAGGTCAAGATTCCTCTTCACACTGGTGCAAAATAAACAAAATAACCACACATTTAAAACACTTGACAAGTACTTGAACCCTCTCTGAGCAGGGGTTTCTCTTCCTTGTTGAAATCCAGTTTTGTTCAGAGAGGGTTTGAAGACAGGCAGTTAGAAATCGGGGAGAACTTCAGTTGGCTCCGCCCTTGTTATGACGACCGGCAACTTCTAATTGGCTTGTTGTGTGGTTCGACGTTCAAAAGGGCGGAGCATGTGACGTCAGACTACTTAACCAGCCAATTGGAAGTTATCGGTCGTCATAACAAGGGCGGAGCCAACTGAAGTTCTCCCCGATTTCTAACTGCCTCTGTTTGAAGTACTTAAAGTTTCCATCTTGAATTTTGGCTCTTGAGCTTTCTTGAAAGTGTAATAAAAAAGTAGAAAAGTACAACAAAAAAAAGAGAGGCTAGATATTTTTTTCACATTGATATCTTTCAAAATAAACTTTTTATGATTTTTGAAAACTAAAAAGTATAAATTCCGCTTTTCTTCTCAACTTAGCGTCAAAAAACGTTTTAGAAAATGTTTCAAAATACCATAAAAAGTTTATTTTAAACGATATCGATATGAAAAAACTTTTAGCTTTACTCCTTTTTACTCTTCTAGTTTTTATATGTTGTGTGTCTTAATTTTTAAAAATAAACTTTTTAGGAATATTTGGCTTTTCTTCTAACTTGACGTGAAAATCTTTCAACAATTTTCAAAAGATCATAAATTGTTTATTTTTTAAGATATCTACGGTGGTTTAGCTTATTGCTTTTACTCTTCTAGTTTTTAATGTTAATATTTTTTAAAAAATAAACTTATGGTTTTGTAAAAATTAATAACTATTTCGCTTTTCTTCTCAACTTGACGTGAAAAACGTTTTTAGAAAAATTTTCAAAATACCATAAAAAGTTTATTTTAAACAATATCGACATGAAAAAACCTTTATCTTATTTCTTTACTCTTCTAGTTTTTAATGTTGATCTCTTTAAAAAAATAAACTTTTTATGGGTTTTATTAAAATTAATAAATATTTGGCTTTTCTTCTCAACTTGACGTCAAAAACGTTTTAGAAAGTTTTTCAAAATATCATAAAAAGTTTATTTTAAACGATATATCGACATAAAAAAACCTTTCGTTTATTCCTTTTATTTTTACTCTTCTAGTTTCTATTAAAGTTTCAACTGTCTTTTTTGAAACTAATCTTGAAAAGATGAGACATTGAAGTTTTTTTTGAAGAGACTTGACACTTGAACTTCAACTTTTGAACCCTCTGAGAAGGGTTTATTGGTGTTGGAAAAACCCATGTTTATTTTGAGAGTTCAAGTTGAAGTTCAAGTGTTAAGTTTTCTTTTTAAAAAAACTTACTTGCTGTAGACGTTTGGCGATTGGCCCATATTTTCTTCAATGTTTTGCAAAATGTTGGCCACTTCTTCAGGGTCCTGATAATTTATTAGCGAATCTCTTGACCTAAAAGAAGAAATGAAAACAGAAATAGTTTATTTTGTAACATGTTTTTATGAACAGTGAATTTTCTAATTCTGGTCATTCTTAGAGTTTTTTTTTCAGAAAAATTGAAAGTGTTAGAAACTAGAACGGTAGCTCGGAATCACTTATTAGTATTTTCATATTGAATATATTTCAAAATAAACATTTTTTAAGCTAACTTAAAAATGTTTATTTTATAAAAATATAAACATGAAAATTACCCTTCTAGTTTCTAAAACAAATTAAATTTATGTTAATTTTGCTCGTCTGAAAGACTGAGGAGAAAACTAAAAGTCGTTTTTTGAAGAAACTTATTAAAAAAAATTTCAAAATTTACTAGAAACTAGAAAAAGGCATCTTTCAAAATAAACTTTTTAAGAGTATAGTTTTATAAAATATGAATTTTGGTCTGTTAAGTCTTAAACGTTTACTTTAAAGTATACTTTTAAAATATTTTTTTGGGAAAATTACAAACTAGAAGAGTAAAAAAAGAATTGCATAAATAATTTTACAAATATCTTTAATTATAATCTTTTTATGACGGTTTGAAATTTAGACTCAACCTTAAAAAGTAAACTAGATACTTGAACTTAAACTTGAACTCTCTGAGCAGGGTTCCAACATGAAAATTTTAGTGCAGCAGGGATTTTCTATTTTGTGGCACCCTGTTCAGAGAGTTCAAATTTTAAGTTCAAGTATCTAGTTTACTTTTTAAGGTTGAGCCTAAATTTCAAACTCTCATAAAAAGTTTATTATTAAAGATATTTTTAAAATTATTTATGCAAACAAGTTTACTCTTCTAGTTTGTAATTTTCCATAAATTTTTATTTTTAAAGTTTTTACTTTGATGAGATTGAGCCTAAATTTTAAATTTTCATAAAAAAAACATTATTAAAGATATCGTCATTAAATTTATTTATGCAAATTTTTTTTTTTACTCTTCTAATTTGTAATTTTTTATATTTTTTTATTTTTAAAGTGTACCTTATGAGATTGACTCTAAATTCCAAACTGTCATAAAAAGTTTATTATTAAAGATATCATCATTAAATTTATTTATGCAAATTTTTTTTTACTCTTCTAGTTTAAAATAAAAATTTCGGTCAGTAACTTCAAATTAAAAATATTTTCAAATAGATTTTCTGCATCAATTTATTAAAAATTAAATAAAATTAAACCTCTTTTCAAGCTTTTGAGAAATAATAAATGAGAAATATTAAAATATGAAAAATATTAAAATATGAAAAAAAAATATCAAACCCTTTTTTTGCCAAAAAAAAAATGAATGAAATTTTGAGAAATAATAAATATGAAAAATATTAAATATTAACAACATTAAAATATGAAAATATGAAAAAAATATCAAACCATTTTTTTTCCCAAAAACAAAATTGAATGAATGAATATTAAATAAATATAATGTACTTATCCATATCATCTTCTAGTAATTATGACACATAATTTGACAGTGATTTTTGCATAAATATATTTTTAGAAATAAATTCTCATTTTGTTTGCATTCATTTTTGTAATGAGCTTAAAAATTTGCCAAAAAAAAATCCAATTTTGCAAATTTTAACATAATTTTCTGAGTTTCACTCTTTCTCTCTGCATTGCAATTCTCTATATAAACTTCTAAATGAAACCCACATCTGAACCAAATAATAACACTCAATGGATATTAAAGAGAATAGTCTAGTCTTTAATCTTTTTGCTAACCGCTGTGGATACTAGCGACATCTAGCGAGGAGAAGAAAGAAAAAAAGGTTAAATCTAGATGTTTGCAGTGATTGCCTACATTCAGGATGCTAAACGTTCTCATAGTTATAACTTACAACTAAGGCGAAAATTATTGTGCTTTTTTCAATTGAAAAAAACTGTTTAGAGGCTATAACCTGAGAGAGAACTTTCATAGAAAACTCTAGCCTCTAAACAATTTTTTTGTTGGTTGAAAAAAGCATATTTTTTTGTCCTAGTTATAATGAAAGTTAAAACATTTCCGCGTTTTTCAATTAACGAGACTGTTTAGAGGCTAGAATTTTTACAATTAACCCAAGCTTAATAGAGATGGTGAAAGTGTACAACCTACTAATTAATTTAGATTTTGCATTGATTTATAGCCTCTAAACAGTCCCATTGAATAACTGAACAAGAAGTTGAATGTTTTCATTATAATCTACGGCCAAAAAAATCGAGCTTTTTTCCAATCAAAGCGACTGGTTAGAGGCTAAAGCGTTTTTATAATTAAAATACAGCTGAACTAGATGTATGCAATAATTAAAATCTCGAACCAGCCTTTCTGAATGCAAAAAGCAAATATAATTAAGGCCAAAGGAAGACATTCTCAATCATGGAGACTGTTTAGAGGCTATAAAGTTTAGACTAAATTTAAGGTTGGTAAATGGGAGAGCATATTTCTTTGAATTCTAGCTTCTAAGCAGTCTCACTGAAAAAAAAACACAACTTTAGAAACTAGAAGGGTAAATCAATCACAATTTTCAAGTTAATATCTTTCAAAATCAACTTTTTATAGACCAGTCAAGGAGACTGTTTAGAGGCTATAAAGTTTAGACTAAATTTAAGTTTGGTAAATAGAGAGGAGAGCATGTACCTTAGAGTTCTAGCCTCTGAGCAGTCCAATTGAATAAAAAAACGCATAAGTTTAGAAACTAGGAGGGTAAAACTCAAATCAGAAATTTCATGTTGATATCTTTCAAAATCAACTTTTTATCGACCAATGATCAAATTTTCATTTTCAAACTTGTAAAAAGCTTATTTTAAAAGATATCAACGTGAGAATACAATTAAGTGATTGAGCTGCCTTTCTAGTTTTTAAAATACTTTCTAGTTTCACTTCATTTTGTTTCTGAAAAAAACAAAATAATAAAGAATTCGAGAGGCGCGTTCACACTTTAAAACTAGCTTAAATTTAGTTTATTTGTTTCCGGTTTTATGTTATATTCTATATTATTTCAAAGGTGGTCGAATATTTGACTTATTGGCCGTGGTTTTTCATTTTTCACTATTTGTAAATATTTGCAATTCAGGTTTTCTTCTTTGTTAAGATTTTCCCCTTTTCTTTTTTTTCTCGCTTTTTCTTTTCTTCATCAAAATGTGTTTTAACCACACAAACTTGGACAACTCTTTCTCAAACACAAGAAAAGAAATTGTTTATATTGTAACAAAAATAGTGAACTTTGTAAAAAAAAAATAATAGAAAGTTTACATTTGATAACAATAGGTGTCTCTTTCAATTAATTTGTTTCTCTCAAATGTACTTAGTATGCAAATAAACCAAAGATCACATCATTTTCCCCTTCTACTCTTTTATATTTTTTTTTCTATATAGAAAAGTTTGTTTTACAAGAGTTGAAATAGTGAAAATTGAAATCTTTCTTTCTATCTATCTTTTCCTTTCTCTCTCTCTCTTTCTTTCTATCCAACTCTTCCTTTCTCTTTCTTTCCCTCTCTCTCTCTCTCTCTCTCTATTTCACTTATCTCTACCTCTCTCTCTCTCTCTCTCTCTCTCTGTGTTTCTCTCTCTTTCACTTATCTCTACCTCACTCTTTCTCACTTATCTCTACCTCTTTCTAACTCTTTCTCTCTCTCTCTCTCTCTTTTTCTCTCTCTTTTTCTCTCTCTCTCTCTTTTTCTCTCTCTTTTTCTCTCTCTCTTTTTCTCTCTCTCTTTTTCTCTCTCTCTTTTTCTCTCTCTCTCACTTATCTCTACTTCTTTCTCTCACTCTCTTTCTCTCACTCTCTTTCTCTCACTCTCTTTCTCTCACTCTCTTTCTCTCACTCTCTTTCTCTCACTCTCTTTCTCTCACTCTTTCTCTCACTCTCTTTCTCTCACTCTTTCTCTCTCACTCTCTTTCTCTCTCATTCTCTTTCTCTCTCATTCTCTTTCTCTCTCTCTCCCTCTCTCTCTTTCTCTCTCCAATTCTATTCAATTTTGAAAGTGGTTCCTCTTTTTTTTTGGCTTTTCTATTATAGCAAATATTTTTTTCTTAGCTTTTGTGTCAATTTCTATTCTTTGAAATAGAAGAAGAGGAAGAGAATTGTTGAAAACTTTCTTTTCAGTGACGTCATAGGGTTAAAACTCTTTTAGATTTTATTAATAAATTTGCATAGTATATTTATTTTGAATTTGATTTTTTTTTGTTTTCATAAAATTCGAAAACAAATGTTCAGGTCAAAGGTGATTTTTTTAAGTTCATTATTATGGTCCAAATAATTTGCATAAAATGCACGCATTGCATATTTTTTTTTGCAAATTAGCATAAAGTCGAATAATTGCACTTAATGACGTCATAGAGTTAAAAACATAAAATTGTGCTTAAATTTTACTTAGTATTCATAGTAGTTTAACAATGTTTTTTTTCCTGACAAATATAAATTAAATATTGAGGTAAAAAGGGAATTTTTAAGCTTGTTTAATATTCTTAAGGCCAAAATAATTTGCATAAAATGAACAAAACGCCATTACAATGGCTCTTCCAACACCTTTTGGTCACAATGTGATCCTACATAAATTCAGTATGTGTAATAATAAATATTTGAATCTAAAATAAAAATGCATAAAATGCACAAATTGTAATAATTTATTTGAAATTTGCATAAAGTCGCATAATTTTACGTTTTTATTTTATTTTCTGTTAATTGGTATTAATAATTTTAGAGCTATTAATTAATTTAGACAATTTATTGTATTTTTATATAAATAAAAACACAATTTTCTGTTTGCGTAAAACGAACAATTTTGCATTTTTTTGAGCTTGTTTTCTATTTGCATAAAATGGACAATTTTCTTGCATATTTTGCATTTTTTGGGGCTTATTTTCTATTTGCATAAAATGGACAATTTTGCATAATTTTCAATTTTTATTTGCGAAAATATTTTTGCCTTAGTCATTCATCATCATCAGTAAAGCAACAACAATTATATTTTTCCCTCCAATGAAAACGACTTGATTAGAGGATAGAAAAAAGAAGAAAAAATAATTTTTCATTCAAAATGGCTTGTTTAGAGGCTAAACTTTTCCCTATAAGGTTGATCACCATCACTTAAATATGAGTTCTTATAGATTTTAGCCTCTAAACATTCTTATTTGATAGAAAAAAAGTATAATTTTTTGTCTTAAAACCAAAATAATTACGCGTTTTCTTTTCAATAAATGAGACAGTTTTAGAGGCTAGACTTACTGTTAACAATATTGAATTTATTTTAAAAATTATAACCTCTAAGCAGTCTCGTAGATTAAAAAAAAAGGTATAAATTGTTTTTACCTTAGAAATTGCTGCGTTGGGGTTACTAATGGTGAACTTAAAGAGTTCAATTAAAATTGACTAATCATTACTAATTATTAAATATTAACTAATTAATTATCTTACCTGTCAAGGTAGGGCCGGGCCCCTGCATTCGATACCATGATGAGAAAGATGTAAAAAATACAGATGGTCATTAAAGTCATATTTCGCATCTTTATTGATTGTTGTTTGGTTTTTGAACAAAAAAGACCTTTGAAAGAAAGTAGAAAAAAATTGTAAAATGCAAAATGAAAAGAAACTTTAATTTGTTTTAGAAACTAGAAGGGTAGTTCAACCTCTTAAGGTTATTTTCATGTTTGATTGATTATCTTTCAAAATAAGCTTTTTTATGGCAGTTTGTGAAAATGACCCAACTCGAAGCAGATGAGGGTTTTTTTTTTCATTTTGGTTTATAAAAAGTTTATTTTGAAAGATTATCAACATGAACTTCAATTACTTTTCTAGTTTCATCAATTTTTTACTCAGAATTTTCGAAAAGGAGTTGTTCATAAATCATCTTAATGTGGTTTTAAAGTGTAAAACCGCTTTTAGAACTCTGGTTAATTCTGTCTTTCAAATGCAAAATTAAGAAAATAAACTTGAAAAAGTTGTAGAAACTAGAAGGGTAATTTCATGATGATATATCTTTTAAAATAAGCGTTTTATGGCAGTTTTAAAATGGCCCAACTTTAAGCAGAATGAATAATTCTGTCTTTCAGAAGTAAAATTAAGAGAAACTTTGAAAGTGTTTTAGAAACTAGAAGGGTAGCTCAATCACTCAAGGATATTTCCATTATGATATCTTTTAAAATAAACTTTTTATGTCAGTTTGAAAATTACCTAACTTTTAAGTAGAATGAATATTCTGTCTTTCAGATGTAAAATTAAATTTTTTGACTATAAAAAGTTTATTTTGAAAGATAATCAATATGAAAATTAAATTATATTGTTCAGCTACCCTTCTAGTTTCTAGCAGACTTTCAATTTCTTCCTGTAAAGTTAGAATAAATAAGAGATTTGCAAATTAACTGATCATAAAAATAATGTTAAGGTGACAAAGTGACTGGTTAGAGGCTAATGTTCTAATAGAATTAAAGTACATCTTAATTAATAGTTGTAGATTAACTCTAGCCTCTAACCAGCCGCTTTAAATGAGGGTGGAAAAGCATAATTATTTTTTTAACCTTAATAATGATTTGCCTGAAGTAGTTTTTAGAACTGGTTTATAGTTTATTTTGAGAAAGTAAGCTAATTAGCTTAATTTAGAGTTTTAACAATTAAAAAAGCGCCAAAAACAATGCTCGAAACTGAAAAAATTTCAAGTTTTGTAAAAAAAAAAAACAAATGCAAAAATTAATGTGGAGTTAGAATTCAAAGTAATCCAGTTTTTAACCCAATTCCACACTTTTAGCTATGCTTAAAATATTTATACTTTATACGCTTTTTTTTCCATTTTAGCTTTGCTTTAAGCATTGTTTTAGAATATGCTAATAAAAAAAATTGAACTTTAAATCTTAAAATTCAGAACAGAAATTAAAATTAAAATAGAAAGGAAGATCATTTTCATGATTATATCTTTCAAAATAAACATTTAATTAAAGTTTTAAAATGTTACAAATTTTACTTTTTTTTTTTACAAAAAAAAATGTTTATGTAAAATGTTTATTTTGAAAAAAAAATTATCATTAAATGTCATTTATTTACCATTCTAGTTTTTAGCAAACTTTAAATTTATTTTTGAACTTTAAAAGTTTAATTTAAATAAGTAAATTTATACATTAAATGTACTGTAAGGCCTTGTTTCGACTGGGGTGAAAATTTGAACTTTTTGAAAATTTTCAACTGGTGAAAAATAGACGAAACGTGCCCCCCCCCCCTTCCGCCTATACACTATCATAGACAAAGGTCACGTGTGTTCAATTTTTACAAAAGTTGAAATTTTCTTAAAGTTCAAATTTTCACACCAGTGGAAACAAGGCCTAATTGTATATTTTTTAAAAATCTTTTTAAAGTTTCTAACTTAGTATTTCATTAAAATAGTATTCTTATAAATAACATTCAAAATGTATGCTTTTTTTTAGCCAAACAGTCTAGTTAGAGGCTGCAATATCAAAGAAATACTACGTTAGTTGACATTTTTAAGCCTAGAAGATATATAGCCTCTAACCAGTCGCTTTTTTCTATTTAAAAATTTCGTTTTTAACTTTAATCGTTTTTTCAACCAAACATGTTAGTTAGAGGCTATATACCATAGGAAAAATTCTACGCTAATTGACTGCTATGTCTAAGAGATTTATTTATAGCCTCTAACCAGTCTTTTTTTGTTAAAAAAATATTTTTGTTCACTTTTTCTAATAAAATAATGAGGCAATTTTATTTAAAAAAAAAGTTTTTCTAACTAAAAATACTTTGGATTTATTAGGGATGAAATTTTATTCAGAAAGTTAACTCTCAAGACACTCTCAGATAGTCGTACAATTTTTTCAGCTTTCCAAAGATAATGAATTTTACTACTTTTTTTTGGAAACCCTAAAAGTCGATTCACTTTGTATGTGGTTTTATGATTCACCTCCATCATCCATTGATGGAAAATACATTTATTATTTAAGTTTATGGTCTAACGATAGGGGGCGCTGACTATCTCCTATTTCATAACATTGATGTAGCTGTTTTTTTTTAAAAAAGAAAGTTGTTTGTAAAGTGCTGTATTTGTGGTCAAATCTATTTTTCTCTTATTTTGAAAATATCAAAGAGAATCCGAAATTTTATTTCCCTATATTTTTAGTTAATTAAGTTATCGTTTGCACTCACCCTGTAATTTAAGGCCCGAATTCAAGAAGCAAACATAGGACTTGAAATTCAACTTTTAAGCTCTCTAAACAGGGTTCCAACATAAAAAAATACTCCTTTCAATGAAAATAGATTTTTCTATGTTGGAACTATGTTTGGAAGTTTCAAGTTGAAGTTCAAGTACTTAGTTTCCTTTTTTTTGAATTTGGGCCTAAAAGGTACTTTGTCTCATTGGTTGCTAATAGAAAACCAAACTTGATTAGATACTAGAAGACTTATTATGTTGATATCGTTCAAAATAAACAATTTCGAACGTGTGAAATGCGCAATTGTGTAATTTTTATAATTGATTGTAAAAACAGCATTATTAGAAACTAGAATAGTAAAAAGAACAATTTAATTTTTTATTCAATTTTTAAAATAATATTTTTTTAAAAAGAAATTAAAAAGTGTATTGGAAACTAGAAGAGTTAACTTAATGAGACTTAATGAGATTTTCATGTTGATATCTTTTAAATTAAGCTTTTTATGTCGGTTTGAAAAGGACCCAACTTGTGGCAGACATTATTTTTAAATTTAATTGGTCTATAAGAAATTTCTTTCTAGTTTCTAACACACATTTGGTTTATTGTAAATTTTTCTTGTTGAGTAGTAGAATAACCAGTGTTTTATTCTATTGTTCTCCTTCATTTGCATATTTTGTCAATAACATTTTTATTTATAAAAAAAAAGTTTATTTTGAAATATATATCAATAATGAAAATATTTAAAATATTCAGCCACCCGTTCTAGTTTCTAACATACATTCGATTTCTTCTTAATATTCCTTCTTAATGTTGCCATAATTTGCATATTTTGCAAATGTCTGGACTTAAAAAACTTCTTAAAGTTTCTAATTTTATTTTTCAGCTTTTTTTTTTGGCTTTAGAAAATCTTTTGGCTTTAAAAAATAGAAAGGTCAGAAAGAAAATTATTTGGAAAATGCGGAAATGCTTTATTCTTCGTCTTAAGTTCGGAGATTTTCTTGGGTACAAAAGAATTTTTGCCTCTGAATAATCAATGAGGTTAGTGAAAAAGGGTCTCAAGAAATGAAATCTCCTGAGATACTTTTTTTTTCGGCCCTAAGATATTTACGGGCATAAAATGTAAATATCTAATATTTGTAATGTGCGTGTTTTTGCTTATATACTAGAAAACTAGACTAGAAAATAAATTGAATTTTGGTTTTTTTTTTATTCTCACAGCTCTTTTGAAAGCAACTTTCAATAAGTAATTGAAAGTAGGATGATGATGATGATGATGGTCTCTAAAGATAACGTTTTTTTATGATAATCATTTTTCAAAATAAACTTTTTCTTAAAAGTTTGAAAAGTTTTTCGGATGTTTTTTTTTGTTGCATGTTGTTGTTAAAAATTGAATTTTTTCCAAAAACTTTATATTAAAAAGTTGTTTCTTAAAAATAGTAAAAAAGATAGTAAGAAAAATAGTAGAAAAAAAAAAACCTGGTCCAATAAAGTATTCAAATAAAGCTGGAACCTTTTCTTAGAGGGTTCAAGTTGAAATTTCAAGTGTCTCCCGAGTTTTTTTTTTTTCTTGAATTTCGGCCTTAGTGATCCGGAGAGAAAAATTGTTCCAGAAAATATTTAATTTTTTATTGTTAATATTTCTATAATAAACCTTTTAGTGTCATAGAACGTTTATTTTAAAATTATGAAATTTTTGAAATTGTGGAATTTTTGAAATTGTGGAATTTTTGAAATTGTGGAATTTTTGAAATTATGAAATTTCTAAATCTATAGAATTTTTGAAATTGTCGAATTCTGGACATTTCTTAAAAAAATCATAATTTAAAAAATAATTAGGGAATTTTTTTTAAATTGTAATTTTTTAAATTATAACATTTTTAAAATTATAACATTTTTAAAATAATAACATTTATTAATTATATTTTTTTTAATTTAACATCTTATAAATTATGAAACTTTTTAAATTATAAATTTTTTGAAAGTTGAATTTTTTAAAATTCTGAAATTAATAATCATTTTAAAAAAAAAATTAATGTCATGAAGTTTGAAAACTGAATACTGGAAACGGATATTGAAAATATATCTCCAGATATCTTCATAATTCTGCGAGAGAAAAAAAAAAGTCTATTTTGAAAAATATCTTCATCATCAAAATGAATTTTAGCAGATTCATCTACTATTCTAGTTTCTAACATATTTTAATTTTACATTCTAAGTTATTTTCTATTAATTAATAAGCCGACATAAAAAAAATTTACGGTTTTTTTTTCTTTCCAATATTATAAACAAAAATATTCTGAAAGAAATTTCCGCATTTTCCGTGTTTCTAATTGAAATAATGGAAAATAAAATTGTTTCCATTGTTGTGTGTGTCCTTAGAGGATTATTATTATTATTAGTATTTTTATTGTTAAAACATTTTAGTAAATTTATTTTTATGAGTCCAGTGACCACAATTGAATTTTACTTGGTCCATCTTTTTTTTTTTCGTGAAATTTGAAATTTATAAACGCAGAAATTGACCACATCATTTTTTTCTCGGTCAAATGGACACATTTATTGTGAATTTATTGTTTTTAATACATTTATTATTTGATTAAAATGGCAAATTTGTTGCCAGTTATAGATATCCATTTCCGGTTTATTGGGTTATTGTTTATTTTATGGCTTGTTATGAATATTGTAAACATTACACACAAAAAAGCCATTGAACTCTTTTTTGTCTTCTACTAGAAAAATGCTAGAATTTTTGAAAAAATTTAATCATAAATTTGATATTTTCCAAAGTGGGGAAAATTGGTCATTTTCAAATATGCAATATAGTAAAGTGAAAAATCATCAATTTGGTAAAAAAATTTACAAAATTACACAAAAAAAACACATGGTAATTTATGAAAGTGTGTGTCAATTTCAATCACAATTTGATATTTTGCAAAGGTGTTACTATTCTAGTTTCTGAAACATACTTTTCTAGTTTTTTCTTAATCTGTAAGATAGAACAGAAGAATAATCAAGAGTTTGAAAAATCAGCTGTTTTAACATAACTTATGCTTGAAATTGAATGATGGCAAAATGTTGTTTTTCTACAAATAAAGATGAATGCAATAATTAAGTCAATTATGTCTCTTTAATGTCAGTTTATTTAAGATGTTGTTTTTTTAATTGGATTTAAGAGATTTCTTTTTCTCTTTTGTTATTTGAGGGGAGGAGGGGGGTGCTTCAGTTTTTTTGTTTGACAAATTGTCTACAGAAATCTCAAAGTACTTATAATGTTATTTTTTATGCAAAAAAACAACAACATGTTTGAAACATTTCAAAAGGATTACTTTTTAATCCCATTTTTTCTTCATTTTTTCTTCAGTTTTTTTTTGTTATTTTTCTCATATTTTTCGAAAAAGAAAACCGCAAAAAAAAAATTACAATAATATTTAATTGTGTTTGAATATTTGCATAATACACAAATGCAAATAGAAAAATGTTGTTCTACTCTTTTGTATGTTTTCATAACAACTTTTTTTTTAAAAAGAAATTGGAAAAAAAAATATTTTTTTAGGCCGGTTTCACATCGAACCAACTTTGTGGCGCCACTTTGTGGTTTTACATAGATTTTGGTGATTTTTAATCTGACATAAAAAAAAGTTTATTTTGAAAAATATCTACATGAAAATTGTCGGAAGTTATTCATTTACCCTTCTAGTTTCTAAACTGTTATTTTTTTCTCTTCATGTTGTTACCTGATACCCATAATTTTTTAAATAAAAAAACACATTTTGTGTTTTTCAAGTCGCTACAAAACGTTTATTTTGAAAGATATTAATATGAAAATCACCTTACCTAACTCTTCTAGTTTTTAAAACATGCAAATGTGACACTCTGCATCTGCAGACTTGTGGAACAACCCGTAGAAATTCCCTTATTTCAGAATGGCACCCCATTGAGCACAGATGTCCAGACTTGGGTGGCCCGAATTTTTAGCAATTCGAGGAACCAAGATGAACCGTGAGAAATTGGGAAAAGAGTCCCAAAAATGCCTTTCCTTAAAAGGTAATATTCTCAGCCTAGGGCAATGATTGGCCCAGTTGGTCACTCATTGAGCCCTGAGGTGACAGTTGCCCCTCCCTTGAGACAGAACGAAAGTGCCGTGCCACTTATGTTTAAGGACAGTTCGAGTTTAGAGTTCGATTAGAGAGATTTCAAATAGCCTTTTGTGAACTTAGAGTGAATGTCATATTCAAATATTTAGTAAAAAATTGTATCGTCAATTATCAGTATTCACACAACAATGTAATAGTACAAAGATTGTTTATAAAGAGAACCTTTTATACCTCATAAAAGTGTCGTGCGAGTTTATTATTTTCCAACAGTGAAAATAACCGAGGAAGAGACTTTAGCCTACATCTTCAGCACCAACAGAGGCACTCAGAGACCCTCTGAGTCCCTCTGATTGGCACCTTCAGACCAGGCTAAAGAGGACCAGGATAATTTAAGTTTGTTATGCATCTATACCAAAGATTCCCGAGTCGAGACTGAGTGTGTTCCTGCTGGAGGAGTGAGGAGGGCCACGTTCGGCCCTGGCTAAAACAGAAAGGTCTTTTTGTGGGCCTTTAAAATGACTGTACGTGAGAGACTGTGTGCTCAGTAAAGTGCCTGAACTATCAGAATGCTGCGCGTGGTTAAACCAGGGGGTGGTTCAGAGCCAGCACCAAAGGGTGCTAAAGGGCCAGCCTCGTCACACAAAAGTATTTCTTTATGTTGTTACAAATATATTATTTAGCCAAAAATGAAAATCTTAAGTGATTCATTTACTCTTCTAATAATTCTTCTAAGTAATTCGTTTACCCTTCTAGTTTCTAAACGATTATTTTTTTCTTCATGTTAGTACTGATACCCTTAGTTTCAAAAAAGAACATTTCCGTGTTTTTCAAGTTGCCATAACACGTATATTTTGAAAGATATTAAATATAAAAATCACCTTAAGTTAATTCAGTAATTCTTCTAGTTTTTAAAACATGCTGAAGTTTTTTTTTCTTTATGTTGTTACTGATTTATGTTTTTTTTCTTTATGTTGTTACTGATTAATGTTTTTTTAGCCAAAAGTGTCGGCGGTTTTTTTTTTCTTCTTCCTATTTGTCATGAAAAAGTTTATTTTGAAAGATAAATTACAGTGATAATTTTCTTAAATGGTTCAGTTTATAACTCTTCTAGTTTTTAAAATATTTTAAAGTTTTTTTTTGTTCTAAATTTGTTTTAGAAAAATACATAATGTTTAAAATTAACAAACTCTCAAAGATAAAAGTTTTTTTTTAAAAAAAATATATTTAAATTTATATAATTTAATGAAAATATTAATAAATATCTTAACTTATTTTAAAATAGTGAATATTTTAATTTTTTTAAAAAAAAGAAATAGTTAATATTTTAAAAACGACTCACGTTTTGAGTAGAAAACGTTAAAAAAAGTATTAAAATCGAGAAACAATTTTTTTTTTTCAATATGTCATATAAAAGTTCATTTTGAAATATATTACCATGAAAATTTTCTTAATAACCCTTCTAGTTTCTAAAAAAAAAGTTTTATATTTTAAATTTGTTTTCAAAATACACAATTTAATAAAAATTAACAAACTCTCAAATATAAAGTTTTTTTTAAAGAAATATATTAAAATTTATAAAATAAAAAAATATCATTAATAACGAATATTTTAAACTTTTTTTTAACAAAAAAATAGTTAATATTTTAAAATTGACTCACGGTTTTTTTGAAAAGATGAAAACGTTGAAATTGTATTATTATTAAAATCGAGAAAGAAAAAAACAACAGGAGAATCGTTAAAAATTTGCTTTGTAAAAATATCAGCAAAGTGCTTCCAAAGGAAAGAAAAACTTTGATAACTTTGACAATTTGTAAAAAATAGCAAATATTTTAAGTAAAATGGACTTTTGTTGCAAAAATTTTCGATCTTGACAGCTAAATAGATCCAACACAACTGAACTCTTGGCTTTCAGTTCACTCAGAATTTAATGCATTTTTCCATTGTATTATGTATTGGGAAGGGGGGGGGGGCTAGGGGGAAGCGCCTTTCTTGTCAGAAATCGATGGTGGCGCCCTCATTAGGGCTTAAAAGTACTTCTCATTTTGCTGTTTTAACTTTTACTTCCGTGTGATATATTGGTTCACTTTTTATGTAATTTGTCAACAATTTACAATGGTCCTCCTCCTCTCTTAGCAAAAATTTTCGTGGGCAAACTCCGCCTTTTACGACGATGACGTCATTCGTTTGCCTCGAAACACGTGCTTGCGTGGGTTTCATTTTATTGGAGTGTTTTTTTTTCTAGTTTTTTTCGACTTTGAAAGGTTTTTTTTTGGGGGGGGGGGGGTAATTTTACCAAAAAATAAATGTGTAATTTTCTTTTATTGGTCTGCTTGATATAGATGGCGCTGCATTCGAAATTGACTACCAATTAGAATCATTTTTGCAGAAATAGAAAATTTCACTATTGTGGAAAGGTTAAAAGATTAAAAGTTTGTTAGAAACTAGAATAGTACATGATTGTCATTAAACTAGTTTCACGATGGTATCTTTCAATATAAACTTTTTTTTTTATTATCACAATTGAAATATTGGTTTCCAAACTTCAATAAAAAGTAATTTTCATTTATTTGCCTGCTTTGTATGTTTTAGAAATACATTTAATAATAATTTAAAGGTTTGATAGAAACTAGAATAGTAAATGAATGTTATTAAACTAGTTTCATGACTGGGGGGGGGGGGGGTTATTTTAAAATACACTTTTTTATCATATTTTTAATGTGTTGGTTAGTATAAACTTGACTAAAACGTTTATTTTAAAATATTTCATTCTGAAAATACATTTATTTACTTTTATTTACTACAGTATAGTCTATTTTTTAAGAGGCGACATCGCAAAATTACTTCAAAAAATCTCCACAAAGAGCGCTAACATCGTTTTTCAATTGAGCCCATAACCCCGATGTTAAAGAAGAAACGGTTAATTTTTAAAATACAGCAGTTGCGCCGGCAATATGTTTATTTTTCATATTTAAAGTTGTCCAATTTTAATTTTTCAAAGTGCATTGTGCACCTTAAATATATGCTGATCTAGTGATAGAATGACAAAAAATTGGTAAGTGTGCTTCTATTTTTAAAAAGTATTTCAATATCGAGAATTTCTGACTCTTATGTTTAAACTCCATTGAGTACGTGCTCGTAAACAAAAACAAAACATCCATTAAAATGCTCGTAAAAATATCTAAAAATAATTTTAAAAAACCAGAAAAAAATGAGCACGTGCGCCATTGTGTTGGCTTCACTGTGGTATAATTGTGGTTTTTTAAAATTATTTTTACGTATTTTTACGAGCATTTTAATGGATGTTTTTTTTCTTATTTGGGCGTACTCAACGGAGTTTAACATAAGAGTTAAAAATTCGCGATTTTGAAATAGTTTTTAAAAATAGAAGCACACTTTCCAATTTTTTGTCATTTTATGACTAGATCAGCATATATTTAAGGTACACATTGCACTTTGAAAAAACAAAAATGGACAACTTTAAATATGAAAAATAAACATATTGCCGCCCCGACTGCTGTATTTTAAAAATAAACGTTTCTTTTTTAACATTTGGTCTATGGGCTCAATAGAAAAACAATGCTAGCGCTCTTTGTGGAGATTTTTCGAAGTAATTTTGAGTAACGTTTGAGTTTTTGTTCGACTGACGCGCCACCTATACTAAGTTTCCAAAAAACAATAAAACTTAATATTTTTTGTGCTTAAATAAAATAATTATAATAATTGATGATAAAGTTAGTCAGTTTTAACTTTATTTTTTCTATGAGCGCCATCTGACAAGGAAAGGCTGAAACTAATTTAGTGAGCTTGAAGCTATTACTACCTTTACCGACATGCAAATTTGTAAAAATAAATTTCATCATTTTTTCTTGTTTAAATAGGATGATAAAAAATTCAAGATTTGCCAAAAATGGGCTCTTGAAAAGAAATCTTTTGTTTTTTTCTTCAGTCAATTTAAAAAGACTGAATGAAAATGTTAACATAAAATTTGATGTTCATTTCAACAAATATCATTACTATTATTATTATTATTATATTCTGTATTATAAAATACATAAAGGTTGTAATTTTTTGTGTCTGCTGCATGTTTCTAGTTTTTTATTTTTTAACATAATTTCATATTTTCACAGTAAATAAGATTATATTTCAACAATGGAATATAATACAGGGTGGTTTTAAAGTGTAAACCGCATCTCAAACTCTGGATTATTCTGTCTTTCAGGCGCCAAAAATGAAGAGAAACTTTGAATGAATGCGTTTTAGAAACTAGAAGGATACCTCAATCACTTACGGCCATTTTCGTGTTGATATCTTTCAAAATAAGCTTTTTTTTTTAAATGTCAATTTCAAAGTAACCCAGTTTTAAGCAAAAACTAGAAACTAGAAAAACTAGAAACTAGAAGGGTGGCTCAATCACTTAAAGGTAATTTCATGTTGTGATGATATCTTTCAAAATAAACTTTTTATAGACAAAATTTTTTAAAAAATATATCATCCCCTTTAAAGTTGAGTCAATTTTAAACTCACATAAAAAAGGTTATTTTGAAAGATATCAACGTGATAATAACCTTAAGTGATTGAAGCTACCCTTCTAGTTTCTAAAACACTTTCTAGTTTCTCTTAATTTTGCTCCTGAATCAACAGATCATAAAAATCATCTTAAATACTAAAATTCATTTTTTATCAACTTTTTTTTAACAAAAAATATCAAAGTTTGTTTGAAGCTTAGAAGAGTAGAAAAATAACTTGATTTAACTTTTGTGATGTTATTTTTAAAAATAAACGTTTTATGGCAGTTTGAAAATAGGTTTTATAAACTAGAAGGGTAGCTCCATCACTTCAGGATGTTTTCATGTTTGATATCTTTCAAAATAAACGCAAATCCACGCAATCCACGCAAATTTAAAAATAAAATGGTTAAGTTAGATCATTTTCAAACTCACATAAAAAGTTTATTTTGAAAGTTATCAACTTAAAAATAGCCTCTTAAGTGATTGAGCTACCTTTCTAGTTTTTAAAACACTTTCCAGTTTTTCTCAGGATTTTTTAAAAGATAATGTCTTAAAATTTGCATCATTTTTATTCTTCTAGTTTGTATTTATTTCATATTAGGCCTAAAATAGGAATAAATTGAAAGCACCATCTGGTGTTAGATTGTTGTGAAATTTTAAGTTTAAAAATGGGACGATTTTTAGAGACACCTTGTATTTGTAAAAAGTTAAAAAAATGTTTTTGAAAACATCTAATTTTGCATCATATAAAATATAAGATTATGATGTTTTATGATGTTGGCTCGCGAGCCATTATAATTGTGGCCCTCAAGTGTTATTTTTTTGTTTTTTTTTTGTTAAAATAGTTTATATTTAAATTTTCTGTCCATTTTTTTTTCTTTTGTCTAGACTATTGTATATTTTTGGAATTATTGTTTCTTTATAGAATTATTCTTGAAACTTTATTTGTAATATTATTAAATTTTAAATATTTTATTATTTGACTAAATATTTATCGATAATTTATAACCAAACTATTGACTTATGTTTAAAGCTCACATATTTTCTAAGGTCAAAAGGCTTTAAGAATTGTATATTTTATTATTATTATTATTATATGAACTGAAAAATGGTATGTTTCATTATTTATTATTTAAGTATGATTTAAAATGCAGCATTCTAAGAATTGCAAAGTTTACAAGTTCGTTTTGTAAATTGTTATGAGTAGAGCTAATGCATAAAAAAGCATTGTTTTTTTTGACAATCAAAGTGTCTGGTTGGAGGCTAGAGTTAACTTGCAATTCTTAATTTGGTTGTATTTTAATTCTGGATTAATTCTAGCCTCTAACCAGCTTTTTTAATTGCAAAAAAAAACTTCATATGTGACTGTACAGGGTGTGCTTGAAAGTTCTTATTTAATTTTAATAATATTTCAATTTTAATATTAGTAAAAAAAAATTGATTTTTTCTAATTATTATTATTTTATTATTATATGAATTGAAAAATGTATATTTATTTATTATTTAAGTATGATTTAATTATAATACGGCATTCTAAGAATTGCAAAGTTTACAATTTCGTTTTGTAAATTGTTGTTATGAGTAATGTATAAAAGCATTGTTTTTTTTTACCATCAAAGAGGCTGGTTTGAGGCTAGTGTTAACTTGCAATTCTTAATTTGGCTGTGTTTTAATTCTGCAATAATTTTAGCCTCTAACCAACTTTTTTAATTGCAATAGCTTGATTCTTTTATCGTATGTATGAGACTGTACAGGGTGTGCTTGAAAGTTTTTATTTAATTTCAGTAATTATTTTAATAATAATTCAATTTGAATATTAGTAAAAAAAAATGGATTTTTTAATTATTATTATTATTATTATTATTATATTAGCTGGAGAATTTATGTTTCATTGTTCATTATTAAACTATGATTTAAAATGCGGCATTCTAAGAATTGCAAAGTTTACAAGTTAGTTTTGTAAATTGTCATCAAGTAACGCAAAAAAAAAGCAGTATGTTTTTTAACAATCAGTGACGTTGGTTGGAGGCTAGAGTTAACTTACAACGGGTTTTCTCTACAAAAAGTAACTACAGTTAAGTTAATCACAGTTAATTTTCTTGTAAAAACAAATGTGGTTACATTAACCATGGTTAAATATCTGGACAATGAAGTTGACTCAACTTGCATTTAAGACAGTGTGGTTAAACCACATTGAAGGGTTAATTACATCACTTTTCTATGGTTTAAACAAATTTAGCCTACAAAACAACATGCGGATAGTGAGAACCATTCAATTTTTGCCTGAATGAAGCATGAAAATTTCACAAAAATGCAAAACTGTTTATCAGGAAGTGATACAAAATACTTAACCACAGTTAAGTGTTTTAAAAATGGAAACACCAGCAAGTACCTCTTCTAGCTTGTCTGCAGTTAACTTTAACTGCAGTTATGTAACTGAAGTTAATTTTTGTAGTGGAACCGAGGTATAAGTCAGCCATATTATAATTCTGGAATCATTATAGTCTCTGACCAGCCGCTTATTTTTTTTTTGTAAAAAAAAACACATTCAAGTTTATTTTGTACAAAAATTACAATTTTTTAAAAATGAGAATTTTCGAAACACATCCGAAAATTTTAACTTTTGAACCCTCTAAGTAGGGTTACAACATAGAAAACCCCTGTTTTATTTAATATCCTATGAAGAGCTTTTTTCTTATACCTTGTTCACACACATGAGTTAAATGAGTTCAAATTAAATGTGTTTAAGTGAATTATACGGAATCCAGTTAAGGACATGAGCACCAAATATAAATTGACTTTATTATTAATATTTTAAATTAAAATATTAAATCAATATTTTGTCAATAGTTTATATAATTTATATTTAAGTATTAATCTCAATATTTTAAGATTATTAACTGAATAAATTCAATTCGACATATTGTTTGTTTGTCCTTCACGGGGCTCTGTAGAACACATTTATTATTTAAATGCATTTAAATTATCAGGTGTGTGTACTAGGTATTAGAACCCTTTTAAGAGGGTTCAAGTGCGAAGTTTTTTTATTATTCTGATTTTAGACCTATGTTCTTATTTTTTTAGAGGTTAAAGGGCACTTCAATAAAAAAAAATTTCCTGTACATTTTCTATTGACCGCTGTCCAGATTGGATTTTAATAAAAGAAATGACCAAAAGTTATGAACGCCTCAAATATTTTTGAAATTGAATTGATTGTTTGAGATTTCCCCCCCCCCCAAAAAAATATATATTTGTTGAAAATGGCATTTGACATTTTTCTATTTGTACTCAGTTAAGTTGATTTTCTCTTTCAGATTCAAATGTGTTGTTGGTCAAGAAGAAGTGTGTGTTGGTCAACAAGGTATTGTAGTTTTTCCTTTCTTTCTTTCCTTTCTTTAAATAATGTCTATGGAGAGAATGCATTGGGTCTGTATAACAAGATATACAGAGTGTTACAGAAAAATGTATACACTTTAATAAAGTCATTTTCAAACTGTTATGTAAAATGTTTACTGGTATTTTTAAACGTAATTTTGATAAAAAAAAATATGTGTAAAGACGCCTCTCGAACTGTGATTATTCGTTCTTTAAGGTGGAAAATGAAGAGAAACTAGAAAGTGTTTTTTACGTCAGTTCAAAAATGACCCTACTTTAAGCAGATGATATTTTTGTCTTAGAAAAAGTTTATTTTGAAAGATATCAAAATGATAATACCCTTAAGTAATTGAGCTACCCTTCTAGTTTCTAAAACACGTTCGAGTTATCTTAACGTAGTTTTAATGTGTATAAACGCCTCTCAAACTGTGATTACTCTTGTCTTTCAGGTGCAAAATGAAGAGAAACTAGTGTGTTTTTTTAGAAACTAGAATTGTAGCTTAATCACTTAAGAATATTTTTATGTTTAATATCTTTCAAAATAAGCTTTCTGTTTAGGTTTGAAAATGACCCTAACTAGAAGAAAATGATATTTTATTTTTTGTCGATAAAAAGTTTATTTTCGTTTATTTTCATGAAAATAACCTTAAGTGATTGAGCTACCCTTCTAGTTTTTAAACAAAAATATTTTTAGTTTTTTTTTTAATTTTTCTCATATGAAAGACATCAGCCTAACTTAATCTGTATAAAGATTAAAGAGAACCTTGTACAGAGGCTAATATGCACAGTGGCACTATCTGGTGGTCACAATACAAAATAATAGATATTCACTTTTTAAAACTAATTTATTTTATTTTGAACTATTTTAAACTTTTAAACATTTTAAACATCAAAATACTTACATTTTAAATCCTCAAATGAAAATAGATTTTTTTAAAACCTAAATCCGATTTTCGAAAGTTAGGATTTTTTTCAATTGGATGATTTAATCTTTTATTTTGAACTCTTCATATGGTTCAAATTCAAAGATGGAAACTTAGCAACTTGAACTTCAATTTGAACACTCTAAACAAGTTCCCAAAACAGAAAAAAAAATTGTTTAATATTAAGTATTTTTTTGTTGAAAAAAAAAATAGTCTCTCTACATTGGAGGCCTAGGTTTAATTCTTGAATTTGGCCCTTTGATTGGGGGTCGGAAGGGCCTCTATGAGCAATATTGTCTGTTTATCACTATATTTAATCTTTTTTTTTCCCCTTGAAATCAATCCATATTTTTTTGGTTGCTGTTATTTCCTCTTATTTTGATTGATTGATTGACCACAACTGGGCAACAGAAATTGAGACATTTATTTATTTGAACTACAGATTGATAATTATATTTAGGTCTTTCTTTAGGTCTTATTATTATCTTCCAAGAATTGTCTCGAACTGATTTCCCGTTATACCTAGTACACACAGCTGATAATTTAAATGTATTTAAATAATAAACGTGTTCTACAGAGCCATGTGAAGGACAAACAAACAAATATGTCGAATTCAATTTATTCAGTTAATTAATCTGAAAATATTGAGTTATTACTTAAATATAAATTATATAAACTATTGACAAAATATTGATTTAATATTTCAATTTAAAATATTATTAATATAGTCAATTTTTATTTTGTTCTTGTCCTTAACTGGATTCCGTATAATTCACCTAAACACATTTAATTTGAATTAATTTAATTTCATGTGAAAGTGAAAATGTATTTTGATCTTCAGTTAATTTTTTAAAACAAAAATGTAAATTACACCCAATGGAAACAGGGCTTAAAATGGCTGAATAGATATTTATTTTGCTTTTTGTCACTCCAGATGGCGTCACTGTAGTGATTAAATGCTAATCTCCATAAATGTTTTTTTATGTAAAATTTGGACGCAAAAACGTTAAGAGAACTACTTTAGAAACAACATTACGAAAAAAAATGCAAGTTGTTTTCAAAACTAGAAGGGTAAAAGATTATGTTAGAAGTATTTTCATGGCCAATATCTTAAAAAATAAACAACTTTATAGTTCAGTTTGAAAAATCACCCGTTTTTTTTTTTCGCCTTTTTTTTCAAACTTTCATAAAAAAAGTTTATTTTGAAAGATATCATCGTGAAAAAACTTTTAGGATTATCACCAACTATTCTAGTTTCTAAAACACTTTGAATTTTTTTTTTTCGTAATGCTTCTGAAAAACGTTCACTTGAAAAATATAAATTTTCTCAAAACCGCAGTGGCGCCATCTGGGTAGACAAAAAAGTATATTCAGCCACCTTAATAAAGACTATTTATTTTAAAAATAATTGTCTTATTTTTTATAAAAAAAAATAAAATAAGTTTGTTACAAATTAGTAGAGTAATTAGATTGTAATATAATCATCATCATAATTAACATAATTTTGTTTGTTGTTTCTAGTTTCTAACATACTTTTGAAATTTCTTCTTATGTCCGAAAATCTACTACTTAGTAGACTGATTTTAATTAAAAGTGATTACTTCCACTTCTACAGATCTGACCTAATCTAATGTAATGTGTGTGGGTGGAGGTTTAGAAAAATTGGGGGAGAACGTGTTAAGTACAAGAAGATTAAATATTTTGTTGATGGACTTAATTTAATCGGAGATTAAGTTTTTTTGATATAAAAAAAAATATGTGACCACTAAATTAAACACCTGTTAAGTCTTTCTTGTTTTGGTCAAACAATTTCTTGGAACAAAGTTAAGGTGGTTTAAGGCAGGCAATTAGAAATCGGGACAAACAGAAGTTGGCTCCGTCCTTTTTATGACGAACGGCAACTTTGAATTGGTTGGTTATGTATGTAGTGTGACGTCACATGCTCCGCCCTTTTCAACGTCGAACCACACAACAAACCAATTAGAAGTTGCCGGTCGTCTGTATGTCCAGATTTTTAATTGACTGTATCACTTAAGGGTACTTCCATTACAAATACAATTACGAAAAATACTCTGCATACATCCGGTTGGGCCTAAGGCAGAGGGACCTTAAGATCCAAGTGCTGCTAGATGCATTGTCAATATCTAATAACTACAACAACAAAAAATAACCTGCATTGCAAATATTAAAAAGATATAAATGCAGTCATAATTGGTTTAATATCTTTCAAAATGAACTTTTTATAAATAAAATTAAATAATATCGCCTGTTTTAAAAGTTTATTTTTAAAAATATCAACATGAATATACCCTTTCTAGTTATTAACCCTTAAACAAACAAGAAAAATGGACTCAAAACATGGACAGGGAAACAAAAAAAGTTAAGTTAGGGCCTGTTTCAAACTCACCTAAAAAGCTTATTATGAAAGATATTAGCATTGATATTAGCTACCCTTCTAGTTTTTAAAACACATTCAAGTTTTTCTTCATTTTGTACCTGAAATACTATTTTATAATAAAAAGTGACAGTCGGAATTGTATTTAAAGTCGGTCCAATGAATGGATCAATATGAAGGTGGGTCAATGTGCGGGTGGGTCAGTGTGGAGCTGGGTCACGTAGACCAATGAAATTAGTTGAAAATTTCATGGTGTATTTTGCAAGAGCTTTTTTTTTCTCACTCATTTTCAACCGTTTCTTCTTGTTTATTTTGTTCGTTTCGAACCATTGATTTTATTTTCTCCTTCTTCTGACGAAAACTGAAAGTTACGTGCGTTTTTTTTAAAGATAAGTTTGCACGAGAATTAAGCTAAGGGACAAATCACACATACTGAAAAACAAAATTTCACTTAAAAAAGGAAATGATCTAATTTGAATAATACTATAAAGTGATGTATTTCTGAAACTGTGGCTGAAAAACTACTGAATTTGTGCGTCGACGTTTTTTCTATTTTACTAAGAATAATAGAATTATTTAAATTAAATAAATTGCTTTTTTAGTAGACTTATTTTTTAAAAAATAAACTATTTTTATATAAATTTGAAAATAATAAATTTTAATAATATTTTGCTTTTAAAATGCGACAAAAAATTTATTTTAACAAAAAATAGTTTTTTTTACTATTCTAGTTTCTAACAAACTTTGTAATTTTTTTCTTATAATGTTATTTCTGGGAGAAAAAAACGTTTAAGCCAAAAAAATGTAAATTTTGTCTGAACTGAAAGATAAATATTAAACATCTGTTTGAGGTTTTAATATTAATTTTATTTTATGAAATCGATAACATTTTAATGACGTTTAATAGTTCTAAATGCGTTTTTCATGCATTTTTCAAACGCGTTTTGTATATTTTACATATGAGACATATTATCTACGGGAGAGAGAAAAAAAAAAACCTGACTCTCCATTAATTATTTAGATTGTTTCTCGACCCAACTTAAGGTGGTTGAACAATATAATTTTTTTATATGTGAACTTTAAAGCCGGATCCAGACTAGAACAGAAAAAAAAAACGAACCGAACACTGTTCGCGAACAGTGTCGACAGTTTTCCGAACATTTCTCTGTAACAAAATGTGTTCGTTGTTTTTTGTTTTTTTTTGGACGTCTCGGCTCCGAACATCCAGTCATTGTTTTTTTAGAGATGCCCGAACATGTTCGCGAGCATGTTCTGTTCCAAGTGTGGACACTCCGAGCACACAGCTATAATGTATTATTTTAGCCTATTTATATCCTATAGCCTGTATTTAGAATTCTAGTTTTTTATTGAAATTATGTTTGTAACATATGACTGGAATTAAATGAATTAATATTATTATGATTTGGGTTCGGATGTTTATGCAATATCAAGTAAATGTTTCTCAATCTGTGGCCCAAGAGCCAAACTGTGAAGTAACAATCAACAATTATGTTTTCTTCTTTTTAATCAAAAACATTTAGTTAGAGACTAGAACTTTCAAGTTGATTACTGATAGTAACCAGACATCTAGCCTCTAACTAGCCTTTTTTATTAGAAAAAAAAGCATATTTGTTGGTTGCTCTAATGATGATTACTTCACAATTGGCACACTTGGGCCACAAATTGAGAAACATTTGCTTGATAATGCATTAAAAATCCGAGCCCTAATTATGATGATATATTTCAAAATTATAACTTCACGTCAATTTTTCACACTTCCAAAAATAATTCTTAAAGTTTGAATTTTGTTTTTTAAAAAAGTTTATTTTGAAAGATTGCATCATGATCATGCTTTATATATTTAGTTCATTAGTTTACTGTTCTAGTTTCTAACGAACTTTTTAGCTTTCTTTTTAAATTTGTGAATTTTTTTTTTTTGAAAAATGTCACTTTTTAAAGTTGTGTAAATATTTTTCATTTTAAAATATTCTTCAAAAATCTTCAATAAATAATAAGCTCAACTTGTGAAGTTTATTATTAATTCGCCGCCTTAAAATCAATTAATCAAATCGATTAAAAAAGATCTTGCTTACTTTGCTGATCTAAATATATATATATAAAAAAACATCTTTCTTGTAAACAAAACGTTTTGAGATTTTTTTTTTGTTGTTGACGACTTTGGTTATTTTGTAGAATGACTTTGCAGAAGTGATTATGCAGTGATTGCCCTCTTTTTTATATAAAAGGGGCAGCTTTAAATTTAATGTTAAATTATATAAAACTTATGTTTTCTTGTTTTATGTTTAAATTCCTTTTCCTTGCAGGCGAACAAACGAAATTTATTCAGTTAAGTGCTTTGCACTATGATTTAATGAATATTTAAAAATATATCTTCTTTTTTGTTGTTATCTACTATTGTTTATTTTGTGCTTTTTTTTTTCTTTTTCGTCTTCTTCTTTTTCTTATTGTTGTAGAGTTTGAGGTTATTTGTATATGTATTATGTATTGTATTGTATTTGATTTCTGTATATAATGTGTTTATGTACGGATACTATTAAAGTGTATTATTTATAATGTTGTAGGGCACGGATTTTTATGCACTATATCAAAGCAAATATTTCTCAATTTGTGGCTCCAAGTGTCAATTTTGAATTAATCATCATCATCATTAGAGCAACTACAAATATGCTTTTTTTCTAATCAAAAAGGCTGGTTAGAGGCTAGATGTCTGGTTACTATATAAGTAATCAACTAGAAAGTTGTAGCCTCTAATCAGTGTTTTTTTATTTGAAAAAAAATCATAATTGTTAGTTTTGATCTATAATGGGATTTTTACTTCACAGTTGGCTCGTGGGCCACAAATTGAGAAACATTTGCTTTGATATTGCATAAACATCCGAGTCATAGTAATCATCATCCTTAGAGCAACAACAATTATGCTTTTTTTTTTCTAATCAAAAACTCTGGTTAGAGGCTAGATGTCTGGTTACTATATCAGTTGTCAATTAGAAAGTTGTAGCCTCTAATCAATGTTTTTAATTGAAAAAACGCAGTTGGCTCTTGGGCCACAGATTGAGAAACATTTGTTTCGATATTGCGTAAACATCCGAGCTCTAGTAATCATCATCACTAGAGAAACTGCAATTATTTAAAATATTTCATGTTGATATCTTTCAAAATAAACTTTTTTAAAGACAAATATTAACAAAAAATATCATCTTAAAAGTTAGATCATTTTTAAACTCACATAAAAAGCTTATTTGGAAAGATATGAAACACGAAAATAATCCTTAAGTGATTGAGCTACCTTTCTAGTTTTTAAAACACGTTCGTGTTTCTCTTTATTTTGCACGTGCAAAACAAAAATAATCAGAATTTGAGAGGGGCCGGTTTTACACGTTAAAACCACCTTAAGTAATTAAGTAGACTATACATTTTAAATTTTTTATGTCCTTAACGGAACTCCGTATAATTGTGCACATTGCCTGAAATGTTTTCAATTATTGTTTTTTTTAATACCAAATGTGTGGTGCCTGCACATTGTCTAGTGTGATTGTATAAAATGACTGATTTCTCTACTTTGCCTGTATCACGTCATACATTATTCATTGAGATTTGAGATAACAATCTTCTCTTATTTGTAATTTAATTATAATGAAGAATATATTGAGACGGAGACTGATTATGGGCCTGATTCAGACCATGAAGACCGTTCAGGTAAGCAAAATTAGTCTCTTTCTATTGCGCATGTGCATTATTTAAATGCAATCAATCTAAAGAGATGATACAGTAAAACCTGGATAAAACGGAATCTTGTATTTTCCAGTACGTTTTAGCTGTTTTTCCGTTTTATAGAAGTAAGTTGCCAGTATCCAGGTTTTACTGCAATTCATTGAGCTGTATTTTCTGCACATGCGCAGTAGAGAAGAGATCTTATATTAAGCCTCATGGTCTGAATTAGGTTTAGCATGTTAAGGAATATTTTATCTAATTTATTCTAATAAAAACAAAATGATTGATTGATGTGCATGCATATTTGCATAATTTTAGTAATACTTCCGGATATTGTCTTAAAGTGTTTAGACATGGAGGGTCAGAGGTCACACAACCCTTCAATCACTTAATTGTTTTTTTTAAAAAAAATATTTTGTTATTGATGTCTGTTCTAATAATGAACTATAATTAGAAATGACTTGAATGGAAAAATAATTTGTAATTGTGGTTCAGTGCCCTTTCTAGTTTTTTGTGCCCAATTTTTTTTACGGAAAATGCCATCTTTAGTATTTTTTTTGTATTTCCGGAAGAACAACATGAATTCATTAATTTCCAACTAATTCATAAAGAAGTCTCTTTTTTGGAGGATAATTGATGCCATTTTTTTTTCTTAATTTGACTTATTTTTTTAAAAAAATATATAATTAATAATTTTTGATGTCTTATTTTCTTCATTAGATTTACTCAAATATGCAGATATTTTAAATTAGTAGTCAGTTAATTATATTTAAAAGAGTTTAATTGTTTGAAAAAAAATTTTATTCCCGCATTTCTGTGACTGTTTTAATTAGACTCAATTACAGAGAGAGAAAAAGAGAGAGAGAGAGAGAGAGAGAGAGAGAGAGAGAGAGAGAGAGAGAGAGAGATAGAGATAGATACAGAGAGAGAAAGAGAGAGAGAGAGATAGAGATAGATACAGAGAGAGAGAGACGATTTTTAATTAATCTCTTGATTAAGCGCCTTTAAAATGATGAAAACATTTGGTTTTTTTAGCTACTGTATGACTGTATGGCTGGTTCAGACTGTGAGGGTTAATTGTAGTTTTACTGTGAGGTACAGCTTCTACTGCTCATGTGCAGACTGCAGTCTCTCACTATTCGCCATGTTGTTTGAACCACAGGAAGTGACTAATTTAACCAATTCAATTATGGTGGTTAACCATATTGTGTTAATGCACAATTGTTCAGAAATTTAACCATTTTTCATGTAAAACACATTTGTTTCAACTAGAAAATTAACTGTGGTTATCTTTTTAATTGCAGTTAATTTTTGTAGTGGAAACAAAGCATAAGAAGAGTTTTACTTAGGATAACCAGGTTTTTCGCAGTATAAGATGTGGTGTTCTCAGTAAAACCGAATTTTTCTCAGTAAAACTGCGTTTTTTCTCAGTAAAACTGCGTTCTTCTTAGTAAAACCAGACTTTTCGCAGTATAAGAAGAGGCTTTCTCAGTAAAACCGGTTTTTTTCCCCAGTAAAACCATGGTTTTTCAGTAAAACCGGGTTTTTCTCAGTAACACCGAGTTTTTCTTATTAAAACCGGGTTTTTCTCGGTAACACCGAGTTTTTCTTATTAAAACCGGGTTTTTCTCGGTAACACCGAGTTTTTCTTATTAAAACCGCGTTTTTCTCAGTAAAACTGCGTTCTTCTCAGTAAAACCAGACTTTTCGCAGTATAAGAAGGGGCTTTCTCAGTAAAACCGGTTTTTTTTTTCTCTCAGTAAAACCATGGTTTTTCAGTAACACCGGGTTTTTCTCAGTAACACCAGGTTTTTCTCAGTAACACCGGGTTTTTCTCAGTAACACCGGGTTTTTCTCAGTAACACCGGGTTTTTCTCAGTAAAGCCAGTTTTTTTTTATTTTGAAACCTTGCTCAAACAGAAAGTTCAGGTGTCATTTTATTTATCTAGTTAAATTTGGGCTAAAGGACCTTGTTGAACCTTCTGTCAAATTAAGAAATTTTGAACTTGAGGTCTCTTGATAATAAATAATCCGTACTATTTTAACAAAAATTTGTTTAAAAAAAACTCCTGGATTATAATTAATAACAATGATGTCATTTATTACTTAAAGAGATTGACATTAACCCGTGTTTTTCTTTCTTTCTTCTTTCATTATTATAACCCCTTTAAGTGTCTTTCAACACGTTTTGGTTGTTTTCTTAATTAACATAATCATCATCACTTTGTGTAACAATTTGTTTGGTCTTTTATGGTCCTCCTCTCTTTTTTGAGTCTCAAATTTTTTCTTCAAAAATGTTATGCTTTCAGATTCGAATTTGCTGTGTAACCCACTAACCCCTCCCTGTTTACCCTCCTAGTCCCTAATTTAACCACCCTTCATCCCCCCCTTTTTTTTTTGCTATTTTAACCCTTTCATCAGCTTATTTTCTTTGTAGTTATCATTCTAAAAGTTTTGAGGTTTTGAACCAATCATGCTAAGGGTGTCATTTAAGATTGAATTTTGAAGATGACGCAGGCGCAAAAATGTCTAGTATGGAGCCCCCTATGTATTATCATATATATTAATCATGTATAAGCTTTCATGTTAGATGAAAGAGGGGGGGGGGGCTTAGAAGCCCAACAGGGATAGGTGACATTTTTTATATAAAAAAACAGGGAGACAAGGTGGCTGAATAGATATTTGTTTTGTTTCTCACTATGGCGTTCTCCAATTAATGTTCTATGTTCATTTTGAGTTCATTTTTCAAGCGAACGTTTTTCAGGAGAAACATTATGAAAAAATTCAAAGTGTTTTAGAAACTAGAATAGTTGGTGATAATGCTAAATGCTTTTTTTTCCGATGATGATATCTTTCAAAATGAACTTTTTATGATAGTTTGAAAAAAAAAGGCGAAAAGAGTTTTTCATGAAATTTCAATGGAAAAAAAAAACTCCAGAAGTTTTGAGAAAATTTATATTTTTCAAGCAAACATTTTTCAGGAGAAACATTATGAAAAAATGCAAAGTGTTTTAGAAACTAGAATAGTTGGTGATAAAGCTAAAAGTTTTTTCACGATGATATCTTTCAAAATAAACTTTTTATGACAGTTTGAAAAAATAGGCGAAAAGAGTCCAATTTGTCCAATTTAGCTGTTGTCTACAGTTTGGCTTTTGTTCAATTTAGCTCTTGTGCAATTCAATTCTTATCCTACTTAGTTTAGCTATTGTCCAGTTTAGCATTCATTTACTTTAGCTCTTGTCTGGTTTAGCACTCGTGTCGTTTAGATCTTGTCATGTTTAGTTTTTATTCACTTTAGTTCTGATCTAGTTTAGCTTTTTTTTTTGTTCAGCTTTGTTCTTTTTTTTTTTGGTTTAGTTTGTCTTTCTTCTAGCTATTTAGCTTTTGTTTTATTTAGTGCTTAATATCCAGTCTATACTCAGACTAATTTATTGGATCCCTGTTTTGTGTCAACTAAAAACTAAAGCTAATTTCTTAACTTTTGGGCTATTTGATAGAACCCTGAAATGGTTGTGTGTTTGGCATTAATTAATTACGACTAATTTAGCCGAATAGCTGTTTTTCTTCTTCTTCTTCTAGAAATCCGTTATATTTTAAAACATATGTGTGGTCTATTGAAGCTGCTACTTTAATTACAGAATTGTTTGAAAATGTCGCTTTTAAACAAACTTAACTTTGAATGAAGAAAATTGTCTTCCATTAATTTTATTTAAAGCAAAAAAAAAAAGAAGTTATTTAAATTGTTGGTGGTGGTTTTGTGTGGCAATTGCCATTTTTGCAAGTTTCATTCAGGCGAATCAAAAAAAAGATCAATTTGCAAATGCAATTATAAATCACAAGATTGTTTAAAGTTCACTTTCCCATTTCTAATTGGAGAAATTCTAAAGTGTGTAAACGCGCCTCTCGCCCTCTCTTTATATTCTGTCTTTCAGATGCAAAATGAAAAGAAACTTGAATGTGTTTTAGAAACTAGAAGAGTTGTAGCTCAATCACTTAAGAGGGTTTTTTTCACATTGATATATCTTTCAAAATAAACTTTTTATGCAAGTTTGAAAAAAATAACCCAACTTTAAGCAGACAATATTTATTTTAATGTTTGTCTATAAAAAGTTTATTTTGAAAGATAGCAACACGAAAATAGCTTGAAGTGATTGAGCCACCCTTCCAATTTTAAGCACATGATATATTTTTTTTAATTTTTTATTTTAAAAAAGTTTATTTTGAAAGATATCTCAACATGATCTACCCTTCTAGTTTCTAAAACAAGCACACGTTTTTCTTCATTTTGCACCTGAAAAACAAAATAATCGAAGAGTTTGTTGTCCCGGGTTCACTTTCAGGTTAAAACGCAACAAATACAGGGTGATTAAAAAAAACCCATTTGTTAGCCTCTTCATTGAACATGAATGAGCTCCATGTTTCATGTCTTTTTTTTATATACATTTGTCACATGACCCACGATGACCGTGATTCATGAATAAGACAAGTAAATGTCAGTGAAAATGGATGAATTTCAACAACATTTCCCATCTGTTCCATTAGGAATCATCAATTGATAAAAGCCCATGTAACCTCTCACTCTCTAAGGGGGTTTATTATGGGGTGCCCTTTATCTTATCTCCCTTGGAAACCTCCACTCAGGAAGAAGGAAAAAAAAAAACTCAGGAACAATAATTCTTGATTATCATCAAATGGAATGACCCTCTTTTTTTTCTGGGTTCTTTTTTTTCTGGGTACTTTTTTTTCGATTTTTTTAGCTCCTAATCTCAAATTATACACCTTTTTTCTTAAGTGACAACAGGTCTTCTTTAAAGGTGCACAACTGGTGACATTTTTATTTGAAAATTCACAATTGAGAAGCATATAAAAGCACTAACTATTCGTTTACCCCGCCCCTTTTACAGCCCTTTTATGAGCATCAGCGCCATCTATTGGCGTGATAATAGAGGAACAGCCATTTCTAATTGGTTGATATTTGGTCTGCTTAAAGATTTCCGGTGGGTGGGGCGTTAAAACTCATTTTTCTGTCTCTAAACGCCTGTTATGAAGTTGTGAAAAAGCTCTGTGAAAAAAAAGGTATCAGGAAGGCTCAGCTGACACCAGATGGCCTCCCAAACGCCTTTTGAAAAAATTCATAAATTTAACAAAATTGAAAACTTAAAAAATACAACAAAAAACCCACTAATAGAACTTTTTTTTGAAAAAAAATTGGCTAAAATATACGGTACGAAAAGGGTTTAAATAGTCTGAAAAGACCTTACTAGGGCTCAATTGGCCCCAAAAGTCCCCCCCCCCCAAAAAAAAAGCTCTAAAAAGTTCTTTCTAAACATTTATCACATTTCACTGTGAAAAAAAAAAATGTTTCATAACTTACTCAGTATGAGGTAAAACCCATTTCTGGAAGAAAAACGTATTCAGTGTTAATGTCTGTACTTTTATTACATATGCCAAAAATATGCAAATTTATTATATAGTAGAATAGTAAATTTCTCTTTATAATGACATAACAGTCAATAATTAGCTTAAAGACAAATGAGTGTCATTTGTTTTGTTTGTCATTATTATCAACTTCATAATAAACATGTATATTTTACAATGTTGTGTTATTATTCATGTATTCATGTTATTTAAATACATATAATCGTTAGAGTTCGGATTTTTATGCAATATCTAAGGAAATGTTTCTCAATCTTTGGCCCAAGAGCCAATTGTGAAGTAATAAATCTCTCAAATTTAGATAAACCAACAATTGTTTTTTTTTAAATCAAAAAACACTGGTTAGAGGCTAGAATTCTAGTTGACAACTGATTGTAACCAGACATTTAGCCTTTAACTAGCCTTTTTTATTAGAAAGAAAAAGCATAATTGTTAGTTGCTCTAATGATAATTACTTCACAATTGGCACACTTGGGCCACAAATTGAGAAACATTTGCTTAATAAAGCATAAAAATCCGAGCCCTAATAATTCATATTGGACTTAATCTCTTGATGATGCAATTAGGTGTTTGACAGCTTCTTTAAAAAAAAATCCATGTTTGAGTTTGGCCACCAGATGGCAGTAACAATCTTACTAGGAAACAATTTAGGGATAAATTAAGATCCCAATGTATTTTCTTTATATAAAAATATCACATTACTTTGTAGTGTTGTCACAAGGTGGCGCTGCAAGCTGTATATAAGCCATGGATTGCTCTTAAAAATGTTGTAAGAAGAATTGTTTTGCACTTGCTGCCATCTAGTGGTCAATAATCACAACGATGATGTGCTTTATTTTGGCGGTATTAAAGAATATTCCACAAAGTTACAAAAGTTAATAAAATTATGTATGAAAAGTAGAACTTTTTGTTTTAACAAAAAAAGACTTATAGACTAGAATTTTTTTTAATTATTATTAAATTACATTAGCATTTAACCAATTTTTTGTTTTGATTGGAAAAATTATAATTATTAAAGTTGCTCTAATTAAAAGTTTATAAAGTTACATATATTTTTTAGTGTTTGAAGAGATTGTTGAGGTTATAGATTTTTTATTTCTATTTAAAAACTAGAAAGTACACAAAAAATCTCTTTTTGAGGTTATTTTAATTTCACATTTGTTTTCAAGTTAAATTTATTTCCTCCGAGCTCCTCAGGGCTCCATAGAAAAATACTTATGTAAAATGCAAGGTAGATGGCGCCTGCAACCTCCATAGGTGGCAAACTCCACTTGCCAAGTAGTTGAAATCGAATGCAGCCTCCGTTTAACTCTAAAAGCGTCCAAAACAACCCTATTATGAGCACATGACAAACTTAACCCAGAAACACAATATAAGTGAAGAGAGAGAGAGAGCACGTGTGTAGAAATAGCGATGACGCAATCTTTAAAAGTTTGTCACGTGACAAAAAGGAAAATGTGTGTCAGTACATTTCTATGGGAGGAGGGCTAGTGGTGCCATCTAACGCTACACGCACAAAATAAATGATTTATTGCAAGCATTCTTAAGTTTTTATAAAATAGTTGCAGTTAAAAGGTATGTGGGGAGGTTGAGGTGCTCAGATTTTAATTTTATGTTTAAATACTAGAAAGTACACGAGATTTCTTTTTAGGGTTATTTTCGTATAAATATGTTTTCTAGTTTCTTTTCAAATTTGTTTCATTTCTGAGAAGCTGTTTAGTTTTTATCTTTTCATGTTAAGTGTATATTTGTGATGTGGGGGTGGTGGTTGCTAGGTTTCTAATTTATTATCTAAAAACTAGAAAGTACACACAGGAATTTCTTTTTAAGAGTTATCTTTGTAGATACGTTTTCTAGTTTCTATTAAAATGTTATTCATTTCAACAGAATGCTGGATGTAAGGATGGGGCTGTCGCACACGGGCCCCACTAAATTGCAGTAGCCTAGGGAATAAACAACAAATTTTAAATTCTGCCCTTTAGGGCCATTCGTTTAACTCTTCTACTTTATTGCGAACTTTTTTATGAACTTATAATGTGAAGTTTATAGTTAAGTTTCTGTCCAGTTAAACGCTTATTCAGCTTCTTGAAAAGTTTTATGAACAGATGATTTTTTTATCTTTTAGTTTATAGGATGTTAGAAACTAGATGGGTAGCTGAATCACGTTAGGGTATTTTCATGCTAATATTATTCAAAATAAAGTTTTTATAGTGAAAATTTTTAACAAAAAATTGTCTGCTTAGGCCTTGTTTCCATTGGAGTGAAAATTTCAACTGATGAAAAATTGAACACACGTGGTCTTTGTCTATGATAGTGAATGGGCGGAAGGGCCACGTGTCTTCCATTTTTCACCAGTTGAAATTTTCAAAAAAGTTGAAATTTCCACCCCAGTGGAAACAAGGCCTTAAAGTTTGTCATTTTTAAACTGAAATCAAAAAAGAGCTTATAATGAAGGATATCAAGATGAAAATATCCTCATGTGATTGAGTGTAATACCTTGTACACACCTGATAATTTAAATGAATTTAAATAATAAATGTGTTCTACAGAGCCCTGTGAAGGACAAACAAACAATATGTCGAATTCAATTTATTCAGTTAATAATCTAAAAATATTGAGTTAATACTTAAATATAATTCAATAAACTATTGACAAAATATCGATTTAGTACTTCAATTTAAAATATTAATAATTAAAGCCAATTTTTATTTGGTGTTCATGTCCTTAACTGGATTCCTTATAATTCACCCTAAACACATTTCATTTGAATTCATTTAACTCATGACTGTGTACAAGGTATTAATTACCCTTCTAGTTTTTTTTAAAATACTTAAGTTTCTCTTCATTTTGCACCTGAAAGAAGAACTGCGCACTTGGAAAGTAGTTTGTTTTAATATTTAATATTATTTATATTATAATACAACAGCAATGATTGACACTTAAAAAGAAAATTTCACACCAAAAACAAAATATTAAAAAAGATAAAGAATTATTTAAATAAAAATTGAAATTAAATGCAAATAAATATGATTTTTAAATTGTTTAAAATTTGCTTTTTTGTTGATGTTGTTGTTGTTGTTGTTGTTGATTTGACTAAATTAATTGCATTTTTTTCTTCAGATCCATTTTAGAAGAATCAAAAAGTTCGAAATTGGATCCGAATCGGAACTTTTTAGAACTTTGTTGAAAGTTTTTTTTTGTTTGCTGTTATTATCTATAATGAAACAAAACAAAACAAAAAGTCAGAATTTTCACAATAATTTAGATAATTATTATGGCTCGAATTTTTATGCGAAATATCAAGCAAATGTTTCTCAACTTGCGGCTCAAGTGTGCCAATTGTGAAGTAATCATCGTAATCAGAGCAATTGCAATTAAAAGTGTTTCAAATCGAAAAAAAGGCTGGTTAATGAGGTTAGATTAGATAAAACTACAAAGTTCTAACCTCTAACCAGGTGTCTTTTTTATTTAAAAACACATCATAGGTCTAATTGTTGGTTGATCTCTAAATGAAGATTGTTACTTCACAATTGGCACTTGGGCCACAGATTAAGAAACGTTTGCTTTGATATTATTATTATTATTGCATACAATTAATTTTCATTAATTTTCAAATAATGTTTTCTCACATTGGTTTTGTATATGTTTGGTGACGTCACTTGCGTTTTCCATTAGCCATCATGCGCATGCGCATTTCTTTTAGAGCTGGGTTCCCTTCGGTTCCACCTTGAACTCGGTTCATAATGATGTCCGGGATTTCAAGTCCAACTGTTTTGAAATCACAAGAAAATATTTCAAATTTGACTATTTTGAATTAATTGGAAAATAAAATTTATTTGCAAATAGAAATTAGAACAGAAATTGTTTTTTTAAGCTTCAAACTTTGGCTATTCTAGCTTTTAGAAGCAAAATGAATAGAAGTTTGAGAAACTAGAAGGGTAGTTGAATCACTTCAGGGTATTTTTAAGTTGATATCTTTTAAAATAAGCTTTTTGTAATCAATAAAAAGTTTATTTTGAAAAATATCAACATGAAAATACTATTAAGTCATTTAGCTAATGTTCTTTGTTCTAGTTTAGTAATTAAGATTGAAAGTTTGTTATATACTAGAACGGGAAAAACAAACTTCCTGAAGAAATTTTCATTTTGATGTATTTTTTTTTAAATAAATTAATTTTCAGTTTTGTTTTATAAAAAAAGTTAATTATTAAATTGTCTTTAGCACCTTAATTATAATTTTTAAGTTATTAATAAAAATATTATACAAATTTTAATTTAAATGATTTTTTTCTTTGGAGATTTTTCAACACAAACTTAAATTTCTTTTGAGAATCTTTAAAAAATTAGGCCTGATTCACACCGTGACAATGCAATAGTAAATACACAGACAGGCAAGTGTGTCGAGCAGTAAAAATTTTGTTGGCCCCGCCTCTTTTTATGAGCGTCAGGCCAAATATGAACCAATTAGAAATTGAAAAGGGGGCGGGGCATGTGACATCAGACCAAATAACAAACCAGTTAGAAATTGATGATGCTCATAAAAGGGGCGGGGCCAACAAAAATTTTTACTGCTGGGCACACTTGCCTGTAATGAACAGGTGTTGCTCTGTATTTCGCAAGGTACAATGCAAAGTTTGCAACCTTTTTCTTTTGCGCATGCGCCTTTTGTGAAATGCATCCAATCAGAAGTTTTGGTGAACGGTTGACACTTGCGCAATAGAAAGCAATGTTGCATTTGCTTATATACAGGCCGAAAGTTAGAAATGTAACCTAGGCAATGTAGGAATAAAAAAAACCTTCATCTAGAATATAGTGTAATTTGTATAAGAATTCAGTTCTCTTCAGTTATTTATTATCTTGAGTTGCAAGAAGTTTCTTATTTCTACTTTCTATAACGAGCAATTATAATAATTTTTATCTGGTTTTGATCTGATATGAAACTTCTCTTATTTCATTAGTTGAAAGTTGAAACTGAGACACACACAGTTTTTTTTTTGTTATTGGGCAGACAAAAATATTTTTGGGTGTTGTTATTTTGGTTTTAAGGGCTCCTTAGTACTTACACACTTATGTCTGTCTGTGTTGAGGTATGAATGTTACAGTCAATCTGCGGAATCAGTCAATCTGAAGATTACCTAGGCAATCTGCACACAACAACCAACCTGCTAGTGAATCTGCCAAATTTCGACACATTAAAATGTATTGAATTTTGCACGTTCAACAAGCAGTTTGGTGGTTTTGCAGATTGCCTAGGAAATCTGCAGATTGACTGATTCCGCAGATTGACAGTAACATGGACAAAAATGACAACATGTCCCATGTCCTAGAGATGATGATTGGTGACCGAGTTTTACAGTAAAGCTTCCTGCATTTGCAGGGTATACCTGAGGAGCTTTTTTCTGTCTCTCTCTCTCTCTCTCTCTCTCTCTCTCTCTCTCTCTCTCTCTCTCTCTACCTCTCTCTCTCTCTCTCTACGCGACTCACTTGGAATTGTTCACCATCATCTCTATGGCTAAACATGCGATTAATTGTAACTTGTCTATGCGATTTTAAATAGTCAACAAACTAATGTTCTTTGAATTGATCTGGTATACTGTGTATCTTTGCAACCTCGTATTGGCGAGGCAGTCTACTCGATAAAGTAGTTCATCATCTCTCTCTCTCCGTCTCTTTCAAAAACCGTTACTCAAATTTAGAGATGTCAATGGCTCGGAACCGGTAGAACAGGTTCGCCAATTACTCGAACTGATACAGTTGCTTGACAGTGCTTTATGCTGTATTTGAACTTTTATGTCCCTCTGCCATAGGTCCATTGAGCTGCTAGCTGAGTACTTTTTTGTAATTGTAACCGGTTTGCCAGTATAAGTCGAACTGATAAGAACTGGTTCGGTTCTATTCATTAGCCAAAAAATCGCCAAGAAAACAACTAAAGGTACACTACCAGATGGAGCCACCATTAAAAAAATGTCCCCTACTTTACCAAAGTTGCTGACACCTAGTGCCAGAGCAGTAACTGGCTAATTTTGCGCCTGAGGCAATAATAACACTGGGGCGCCCTTATTATCATTCTAATTATTTTGCGCCTTTATTTCTATATCTCAGATTTACAGACTGACCAAACCCATTTATATATATTTGCCCCAATGCCCCATATATGGGCTTTAATGGGGCACACTTAGGGTCCTTACAATTTCTTTTCTTGACAGCCATCCGTTGTAATTGTAGACATTTGTCCAACAGAACTTGATTGACACTGTCCCATTGATTTTGACCATTGGTCAGTTGTTGTTGTTGTTGTGTAGACAAGCCTCTTCGACCACTTCCTGCTCCACTTCCCTGTTGCCCACCTTCGTTATCGTAGTCGTATTGACCACTGATGACGTCCAGTTGTAACCATAAAATCAAATAGGTTTGAAAAAGAACAGCCAAAATTTTTCTTCCAAAGTCGGGTCTATGGCGCTGCATTTTCTTAGTGTATTGGTGAGAGGCGCTTGGATTTCTTGATGTTTCAATTCTAGAAGACAATAACAACAAATAAATAAACAACAAATCCAATGACAATTTGTTATTTGAGATTGGGTACTTGTTTACAGATTGTTTATGGTCCCTCATGTATTGAATTCATTAAAATTGAGGCCTTTTTGGGTTTTTTTTTGGTACCTTTGGGAATGTCAAAATGGGGGAAAAGTCAACATCACTTTACGATTTGGGATCATGCGGAAGACAAACTATTGTCTTTTTTATACTATTTTTGGTTAATTTGCAACGTCACAACCTCCTTTATTTATCATAGGAATTTATGACAGTATTTTATAGTCATGTAACTTCTATAAAAGTAACTTCTATAAAAGTAACTGAAGAACACGTTTGAATTGCTAAATTGTTACTCGAAACAACGAAGAAACATTAGTTAATTTGGGGGGAAAACAAATAAATTCTAGTTAGGCCTAGTTGTGAATGTAATTGTAATTTAATGATTTTGTTACTTTACAAAAAAAAGTAACTAAAGTTACTGTACTCTTAAGTTACTTTTTTTTGGTCAGGTAACAAAATCATTAAAACGTAAACATTTACTTTCAGTATTTATTTTTTTTTTTCCATTAACTTTTGTCAATAACATTTGCTTTCAGCATTTATTTTTTTCCTTTAACTTTTGTCAATAACATTTGCTTTCAGCAATTATTTTTTTCCCACAATAGCAGAAATTTTACGACCACTCTGAAGGCTGTTCCTGAGCAAAAGATGTTGATAACAAAATGTTACTAGTAAGTTATTTCTGTTTGTCAACTCTGTTAATAACATTCTACTCACGGATCAGTTTCCTGCCGACATGCTAACAACATTTTTGTTAAAAACGTTATAAATTTTTGTTAACAACATTATTTCGTTGGTAACATTTGCTATTGACATTGCTTAAAGTCTCTAAAAAATGTTAATAACATTTGCTATTAACTTTTGTCAAATAACATTCACTTTCAGCATTTATTTTTTTCATTAACATCTTGATAATAATGTTACTAACTTTGTTAATAGCAGAAATTTTGCGACCGCTCTGGAGGCGGTCCTGATCAAAGGATGTGTTGATAACAAAATGTTACTAGCAAGTTATTTCTGTTTGTCAACAATGTTAATAACATTCTACTCATGGATCAGTTTCCTGCGGACCAAAGCTACCAATATTTTTGTCCAACATATAGTTATTAGCATTTTGTTATCGACATTTACCAAAACAATCATAAAAATTTTTTTACATATTTGTTATTAACATTTTGTTACTAACAATGTTTTTGCTATTTCTTTGGTGTAAATCCACCTTTACACTTATATTTCATTTAATCTAAAAAATACACTTAGTTACAATTCTGTAAAGTAACTTGAACATTAAAGTTACTTTTGAGTTCTGTGAAAAAGTTACAAGAATGTGGGTCAAGTTGAAAAATGAAAACTGTGACTTGTCAACCAGATTATGTTAAGAGTGAAGGTTTGAAGCAGTTCCAATGATCATCGGTCAAGTGTCCGTCCATTTTAAGCTTTTATGTGTTCTATGTGTCATTACTTCTAAATAGAAATTCTTTACAATTTCCACTTTAAATGGTTCTTTTTAATGGATTTCTATGGAGCTCTGCAGAGGACTTTTGCAATTTTTTTTTTAAATCTCGACATATCGACTTTTTATAAAACTCGACTTTATTCTCGACATGGCAACTTTTAATCTTTTTTATTCGATCATGTTAATTATGTCATGTTGCGCGCACCATACTCTAATAATTAAATAACTGCAAGCGCCCTCTTGTAGGAGCAATAATTTAATTATTAAGAGTATGGTGCGCACAACATGGTATAATTAGCATGGCCGAATAAAACACAGGCAGCTGTGCCCAGCACTACAATTTCGTTTGCCCCGCCCTTGAATTTTGTTTGCCCCGTCCTTTTATGACATCAGACCAAGTAACAAACCAATTAGAAATTGATGCCACTCATAAAAGGGCTGGGCAAACGAAAAGTTTAGTGCTGGTCACAGCTGCCTGTAATAAAAATGATTAAAAGTCGACATGCCGAGAATAAATTGACATGTCGAGTTTTATATATAAAAAAAAAGTCGACATGTCGAGATTTTTTTTAAAAAAAAATCTCGCATGTCCTTTACAAAGCTCCGTATATTTCTGCAGAAAATTTGAAATTCTTTTTTTGGTCATAATATGGGTTTTAATGATTCATTTTTAAAAATAAACAATTTTATATTATGGAATATTCCACTGGGGACAGTTTTTTTTTTTGGGTGGTCATTTCTTTTGTTTTGGTCAATTCTTTTTATCTCTCTAAATATAGATATATCCCCCCCCCCTTCTTTTGCTTTTAGGCAACTTTAGGAAGACTTTAGGTCATTAATTTTCTCTCTTTTAAGGCCTCGAGCCACATGATGCTGACAGAACACAGACAAAACAAAAACTCAAGTGTTTCCATACAAATTGATGACAATTCTAAAACATTTCTGCGACTTTTCGTGTTTTGTTTTTGTTTTGTCTGCATTTTCACAAACTATTCCATGTCTTCCGGCTTAAGGTCGGTAAACATGAAAAGATTTGTGTTTTTTGTCTCGGAATTATTGCAACATTTTTGTCAACTCTTTGTCGGTGCAATTGTGGACAATTAATATTAAAACAACAACAGAACAGTTGCGTACTTTACGTAGGACACAACTATAGAAACACAAAACAAAACCCAAATTTGTTTGTGTTTTGTCACAAATTTGTTGTGGTTTTTGTCTTTGAGTAATACTGCTGACAGTTGTTTCAGTTTTTTGTTTTGTTTTTCAAAATCTGCTTATTTTTCTCTGGCGTTTTTGTTGTGTTTTTATCTCGAACTCATGTTGCACTTTTGTCAGCTTGATTTAAAAAAAATCCAAAATTTGACAAAAGGGGCTCAAGGCCCCAATAACTTATATGCAAGATGCTCTAACAGGGAGCAATAAGTGCCAGTTCTATACTATATTTGGCCCTTGTATTTTTTATAAATGAAAACTTCGCTAGAACTTTTCAAAAAAGAAAATCATTTCTATACGTGTTTTAGAAACTAGAATAGTAAATAAACCACTTCAGAAGATTTTTGTATTGAAGGATATCTTTCAAAATAAACTTTTTAAGGATGAAAAAAATTGAAATATTCAAACACTTATTAATTTATAATTAATTAATATGGAACTGCCGTAATTTCCATAAAAAAGGTTATTTTTAAAGATATTAACACGAAAATCATCTGAAGTGATTTTATTTACTATTCTAGTTTTTAAAACACTTTCATTTTATTACTAATGTTTCTTCTAAAATTTTTAGAATAATCAAGAGTTTTATTCTACTGTTGTTGTTTCTTCTTTCAGTTGCATAAATGTTTAAACTTAAAATGTTTAAATTTGAAATGAAAAATATTGAAAATTTCGAAATAATTTTTCTAAAAGTGTATTTTTAAGGTGGTTGTTTTCAAGTGTAAACGGGGCCTCTCTCGAACTCTTTGATTATTCTGTCTTTCAAGTGCAAAATAAAGAGAAACTTGAATGTGTTTTAGAAAACTAGAATGGTAATTCAGTCACTTAAGACTTTAGAGTATTTTTATGTAGATATTTTTCAAAATAAACTTTTTTTTTTAGAAACAAAAATTTAAAAAAAATATATATCGTCTGCTTAGCATTGTCTGCTGCTTGAAGACTCTTCTAGTTTCTAAACTGTTATTATTTTTTTCTTGATGTTGTTACATCAGAGTAACAACATCAAGAAAAAAATAATAACAATTTAGAAACTAGAAATATATTTCCTTGTTTTTAAACTGACATATCATCATGAAAGTATCCTTAAATGATTCAGCTACCCTTCTAGTTTCTAAAACACATTTCACATTTTGCATCCTGAAAAGTCCGAGAGGCTTAAAAACACTTACAATGTAATTTGTGCTCTTTATATGTTATGTCAAATTTTATGTAAAAATTTGAAACAATATTCGCCTTACTATTCTTGTTTTTTTTAAAAAAATCTTAAAATTACACCCTTGAATTACATCTAAAAAAAAGTTTAGCAACATTGGGAACATTCAGCGAATACCAATAGATAATAACTATTGGGCTAATAATTATTAATTATTAAACATTAATTTTTTTTATCAAAATTTAAAAAGAAAATTAATTAAATTACTCCAAAAATAAAATGAAACAAAATTATTAAAAAATAAAGTTAAAATAAATAAACAATTGATGAACTTACTTTTCAACTTTTCTCTCTCTCTCTTTTGTCTTGTTTGTTTGGAAACCAGAAAAACAATAGAAAATAATTATCCCTTTGACTTATGATACTTTTTAGGACAGTTAAAATAAAAGTTGACAGAAACTCTCAACTTTTTTCTGAAACTCAGCTCCAAATTTAGTTTTGCAACTTCTATTTATACTAAAGAAAAATAGCCTAAAAATCGATTATTTTTGCTATTTTTCTTTTGCGTAGGTGAAAATATTAATAATAATAATAATGATAGTAATAATAATATTTGTGACTTTTTTAAGACAAGTTTTATATTTTGTTATAGTGAAAGTCAATGGACAAAAAATAACCATATGAAAGATTTTTATTTTCTCTCAATCTAAAAAAAAAGGAAGACGAGGCTTAATTTGATGACGTCATTGTCAAAAGTTGTCCAATTGCTTTGCTTAGAACATGAATGACGTATTTCTACTGATAGAAAAGGGTCCTAGATTTCAAACATAAAAGATTAATTGTGATTGGTCAGTTTTGTGTTGCAGGAGGTGGAGATGGAGAAAAAAAAAGTTAGAGGCTACAAAGTAATAATATACCTTGAAATGAGGCGACTGAATAAGCGCCAAATTGAACAATGAATATAATATGCTAAAATGAATAATTGCTAAATTTTTAGCTTTTATTCAGTTTAGCACTTGTTCCAATTGGAGCTTATTCAGTTTGGCGCTTTTCAGTTTTGCCACTTATTCAGTTTGGCATTTGTTCAGTTTAGCATTTATTCAGTTTGGCGCTTATTCAGTTTAGTGGTTATTCAGTTTTGCCACTTTTTCAGTTTGGCGCTTATTCAGCCCCACACCCTTGAAATTACATGAGTTCTATTTTGCCGCCTGTTTGTTTAAGGGAAGCTGTTGCATTTTTTTGCCGCCTTTTAAGATGGTTTTTAGGACACTTTGATTAATGTGTCTTTCAGCAGCAAATTTAAGATAAACTAGAAAGCATTTTAAAAACTAGAAGGGTAGTTCAAATTACTTAAAAGCATTTTTATGTTGATAATAGCTTTCAAAATAAACTTTTTATAGACAAAATGCCCTAAGGTCATTGGAGCTACCCTTCTACTTTCTAGCTTCTCTTCATTTTTGTACCTGAAAACCAGAATAATCAAGAGTTCGAATCTCAACAAGTTCAAGAAATAAACTTTTCACTTCAATTTTATCTTGTACCCTCTGAACAAGGAGTCTGATATTGAAAAAATCAATGCAATGGATAATTAATAAAAAAGTGTTTTTTAGGGTTTTGAAACCCTGTTTAGAGGATTCAATATTCAGTTTTTAAATTTCCTTCATGAATTTGTGCCTTATAGTGCAAAGGGCAGAATGTACCCCTTTGAGGAGAGTATGGCGCCAAGTGCGCCAAAGGGTAAAATATACGGCGTCGAACTTGAAACATCAGCAAAATAAATTGGCGGCAAAATGGGATCGATATTCAAATAAATTCGTTTTTTTTTTCGACGTGTTATTTTTGAATTTGCATATCTTATGTTTATTTTTGGTTATGATTTAAGCATTGTTAAAATAAGAGATTAAACATTATAATAATAATTTAGGGCTAGGATTTTTATGCAATATCTAGCAGATGTTTCTCAATCTGCGGCCCAATTGCCAATTGTGAAGTAACAATCATCTGTTTAGATTAACCGACAATTATGTTTAATTTTCAATAAAAACACTTTTTAGAGGCTAGAACTCGTAGTTGATAACTGATAGTAACCAGACATCTAGCCTCTAACCAGCCGTTTTGATTAGCAATAGTTTAATTGAAGCTGCTCTAATGATGATGATGATGATTATTATGTCACAGTTGGCACTTGGGCCACAGATTGAGAAACATTTGCTTGATATTGCATAAAAATCCGAGCCCTAAGATTAATAATAATAGAAAAAGAATATAATAAAAAAAATATCTAAATCTTCATGATATTAGATTATTTGTTGAATGAAAAACAATACAAAAGAACAAAGCATTGTAGGTTTTATTCAAAAATATTGTAATTTATCATGAGAATTTGCATATTTTCTTTATTATATTGTTTTTACAATTGCGGATTTTTTTTTTGACTTTCTGAAATTTCTCAAGAGATAAAACAAAATCTGTATGAGAACCATTTTGACTCGAGATTGAAACAAACATTTTTTAGAAACAATTTTAGGAAAAGAAATTGAAGATAGTTAAAATTATTTTCAATAAAATATATTTCAAAATAAACTATTTTTATTGACAAATTGGAAATGAAATTACTCATTTTTTACATACAAATTTGAAGTAAAAAAATGAAATCGACCACATTTTTCAAACTATGTCATGTAATGTTTATTTTGAAAAGATAATCAGTTTGAAAAATAACAAGCTGCAAAATAATGGGAGCTTAGACTTAGACATCACAAACCGGATAAAAGCAGGTTGGCATAGGTGGAGGCAGGCTAGTGGGGTTTTATGCGACAGGAAAGTTACCTATAAAATTGAAGGGAAAGTTTTATAGAACAGTAGTCAGACCAGCTATGTTGTATGGGTCAGAATGTTGGGCAATCAAGAAGGTGCATGAGGATAGAATGCAGGTAGCTGAGATAAGAATGCTAAGGTTTATGAGTGGGGTGACCAGAAGGGATAGGATCAGAAATGATTTTATTAGGGGTAGTGTAGGGGTAACAAATATAGTAGAAAAGATGCAGGAAAATAGGCTGCGGTGGTTTGGGCATGTCCTCAGGAGCGGAGAAGATGGGCTGCTGAGACAGGCAATAAACTTAGACTTGGGAATAAAACGGGGTAGAGGAAGACCCAAGCAAACCTGGGATGTGGTAGTAAAATGGGATATGGTGGCATGTGGGGTCACTGGGGGCTTGGTGCAAAATCGGAACGAGTGGAGAGTTAGAACCAGCAAGACCGACCCTGCTGCTTGCGGGATAAGGTGCAGGAAATGATGATGATGATGAATCAGTTTGAAAAATATTCATTCATTTACTCTTCTAGTTTCTAACAAAAGCATAAAAAAATACATTTTCAGCTCGTTATAAACTGTGGGTTATTCTGTTTATCAGGATGCAAAATTTAAGAAAAACTTGAAACTGTTTTAAAAACTAGAAGAGTAGCTCAATCACTTTAGAATATTTTTATATTGATATCTTTCAAAATAAACTTTTTATCTCAGTGATTGAGCCTACCCTTCTAGTTTCTAAAACACATTTTTTTTCTAGTTCCTCTTAATTTTTTGCTCTTCTGAAAGATAGAATAAACAGAGTTTGAAACCATCTTAAGTAATTCAGCTACCCTTCTAGTTTCTAAAACGCTTTTAATTTCTCTTTGGTGTTGCTTCAAGAAAAGCATATAAAGTTTAAAATGTAATAGAAAGTAGAAGAGTAAAAAGAAAGAATTTCAGGGTTATTTAATAGCCGTTTTTGAGTTAACCATCAAATTTGGCTTTTATTTTTTTTTTAAAAAAATGCCATAAAAAAGTTTATTTTGAAAGATATCAATATGAAAAATACTATTAAAAAATTCAGCTACCGTTCTAGTTTCTAAAACATATTCATGTGTTGCTATTGAAATGTAGAATAACCAGATTAAAATTCATCTCCTCATAAAGATGATTTTTTATAGGACCTTTTTTTTTAAATATAATAATTTTGTATTCAATACACGTCATTTGGATTTAACATGAAAATATCTTAATCCTAATATCGATTTTGAAAAAGAAAGAAAAAATATCTGGATTAAGTTTATCCTGTTATTTTTCTTCTTCCGAGTCTTGTCCATTTTTGATTTATGAACTTATGAATAATATAGCCCATTTATAATAGACAATATATTGAGCCCCCTATTAATAAGGGATTTTTTTTGGAAACATCCCACAGAAGAACAAAAAATGATTGGTGATCTGATGAATATTAACTAAGTTTTTCAGGGTAAATTTTATCCCCTTTCAATAGTAGTAATATTGACATTGTTTCTTTTTTTTTGTACGATTTGTTTAGAAAATTGCTTTTCGAAGTTGTGGCTTAATTTCCAATTTTTATGGAGAAAAAAAATCCTTTTGTATCTTCATTGTGTGTATTTTCTTTAAATGCTAGAATTCGTCATTTTTTTTTTTTTTGGTGTTCGAACTTATACAGGGTGTTCCACTGCAAGTTTATTTGTACTTACTGTATATTGACAATGCATTTTGCAACACTTGGACCTCAAAGTCCCTCTGCCTTAGGCCTATTGGGCTGCGTGTAGAGTATTTTTTTGTGTAATTGTAATTAGTAATTTTTTGTAATGAACTTAAGTAATAAAGTAATGGAAATACTGCAATTAAATTACTTTTTTTAGCAATTAGTAATTCACTAATTTACTTTATAAAACATGTAATTGCAATTAATTATTTTTTAGTAGAAATTTAATTACTTTACAATTTACTTTTTAATTACATTTTTTTTATGTAAAATGCCTGATGAATCAGAGAAATCACTCAGAGAAATTATTTAAACTCCTCTGAAGTTAAGCTACTTTCCCTGATATGAAACTGGAAGAGTTACAAAAAAATTCTTGGTTGCAACACGTTCACAATTGAGTTTGCAAGACATGAATGTCTTCACTTTCTGTGTTCGAAGCATTTTTTCAAAAGATAGAACAATTTATTGTGAGCATAATTGAGGTGTTTCTATAGATGCTCACAACAATGTTTGGTGAAATACATTGTCAGTGAGGCATGCAAGACAAGAATGTCTTCAGTGCCTCTGTACAATGCACGATTTAAAAGTTATTTCAGTTCATAGTGGGCGTGGTTTGGATGTTTTTATAGATGCTCATGACAATGGCAACTTCGAAAATTCATTGCGAGTGATCCGAAAAACGAGAACGGAAACGTTCACGATTAAGTCTGCAAGACAAGAATGTCTTCATTTTCTTTTCTGGATGCAATGCACGCATCAAAGGTCAGGCAAATTAAGAGTGGGCGGTGTTTACGTGTTCTTAAGCATGCTCCTGACAATGCAACTTCGAAAATTCAAGAACAGAAACATTTGGTGCAACACGTTCACGGTTGTCTGCAAGACAAGAATGTCTTCATTTTCTGTGTGCATTGCGTGCATCAAAAGTTAGGACAATTCAGAAATTGTTTCTCTTGAGATGTTTCTACAGATGATGCTCATGACAATGTAACTTTAAAAAAAAATTCATTGCACGTGAACCGGAAGAGCAACAATGGAAATGTGTGGGTGTGTGGTCTTTTATGCATTGTTTCTACTGGGGCTAAAATTTGAACTTTTTGAAAATTTCAACAGGTGAAAAAACGAACACACGTGGTCTTCGCCTATTCACCATCATAGTCGGGGGCATGCACGTGTTTTCTATTTATTACCAGTTGAAATTTTCAAAAAGTTCCAATTTTGACCCAAGTGGAAACAAGGCCTTACTAGTGCTTTATGGACACCCTGTATACTGTATATCTTTTCATTGACAAATTTTTAAAAATGTTCTAACTACTAAAATTCAGGATGATGATGATGATGATGATTATGATGCAAACATGAAACTTTTGTACATGTGCATAATAATGACATTATATAGGAATATATATATATTAAGATATCTAACATCATTTACATATTTTTCCTTGCATATGTCGAAATTTGCATATTTTGAACTAACATTCATTCAACGATGTTCGCTGCTAACAAATGAAAATGACTAAAGTTCTAAAACTTAGTAAGATATTGTACATGCACGGTATACAAAATACAGTAAGAACGTCGATTATCCGAACTATAATGGCGGACATGACTATAGTTTCGATAATTATCGAAAGTTCATATAATTCAGTTCAACTCAGTACACCTGCAATCAGCTCGAGAGCCATTTGGCAGACGGGATCATTCCTGATCACAAATGATTGTCATTTAGACAAAGGAAGAGAGTTCCCACAGTCTAAATACATTTTGAGGAAAAAAAGGACCAAAAATAACAGGCAGTTCTGCCCAGCTTTAAAATTTTGTTTGCATCTGTCTTTTTTATGAGCGTCAGACCAAATATCAACCAATTAAAAATTGCCGTTCCTCATAAAAGGGCGGGGCATGTGACATTAGACCAAGTAACAAATCAATTAGAAATTGATGACGTTCATAAAAGGGCGGGACAAACGAAATCTTAGTGCTGGGCAGAACTGCCTGTCCAAAAATATGGCGTCAGTTCTTGCTTGCAATTCTTTAATTGGCTTTGATTGGCAATTTCTACTTATATACGAAGATTTCTAGTGAGGATGCCATCTAACAATAGCAATATTTTCTTCATTTCCATAAGTAGTATTTACGGAGCCCTGTAAAGGACATGCTAGATTTTTTTTTTAAATTTCAACATGCCGACTTTTAATCTCCTTTAGTCGACCATTGTTAATTATGTCATCTTGCGTGTAACACACTCTTAATAATGAAATTATTGCTCCTACAAGAGGGCGTTTGCAATAATTTAATTATTAGAGTATGGTGCGCGCAACATGGCATAATTAACATGGCCGAATAAAAGAGATTAAAAGTCGACATGTCAAGATTTAAAAAAAAAATCTCGCAGGTCCTTTACAGTGGGCTCTGTAAAATGGGGATTGTCGAGAATAAAAGTCGACATGTCGAGATTAAAAATAAATTTGCAAAAGTCGAATGCAGGGCTCTATAAGTATGTGAATTAATACTCTGCAAGCAGCTCAAATGGCCCATGGCAGAGGGACAACAAAGTCCAAAAGCAGCATGAAAATTGCTTTGTTAGAATAACTAACAATAGCTCTACATTTTTGAAAAGACCTCAATGAACTCTCGAAAATGAAAAGTTCTCCATGCACAACATCCTTTGGAAGCAAGTTCCATTGTCGAGTAACTCTAGGAAGAAATGACCAAAAAAATAAGAGTCAGTTCGTGCAAAAATTATAAGTAAAAAAAAATTGGTTCCGATAATCGATGCTCTACTGTCTTACGTTATTCAATTTGTTATTTGTGTTAAATATTAGAAGTGAGTCAGTCAATCGTCAGCTTTATAGGCGGCTCCCACCTTGCAATATAATACCCTCCTCTCTAGTCTTCTTCTACCTTTAAGAAAAAAGCACATTGGTGTGCAGCTCAGCATAGCTCATTCACTATATCACTATTCAATTCCCTCAAGAATGTGTCTTAGTTATTCTAAACATGAGACGAAAACTATTTAAGTAGATAATCATGCAATGTACAACAAACAAGTTTTGTATATTTGTATCATCATGGGTTTGAGAAGTTGTATAACATTTTTAGTATATGTCCTTGTGTCATATACAGAGTGTTACCATAAAGCAATAGTAATACCTTGTACATACTCATGAGCTAAATGAATTCAAGTTAAATTTGAATTTGAATTTGAATTTGAAAAATTACTCTGCAAGCAGCCATAAAGGCCTATGGCAGAGGGACAAGAGTCCAAGTGCAGCATAGAGAATGCATTGTCAAAACCAGAAAATATAAATCCCCATTGATATGGTGAATGGTAAATGTGTTCAGGTGAATTATACGGAATCCAGTTAAGGACATAAACCCAAATAAAAATTGACTTTATTATTAATATTTTAAATTGAAATACTAAATCAATATTTTGTCAATAGTTTTTATAATATATATTATATTTAAGTATTAAGACAATATTTTGAGATTATTAACTGAATAAATTAAATTCGACTTATTGTCCATTTGCCCTTCACAGGGGGCTCTGTAGAACGTGTTTAATATTTAAATGCATTTAACTGTGTATGTGTGTGGAAGGTATAATATTCCTTATAAACACATGAGGAGAAATACATTCAACAAAATGCATTTACATTAAATGTATTTAATGCCATATAATGTAAACACATGACATTGTTTAAAAAAAAACAAAGGCGCTCCTTCAAATGGCTGTTATGCATATAAAATTGTCTGTTTGAAATGTACCATGGTGCATTGCAAAGAACCCACAATACACTTAATACATATGTTGAATGATTTGTAGCAACTCATTTAGAACTGTATGTGTTTAAGTGATTTAAATATATTTACAATTAAATGAACATTTACACACATAATATGTTGTACACAGTCATGAGTTAAATGAATTCAAATTAAATGTGTTTATAGGTGAATTATACGGAATCCAGTTAAGGACATAAACCCAAATAAAAATTGACTTTATTATTAATATTTTAAATTGAAATACTAAATCAATATTTTTTCAATAGTTTATATAAATTATATTTAATATTTTCAGATTATTAACTGAATAAATTGAATTCGACATATTTGTTTGTCCTTCACAGGGCTCTGTAGAACACGATTATTTAAATACATTTAAATGTGTCTGGGTGCACAAGATATAATAAACTGAAGGTACACAAAGTAGATATAAAAAGTTTATTTTGAAATATATTGTATATCATCAACATTAAAACATTATAAAGTGAGTCAGCTATCTGTTCTAGTTTCTAAATACAGTTTTCAATTTTGTCTTAGCTGTTGCTCGTCTGAAAACACAGAATAATTCGATACATCTTCTAGTTTCTAATAAAAAAATATTTTTGTTTCTCACATTGCCTTTTTATATTGAAATTAAAAAAAAATATATTGTTAAATTTGAGACAAAATCCTAGACCAAAAGCCTTAAAATTGCATGTAAACAAATTTATTCAAGTAGGGTAAGTGAATTAAAAAAAAAAGTAGAAGGGGTGTGGAAATAAAAGTTGTTTCAAAAATATGAAATCTACTGTTGTTGTAATGGGAATTGGGCGAAGTGGAACGTACTTATATCAAAATCCTTATTTTGGGAGTTAAAATTGCATATTTTATTAAGGTGTAGAAGGGAGGAGGAGGACCACCTTTATTTTTGAATTTAAGCTTGACTGACTTTTTTGAAGAAAAAAAAAGCCCTTTGTTGTGAAGCGCCGGCTCGTATCTTAATTGAGTTCTAACTTTCCAACTTCTTGGTTTTAGAAAAATAAAAATCTTTTAACTTGAACCTTAATTGGTATTATATTTTTATTTGGAGAATTTTTTTTTTTCTCAATAAATTTTTGGCTCTCTTTCTTGTTGTTAGCACAAATTATCATTTCAGAAGGTTTTTTCGTAGGTGGAGAAAAATATTAAACCTATGAATAAATGTTCCTATTTAGGCCTTGTTTCCATTGGGATCAAAATTTCAACTGGTGAAAAGTTAACAGTTTACTATGGAGAAGAGAAAAGAAAGATGGTGACCCCAGAGTTCAATTGAAAAATTGTACAAATTGTACTATTTTCTACTACCTTTCTGTGGTATCCATTGGTGTGCAATAATTATCATGAATAATACATTGTTCTTATGAATAAATTTAATAATCTAATTAGTTGGTTTGTTCTAAGAATTTCTCTTTGTTAACTTTTTTTTTAAAGTCAAACATTTTATATAAAAATAATGATTGTATTAATTAATAATTTTAATAAATAAGTTGGTGTTACCTGGGTGAAATCAATAATTATAATTTCTTTTGTAATGATTTTTTTAAAATTGCTTTTCTATTAATTATAATCTATTTTTTTATATTTTAAACAATACGAATTATAAAAGAAAACATCCCAAAAAAAATTATTGAAATTTTTGCTTAAAAAACAACTTTTCTTTCGGGAGGAACACTGAGAAGAAATTGAAAGTGTGTTAGAAACTAGAAGTGTAACTTAATAACTTAAGGTTAGGCCTGTTTTCATGTTGATATCTTTCAAAATACACTTTTTATTGACCAAAATTTATAAAATATGGTATTTTTAAGGTTGGGTCATATTTTAAACTGACATAAAACGCTTATTTTAAAACGTACCAACATAATACCTTTAGGTGATCCTTCTAGTTTCTAAAACACTTTCACGTTTTTTTTTAAATTTTGTTTCTAAAACGGAATAACCAGAATTAGATGGATGTTTACACTTTAAAACCACCTTAAGATTGTTTATGAATATTCTATCTTTTAGAAGCAAAATTAAGAGAAACTAGAAAGTGTTTCACAAACTAGAAAGGTAGCTCAATCACTTAAAAGGTATTTTCATATTGATATCTTTCAAAATATGGATTATTTTCCCATTTCAAATACAAAAAAAAGCTTATTTTAAAAGATGGCAACGTTGATAAAACTATTCTTAAATTAATGAACTACCCTTCTAGTTTCTAAAAACATTTTTTTGTTTTTCGAGCCACAAATTTGGAGATAAAATAACATGAAATAAATGAAAAAAGACAAGATTTGATCCAACTTGTATTTCTACTCTGTAAAATAAGTAAAAGGATTAATTAATAATTAGGTTAGTTTAGATGAAATAAGTTTCATGTTCACTAACTGTATTTAGTAATTAAGTACTTGGATCATATTACACTGTAAGATAACAATTAAATACCAACAAAACTTTCGTTATTAGAATTTAAACGTGGTCCTTGACCATTGGTCAGTTTCCTTTTCCGGTTCATTTGGTATAGAGCTGTATAATAGATTTTTTTATTATATATTTTAAAAGTAAAACAAAATCAATCGGCGGCCATGTTTGCAATTTTGATTGTCTATATTGTCTATTTTGATTATTTTGTCTTTCAGGTGCAAAGTTAAGAGAAATTTGAAAATGTTTTAGAAACTAGAAGGGTAGCTCAATCAATTAAGGGTATTTTCATGTTGATATCTTTTAAATTAAGCTTTTTATGTCAGTTTTTAGTTTTTTTTTAAATCTAGTTTCAAAGGCACTTTTTTTTTTTTTAAAAAAAAGGTGTTACTTAAGATGGTTTCATAGATATTTACTTTGCTTTTGTCTTCACAGACGGCGCCATTGCAGTGGCTTAACTTATGTTCCTTAGACGTTTTTGTAAAATTTGAGCGCAAAAACGTCAACAGTATGAAAAAAAAAATTCATATTGTTTTCAAAACTAGAATGGTAAAAGACTATGTTAAAAGTTTTTTCATTGTTAGTAGCTTAAAAAATAAACAATTTTATAGTTCAGTTTGAAAAATAACCCATTTTTAGGTTTTTCCACTGACATTTAATGAAAAAAGTTTTTCGGACTTTTTCAAACTGACATAAAGAAACTTATTTTGAAATATGAAAACATGAAAACAGCAGTAACTGATTGAGCTACCCTTCTAGTTTCTAAAACATTTTGTAATTTATCTTCATTTTGTACCTGAAAGACAGAATAATCAAGATTACGAGTGGCATTTACACTTTATAATAGAAAAAAAAAATCTGAAAGAAAATGGCAGCCATTTTGAATTGATTAATGGCGAAATCCGTTCAGCTTTCTTGACCCATTTTCTTCTTTTCCTGAAATTTGACCTGTTGTCCAGTTGTCCAGTGTTATTATGTCTTTTGCTGCATCAAAATTTACTAAAAGAAAAGAACAGAAATAAATAAATGCAGTTTATAAAGTTTGAAAGAAATGGCGGCCATTTTGAATTGATTAGTCAATAAATGGTTATTAGGGTCAGCATTTTTCACCATTTATTTACCTGACATTTGACCTAGTAGACTAGTAGTGTCCACTCTTGTGTGTTGTCTTGTGGTAAAAAAATATACTAAAAGAATGAACTAAAAATGGATAAATGCAAATTTATGAAGTCTGAAAAAACGCGGCCATTTTGAATTGAAGTTAAAGTATTATTTTTTTTTTCTATTATAACAAAAAAAAACGGAATTTTTCATGAAATTTTCAGAATGAAAGAATATAAAAATGATACTTAAACTTACATTTTGTAAAGTATTGATTAATATTCGTGATGTTCAGAGAAGTAGCCATTGTATTTTTCATCATTTGACATTTTATATTCTAAAAATTCATTTGAAATCTCTGCAAAGAAAGGTTTGCCTTTTAGTAGAAGCGCTTTATCTTGAAAAATGAACAATTGTGTTTGAAAAAAATACAATAGAGATTTTTATTATAATTGTCATTTTTAACACCCGCCCAAAAAAAAAATGACAGCCAATTACAGCAGAGGACTATGTGACGTCACAAGAAATATATTTCATAAATTGCCAGTAGATGGCGCTTTTCGTCAAGCTTTTAATATATGAGATAATGAGAGTGAGGCTTAAGATAAATATATAGATGTAGTTCAACTTCATGTTACTTGAAAACGTCGTGGGTGAGTGAGCATTAATCGTATAGCCTCTCTTCAAGGTTTCTTTTTCGTCTTATTGCCACATAACATATCTTTCTATCTGTCTGTAAAAAAGAACCTTGTATCTATTACGAAACATTGAACCGTGATTCAACTGTAGAGTAGCACTAAGTATAGATGGCGCCATCTATTATCCACACTCACTTATGGCACAGAATACTCCATAAGTAGTTCACTTAGTTAAGCTACCTCTATTTATTTATATCAGTGGGGTTTCATGGTCCTGTTGTTTTATATATTGAAGTCATGAATAGTCACTAGAGGGCGTGTTCAACAAATGTATGAACACGCCCTCTACTGGCCAACTTCCTGAAGTGGTCTTTCAAGAACAACTTGATATGGATGCATAGATATTGAGGTGGTTTATGAAAAGCTGATTTTGAAACTTTGATTATTCTATTTTTTTAAGAACAAATTTAAGAGAAACTAGGAAAATACTTTAGAAACTAGAAGGGTAGCACCGTCACTTGAGGGTAGTTTCATGTTGAATCCATAAAAAGTTTATTTTGAAAGATATCAACGTGAAATTCTCTTAAGTGATTGATGGAACTACTCTTCTAGTTCCTAAAACAGATTCCTCTTGATTTTGCAACTGAAAAAGGAAATAATTAAAAATTTCGAGAAACGCCATTTACACTTTAAAACCACCTTAAATGTCTAGACTCTAGACATGGAAATTCAATGTTTGAATTTTCATTGGTTAATTTTAAATTGAATCCAAAAATGGAATAAAACCCACAAGTTTGTAAATTTAAAAAAGCAAACTTATGCACTAATTTGAAATGTGATTAATTATTTAAATGACCACTTATAATGCTTTTATTTTTGTGCTAAGAATAGGTGAAAATTCAATTGTTGTAGAAGGTGAAATTTATTTTATATAAATTACTAATGGTGACCGGAGAGTGCATTTTGATTCCATGTTGAAAGCACTTTTTCAATATTCATGTTCTCCTTCTATCAGTTGGGTGGTACATGACACAGGCAAGTGTGTTCAGCACAATACAGTCGTTTGCCCCGCCGTTTTATGAGGAACGGCAACTTCTAATTGGTTTGCTATTCAGTCTGATGTCACATATGCCCCACCCTTCCCAATTTCGAGTTGGTTGATATTTGGTCTGACGCTCATAAAAGGGCAGGGCAAACAATTGTATTGTACTGAGCACTCTTGCCTGTGTTTCACGAGAACACTTATATCGATAAAAGTATCGATGTATGTCCTCCAACGCCTCGTTTAACAATAGGGTGGATTTTTAATCTCTCAAAATCTCTGAAACTCTGATTATTCTATTTTTCAGGTGCAAAATGAAAAGAAATTTGAAAGTGTTTTATCCATAAAAAAGTGCATTTTGAAAGATGTTAAACATTAAAATACACCCTTAAGTGATTGAGCTACCCCTTCTAGTTTATAAAATTCTTGCTAGTTTGTCTTAATTTACATGCAAAGGAATTAAAGATTTTTTTGTTGTAATGGAAGAAATTTGAGCTTTGTTATCTTGTCACAACGAATATTTGTGACCGTATTGAGGAAATAAAAAGAGGAGCAATGAGAATACTCACCGTTATAATAAAATGAAGTAGGTTATAGTGCTTAGAAAACGAAAAGGGCGAATGTACATGGCGTCTTATTCCATACAATATACAAATGATATCCGACATATTAGGACACTCAAAAGGCTGCAGTAACATGACATCATGTTCTTTTACGCTCACTTCCTTTACGATTAGTCTTTCTTGGCGCGCAAAACGTAATGGATGCGTTTCATCGTTGTAACTTGTAAGTTCGTTTCTTCTTTGTGTTTTTAGTGTGTTTTTTTTCGCGAAAAGTAAACTTTTAAAAAGTAGTTACATAAGTTATGTCCGTTTTGTAACCTACGTGAGCGACACGACGTAAAAGCGAACTGTAAGTACCTCGTAAATGGTCTGTTTTTCTTTTAATACTAATTCTGTCCACAATTTCACAGACAAGAGTTGAAAAAATGTTGCGTAATATCGAGACAAAACACAAACATTTTTGATAATTACCGACTTACGCCGAGACATGGAATAATTTTATGAAATTGCAGACAAAACAAAACACAAAAGTCGCAGAATTGTTTGAGAATTTGTCTCGAAACACTGAGTTTCTGTTTTGTTTGTGTTTTGTCAGCTTTTGATGTAGAGTTTGAGGTAAAAACGCCAGAAAAAAAACAGAAAACAAAACTGAAACAACTGTCAGCAGTTACTCAAGACAAAACTACAACCGATCCAACATCAAGCTGACAACATGAGTTTTCGAAACAAAAACACAACAAAAACGCCAGAAAAAAACCTATTTTGAAAACAAAACAAAACGGAAACAACTGTCAAGACAAAACCACAACAAATTTGTGACAAAACACAAATTTGGGTTTTGTTTCTATAGTTGTGTCCTACGTAAAGTACGCAACTGTTCTGTTGTACAGGCAGTTAGAAATCGGAGAGAACTTCAGTTGGCTCCGCCCTTTTTGTGACGACCGGCAACTTCTAATTGGTTGGTTATGTAGTCTGACGTCACATGCTCAGCCCTTTTTCAACGTCGAACCACACAACAAACCCAATTAGAAGTTGCCGGTCGTCATAACAAGGGCGGAGCCAACTGAAGTTCTTCCCGATTTCTAACTGCCTGTTTCTGTTGTTGTTTTAATACTAATTCTGTCCACAACTACACAGACAACAGTTGACAAAATGTTGCATAATATCAAGACAAAACAAAAACCTTTTGATGTTTACCGACTTGAAGAGCCGAAACATTGATTAGTTTTGTGAATTTGAACACAAAACAGAAAAGTCGCAGAAATGTTTTCGAATTGTCGCTAATTTGTCTCTCGAAACACTGAAGTTTCTGTTTTGTCAGCTTTGAACAGGCAATTAGAAATCGGGACAAACAGAAGTTGGCTCCGCCCTTTTTTATGACGACCGGCAACTTCTAATTGGTTTGTTGTGTGTTTCGACGTTGAAAAAGGCGGAGCATGTGACGTCAGACTACATAACCAACCAATTAGAAGTTGCCAGTCGTCATAAAAAGGGCGGAGCCAACTGAAGTTCTCTCCGATTTCTAATTTCCTGTCAGCTTTGATGTGTGTGGGGGATCAGGCATTCTAGGTGGCTATTATAAGAAATATTTCACATATTTTATTATTTTATTGATGGGATTTTTTTTCTTTTTAATAAACAATCCATTATTTTTTTTCTTCCAATAAAATCAATCAAAAACAAAAATCGTTTAAAATAAAAAACAATGAGATACTTTTTTCCATTTTTTTTTTTATCTTGAGATAATTAATTATATAATATATATTGTTGATGAATATAATAAGTCATTATTCAATTAATATAATAATAATAGTTAATGATGTCATCATTTTCAAGGTAATAATGAGGACAATAGAGGGGGGAAAAGTTCAAAGGTCAAAAAGGTTACAGAAAAAAACAAAACAAACACCTGTACAATAAAATATTAAATTCAAATCTCAAATTAAATCAGTAAAAAGACTAGAAAAAAAGCTTTTTTGTTGTTGTTTCAAGCTTTATAAATATGTTTTAAATTGAATTAACTAACAGACATTAATTGAGAGAGAAAACAAAATGGCTGACAAAACATGGCCAATCTATATAATTAAATAATTAACTACTAATTTAATTAATGAAATTATTGATTTTTTTTTAAATCAATTTTATAGTTTAAAATAAATTAACTTAAACACAAAAAAAAATGAAAGGAGGAAATAATTTCTGCTTGTATCTGCCACCAGGTGGAGTTGTGTTGTTTTCAATTTGTTGTTGTCATTTCCTATTGTTGTAATGGTTGATCACCTGGATAATAAGAGAAAATCACAAAGAATATTTAAATTATTAAAATGATCAATTGCAGAAAAGCAAAAAAAAAAAAAATGAAGAGAAACTAGAAAGTGTTTTAAAAACTAGAAGAGTAGCTCAATCACTCAATAGTAATTTTCATGTTGTGATGATATCTTTTAAAATAAACTTTTTATTAGACAAAAATTTAAAAAAAAATATCGTCTGCTGAAAGTTGGATTATTTAAAAATTGACAATTGAAAGTTTATTTTAAAAGATATCAGACATGAAAAATAGCATTTAAGTGATAAAGCTACCCTTCTAGTTTCTAAAACACGTTCAAGTTTCTCTTCATTTTACACCTAAAAGACGGAATAAATCACTTTTAATCACTTAAAATCACTGATTTTCGAAGAACAAAATTCACATAAAACTAGAAAGTTGTTTTAGAAATCGGGAAGAACATACGTTGGCTCCGCCCGTTTTATGACGACCTGCAACTTCTAATTGGTTGGTTAAGTAGTTTGACGTCATAAGCTCCTCCGCCCTTTTCAACGTCGAACCACACAACAAACCAATTAGAAGTTACCGATCGTCATAAAAAGGGCGGAGCCAACTTATGTTCTTCTCGATTTCTAAATGCCTGTAGATAAATTTTTAAAGGTGAAGTAAACACAGGCAATTAGAAATCGGGATGAACATAAGTTGGCTCCTCCCTTTTTATGACGACCGACAACATCTTCTAATTTGTTGGTTATGTAGTCTGACGTCACATGCTCCGCCCTTTTCAACGTCGAACCACACAACAAACCAATTAGAAGTTGTCGATCTTCATAAAAAAGGGCGGAGCCAACTGAAGTTCGTCCCGGTTTCTAAATGCCTGTATGTGGCACTATGCACGTTGCAGAAATTTTATTTTAATATTAGCCATATTTCTAGAAAAGTTATCAGCAATTTTTGTTTTGTTATCTCTAGAGACCCATTATGCAAAAATACAAAAGTTCAATATTTTTTTTCAAAATAATGTTTTTTTTTTTCGTTTTTTTTTGTTCAAAATTTGATCAATGATTGGGGGAGGGGGGGAAGCTGAAGTGGTGTTTTAGGCGTTTTTTTTGGCAGTTTTGCCAATTTAGTAAGAAATCTTTTATGGATTCTAATTTTCATATTTGCACCTGCTGCCTTTGAGAAAGACATATTGGAAACAAAAATGCTAAATCTTACAAGAAATAAATTGGTATTTTTGAGCTAAACTACTAAAATCGAACAAGAGCTAATCAGAAATTTTCATTTTTCGGTTGCGATTCATATCGCATATTGCGAAACATATTTGTTATTAACATTTTGCTACTAACAATGTTTTTTTTTGTTGCTATTTCTTCAGTGTAAATGGGCCTTAAGAAGCAATTTAGCTCTTAAGGCCCATTTTACATTGAAGAAATAAAGAAAAAATAAAGAAAAAATAAAGAAAAAATTTTACGTGTAGAGAAATAGCGATGACGCAATTAAAAGTTTGTCACGTGACAAAAAAAAAGGAAGCAGATGAGTCAAGAGTTGAAGAGTGTTTACAGTACATTTCTATGGGAGGAGGGCTAGTGGCGCCATCTAACGCTACACGCATCAAAATAAATCATCTACTTTGCAATTCTTAATAAAAAAAAACTAAAGTTAATTTTGGTGGGCCAACTTTTTGTTTGCTGAAAGATTAATTGGTTATAGAAGAAGAAGAAGAAGAAAATCTGTTGTTTTTCTAAGTCAAACAAAAGCAATTTTTTTATTAAAAAAATCCTTCCAACTTTTTAGCATAAATTTAATTAAAAAAAAAGTCTAGAAGGGGTTTTTTTTGAAGAAGATTTCATTTGAAGTAGGGCCCTAGATATTGGTGAGCTTCAAAAAGTGGCCCTTTTTTAATAGAAAAAAAGGGCTTGAACACAAACTCCTCCTCCTCCCTTACTTTGGTTAATGTTGCCCCCCCCCCCAAAAAAAAAAATTCTTCCTGAAGTACATCAAACTGAAGTTAAATTAGCATAAATTTATTTGCCTTTCTTTCTCTCAATATATCGACAGCTTGGCTTCATTTTAAGGCTTTTTTTATATTGTATTTTAATATAAAGTTGACATGATGTTATTTACTGTTTAATATTCTCAAAGGACCCTTTTTTTCGGCACATTTTTTTAAAGAGAGCCAAAATAGCGTTTTAATAAGTGGTTTTTTTTTCTGCTTCAATTGTTCTTTTGATGATGATTTTTGATGAAATAAAGAATTGAATAATTTGTCCTACTGATGATAAAAGGGGGGGGGGGGGCTCTTATGACATCATTGAGAATATTAGGAAAAAACTCATCTAAATTTTAAACATATTATGGGTTAAAATTAATTATTATTAGGGCTCGGATTTTTATGTAATATCTCAAAGCAAATATGTTTCTCAAACCGTGGCCCAAGTGCCAATTATTATGAAATAATTATCACCAATTAGAAAGGAACTGCAATTCTGCTTTTTCCTAATCAATAAAGGCTGGTTAGAGGCTAGATGTCTGGATTCTATCAGTTGTCAACTAGAGTTCTAGCCTTTAACCCGTGTTTTTGATTAAAAAAAAACTTAGAGGTGGTTAACGAATCCTAAATTTTTTCGAATCCAAATCCTAAAAGGTTCTCGAATCTCTCAAATATAAGAATCCTATATTATTCATTAAGAAGACACAAATAAATGAATTAATATTAAATATTAAATTATTAATAATAAATAAAACAAGTGTGGCACTCAGGGGTCAGGCCACAAGGTGATCCATTGGTGATCCGGATAACCACCGAAATTGCAACAATCGCCGGGTTTTTTTTTGATTAGGGAACGCTTCTATTGGACGTCAATTGGAGTTAAAACTAATTTTTACCAAAGTTTTTAACAGTTTTTTTTAAGGTTAGGATTCGAAAGATTCGAAAGACGAAAAGAAGCGCGAAGATTCGAGTTTTCGAATCTCGAATATTCTTCAAAATTCGCGGGATTCGAGGATTCGAATGTCTCATTCCTAAAAAAAACCATAATTGTTGGTTGATCTAAATGGGATTTGGATTTCAAAATTGGCTCTTGGGCCACAGATTGAGAAACTTCTGGTTGATAATGCATAAAAATCCGAGCCCTAATTAAAACATATGGAGATGGAAATTTAGGAGAGGGTATTTTTATTTGCATTTTTAATCTCTCGCCATCTGGTGAGGGTTTTTTTTTGTTTTTTTTTTGCATATTTTAATAATTTTAAAATAAAGGATCCCCATTGGCTAAACATCTGTTGCAAATCTTTTGCTAGAATTTTGTTTCACTTGATATTGTTTTAGAACTTTAAGGTGGCTGAATAGATATTTATTTTGCTTTTGTTCTCGACCAGACGGCGCCACTGCAGTGACTAACGCTAAGCTCCATAGATGGTTATATTTATTTGTAAGACATTTTCAGCTGGTGGGGTTTTGCCTTTAAAGGGCAAAACGTTTATGCAAAGAAGTTATAAAATAATAACGTTTATTTATGAATTATCAACAAAAGGTTAAATGAACAATTAGAGCCAATGGTCAATATTAAGGTGGCTGAATATTTTTTTGTCCTGCAGATGGCGCCACTGGAGTGGCTAAAGCATTAAGCTCCATAAACATTTTTGTAAAATTTGGTCGCGCAGAATAATCGAGAGTTCCCACAGGCAATTGTGCCCAGCATTAGAATTTCTTTTACTCCGCCCCTTTTACGAGCGTCATCGATTTCTAATTGGTTGGTTACTTGGTCTGCTGTCCCATGCTCGGCCCTTTTATGACGTCAGACCAAACCAATTCGAAATTGAACAGGGCGGAGCATGGGACAGCAGACCAAGTAATCAACCAATTAGAAATCGATGACGCTCGTAAAAGGGGCGGAGCAAAAGAAATTCTAATGCTGGGCGCAATTGCCTTAGAGTACCCCCCTCCCACTCTTTCCTCCCCTTCCCTGATAATTTCAGTGGAAATAAAAGAAAAATGGCGCTGATTACTTGAAATTGATAACCAGCTGTTGAAATTTGTGATATCAAGTGGAAATAAGTTTCTTCGTGTATATATTTTTGATATCTGATTTTTGTATTTCATTTTGACAAATAAATACTTGTAATCTATACATAACATATTTATGATGTCATTTAATAGTGGAAAAATTATCATTTATTATTTGTAATCAGCTAATTTTCATATCTAAATTGATTAAAAAAAAAAAAAAAAGGAGAAAATTAACTAAAATTTTGCTGCAAGGAAAAATGAGGGTCATTTCGAAAGTTCATTTCCTATTGAATTAAGCGTGGGTGTTAGCCATTTTAATCTGATATATACGTGTTAAACGGACGAGAGAGAGAGAGAGAGAGTGACCTTTAAAAGACAAAACAAGTGGTCAAGCTCAATGGTCAGTTTATGAATTTTTGGTTTCTTGTGTGGTTCGACGTTGAAAAGGGCGGAGCATGTGACGCCAGACTACAAAATCAACCAATTAGAAGTTGCCGTTCGTCATAAAAAGGGCGGAGCCAACTTCTGTTTGTTCCGATTTCTAATTGCCTGTCTTTAGTGCCACTTTAAAGATTACTTTACTGACCACTTTGTGACGCCACAAAGTGGTCATTGTTGAAACCCGCCACTGTTTGTTGATGGTCAGTAGTGAATGGTCATCTTTCTCTCTATAATATCGAATTTCAACCCGTTGAAGGAATTTGGTAAAAGAACAATTAAATCTCCACCTACACCACATTCATTTTGTAATGGAATTAATTTTTCTCTTTTGTTTTTGCGTCACTGAGCTTTTATTGAAAAAAAAAGCGTCCAAAAATGTTATTTTTGCAGATTTGGTTGTGGGTTGAATGAATGAATGAACAATAGGAATTTTTTGAAATGTTTTTCGGACTTTGAAAAATTGTTTAGAATGAATAAACAATTAGTTTTGCAAATAAAAAATATTTGTTGTTGTTTTTAAGCCTCGTTTTCAACGATGATAGTTTTCACGATAGTTGCTGTCATGAGAGCAGCAACTATCGCGAGAACTATCATCGTGAAGACCAACATGATAGTCACTATCACACTATTGCGATAGCAACTATCACAACTATCTCGTTTGACTATAGATAGTTGAATAGTACTGTCGCAATACAGTAATAGTTGTTGAGTGACCGCCACTTTGTAGGGAAAAATATCCACTTTGTAGGGAAATTTGGCTTCTGGAGGGAGAGAGAGAGAGAGAGAGAGGCAACACTGTTGTTGACTCAATGATATCTATGAAGTAGACGTCACACTGTCATGTGACAACTATCAACGTTCACTTCAAGACATGTAGACAGTAGCTTATTGTGAGAGTGAACTATCGCAACTTTCTTAAGCTTCGTTTTCACGTCGATAGTTTTTTCATGAGAGTAACTGTCATGAAATTGTTGCGATAGTTCACTCTCACGATAAGCTACTGTCTACATGTCTTGAAGTGAACGTTGATAGTTGTCACATGACAGTGTGACGTCTACTTCATAGATATCATTGAGTCAACAACAGTGTTGCCTCTCTCTCTCTCTCTCCCTCTAGAAGCCAAATTTCCCTACAAAGTGGATATTTCTCCCTACAAAGCGGCGGTCATTCAACAACTATTACTATATTGCGACAGTACTCTTCTACTATCTATAGTCAAACGAGATACTTGTGATAGTGCTATCGCAACAGTGACTATCATGTTGGTTTTCACGATGATAGTTCAACGGGGTCATCGTGAAAACGAGGCTTTACTTCTATTGTTTTTTTAATAAATGAACAAATTCAATTTGTATTTTTTTCGATCCAAACTTTGTGCTAAATGAGCAAAAATTTGCGAAACATGAAAAAATTTCACCTTTGACCTTTTTTTTTTTAAAAAAAAATGAGCACTTTTTTTTTAGTCAACTTTTTGTAGTTAATTTTTTAGTGGTTATTTATTATTTTTCTAAATATTGTTTTTTTTTTTTCCAATTTTTTTTAGTTAATTTTGATGCTTGACCACTGGTCAATGATTTTTAAAAGGTAAGATAATTTACTTTTATTAGTTATGTAATTTATTGCGATTTTAAAGTTTTTCTAATTTTCTAATTACGATTTTTAGAAATAATCTTTTCAATTTTTTGAAGCTTGTTAATTATTTCGGTTTTTTTTTCATATTTGTATGAAGTTTATTTGATTTTTTTAAAGTTTAGAAGATTTTTTTTTCTTTTATAGTTTAGTTGATTTTCTAAAATTTAGTTAATTTCTCTAGAGTTCATTGTTTATTTTTCGTGAGTTTTGTACGTTTTTGGTGAGGTTTGTAACTTTTGTTCATTTTTTCGTGAGTTTTGTTCATTTTTTCGTGAGTTTTGTTCATTTTTTCGTGAGTTTTGTTCATTTTTTCGTGAGTTTTGTTCATTTTTCGCGAAAATACTATTGATTCTGAAGAGCGGGTTTTATACGCTGAAAAAAATAAAATACTGCATTCCTATTGGCTAAAACCAAATAGAGCAAGTCTACCCCCCAACTAGGATTGCCACCCGTCCTCCTTTGGGGAGGACAGTCCTCGATTTTTTTTAACCAAAACAATTTGTTTTGGTTAAAAAAAAAATGTATTTTAAGTTTTTATAAAAATTTATTGTGCGGTGGACATTTTTGCCTTCGTGGAGGACAGGCAGTTAGAGATCGGTGAGAACTTCAGTTGGCTCCGCCCTTTTTATGACGACCGGCAACTTCTAATTGGTTGGTTATGTAGTCTGACGTCACATGCGCCGCCCTTTTCAACGTCGAACCACACAACAAACCAATTAGAAGTTGCCGGTTGTCATAACAAGGACGGAGCCAACTGAAGTTCTCACCGATTTCTAACTGCCTGTTCGTGGAGGACGGAGGTCATTTCTTACGAATGAAGGGACTGTCAGGAACCCCTCAGCCATGTTTTTTTTAACGATCTTTGGCGTTTTTTCTCATAAAATTTGGCGGAAGTCAGACTCAGCCGCACTTTTTTTCTGGCAGGCGTTTGGCTAGGCTAAAAATTCGGCGAATATTCGGCTTATTTGTGGCTTTCAAGTTCCGAGCAGCAGTTGCAAAAAAATAAATAAAAACTTTAATAAAGAAAAGTAATTTCATTTTTAGGACACTTCACTAAATTCCAATTTTCAAGCTACAATAATTGAAAATTATCGCGAATAAAAGAAAGCTTGTTTAGTTTTTCGGGTCTCATAAAAGTTATAGCGAACAATGCTCTCTCAGCTGCACATGCAATTAGAAATCGGGACGAACAGAAGTTGGCTCCGACCTTTTTATGAACGAACGCAACTTCTAATTGGTTGGTTATGTAGTTTGACGTCACATATGGTCCGCCCTTTTCAACGTCGAACCACACAACAAACCAGTTAGAAGTTGCTGGTCGTCATAACAAGGGCGGAGATAATTGAAGTTCTCTCCTATTTCTAACTGCCTGTAAAATAAAGAAATGGAGACAAGTAAGAAATACGGAGCCCTGTAGAGGCCATAAATTATTGTCCCTATAAAAAAAAATTAACAATGAAAGCAATCGTAGTGACAGGCAGTTAGAAATCAGGGAGAACTTCAGTTGGCTCCGCCCTTGTTATGACGACCGGCCACTTCTAATTGGATTGTTGTGTGGTTCGACGTTGAAAAGGGCGTAGCATGTGACGTCAGACTACATAACCAACCAAATTAGAAGTTGCCGTTCGCCATAAAAAGGGCGGAACCAACTTCTGTTTGTCCCGATTTCTAAATGCCTTGTGGTGGACGGGTGGCAAGCATACCCCTAACGACTGTCTTCCTCGTTCACGGTTATGTGTACCCAGGTTTTTGGCTGCGTTACTTTTTTGTTTTGTTTGCGCACCCTGTATAATGTGGCATGACAAGAAATGGTTTTGTTTGTTATGAAAGAAATGAATTGGAAGTCTTCATTTTTTTATATTGTTATATTTTGTTTGCAAGTACAGACACACATCCTGCACATCATTAACTATTTGGACAATACACACGTATCTAAGATAAAATGTGGAAGTGTTTATGGGAGGAGGAGGGTAGGGTGGTAAGAGGGTAGAAAAGGGTGTATACTAGTACCCACCCCATTTCACAAAGCCACTAACAAAGCAATTCATAAAATATTGCTTGTTTTATATCAGTTTATGGTTAGACATAAAAAAAAAACAAATTTCCAAATGTAGACATTGTTACAAATTGTTATATGTTTATATGAAAGATTGGATATATATGTTTTTTTTTGGGTTCTATTTTTTGATGAGGTCGTAGATTGATTTAATATGGGGGTGGGGGAGAGATATGGGTGAAATATTGTTGGGTGGGAGAGAGATATGGGTGAAATATTGGTCTGTGGGGGTGTCTGAGAGAGATCTAAGAAAGGTTGATGGTTAGAACCTGTCTCGAATTATTTGTTTGGAAGAAATCTCAGAAATGGTATGGGTATGGCACGCCCTCTAGTGAAAGCAATTGCAGCTTATGGCCATTCAGAGCCAATTCAATTCAATCAAGTACACCTGCAATCAGTTCGAGAGCCATGTTGTGGCAGTGGGGAAACAATTCCCAATCACAAATGGTTGTCACTGAGACGAACAGTCAGTTAGAAATCGGTCAGAACTTCAGTTGGCTCCGCCCTTGTTAACTCAATGTATATTCTTATATTTGCAACAAAGGTCTATAAGGTTCTTTGAATCTTTCTTGTTGTCAAAAAATGGCTTCATCCAGAGGAGAACAGCTTGTGACCACTAATCTCTAATAAGACCTGTCCAATCATCAGTCTTAATTGTCATTTTGGAAACTCGGGGGGGGGGGGGGGGGGGGGAAGAAGTGTCTTAATAGAATTGATTATTGAGCAAATATATAAGCTTTTTTAGCTTCATGCTGTAAGCCTAATAAAAAAAAAGATGGCGCTATTAATTATTTTTTTCTTTCTGCTTGATCATTGTATTTTATTATGAGGATTTATTTATTGGCTTTTCAATGATAAATTACAAATTCAATGATAAACTTCTTAATACTCCAATAATGTAGTTAGTATTAAGTCTTCATTGATTGGAAAATAGGAATTTTAAGGGTGGATTTTTTGGTTGGAAACTTAGGTCCAAAGTCAACATGGAAACTTCACACTTGAACTTCAAATTGAATCCTCTCTGAACCAAGGTTTTCAACATTAAAAACTTACGGATGGGACATTCGAATCCGGCGAATCTTGAAAAAATATTCGAGATTCGAAAACTCGAATCTTCGCTGCTTTTTTCGTCTTTTTCGAATCTTTCGAATCCTAACCTTAAAAAACCTATTAAAAACTTTGGTTAAAATTAGTTTTTAACTCCATTGACGTCCAATAGAAGCGTTCACTAATAAAAAAAAACCGGTGATTGTTGCAATTTCGGTTGGTATCCGGATCACGAATGGATCACCATGTGGCCTGACCCTGAGTGCCGCCACACTGTGTTTATTATTATTAATAATTTAATATTTAATATTATTTTATTTATTTGTATCTTCTTAATGAATAATATAGGATTCTTAGGCCTATATGAAGGATTCGAGAATCTTTTAGGATTCGGATTCGAGGAAATTTAGGATTCGTCTATTAAGAAAACCCTGTGAAATTACACTAAATGAAGTAGAGGTTTTTTATGTTGAAACTGTTCAGAGGGTTCAAAGTTGATGTTCAAGTGCTAAGTTTTATATAAATTGGATTAAGTGAGACATCTGGTGGTGGAACTAGTTATCAGACACCTTTAATTATTAGAATTTAAAAAGTTAATTTTAAAGGCGAAAGGCGTCAGATATTAATGGTAACACCATTGGTGTGTGGCGCCACCACAAGCCAGTCTACACTAAAATAATTAAGTTGCATCAGTCCAGATAAATGTTGGTGTGGCGCTCAGATAAATGTTTGCGCCGCCCTGGTCATTGCGCCCAGATAAATGTGGGTTCATCCTGGTTATTACAAGAAGGTAAATGGTGGCGCCAAAGGTGCTATTATGTTCAACTCTGTGTTGGCGCCACCATCTTCTCGGCACCTAGTTCATTTGATCCTCATGAGCTGCATACATACCGGAAGTGGGGTGTGCTGTCATTTTGGAAGCTGTCGAACCATCCTCGCATTTTCCCAATTTCAAAGTAGACACAGTCCTCTTGTCCACTTCTTCTGCATTTGATGCCATCTGGTGTTGAGAGCCTTCACTAATCTCCTGATACTCTGCCCCTCGCTTGTCGATATGCGACGTGAAATCCGGAACACTTCGTTTTCCTAATCCGAATGAATATGGGCCCGTTTTTTTGATGGCAGTTTGGGAGTCAGAATGATAGTCCACTGTCTCAAGGTCTCCAGCATCCCGTTTTCCCAGTCCGAATCCGTAAAGACGGTCGTTACGTTTTCCGAGCCCGAACCCGTAAAGCTTATCTCGCTTTCCGAGTCCAAAACCATACATGCGATCCCGTTTTCCCAGACCGAATGCATAAGCTCTATCCCGTTTCCCCAAACCGAACCCATAGATTTTGTTCCGTTTTCCGAGACCAAAAGAATACATTTTATTTTTCTTATCCACGTTCGCATTTTCTTCTTCGTCGGTGTCGTTTTCGTCATCATCCTCGTTGTCGTCGGCACGGTTCCGTTTTCCCAGACCAAAATTATATGCCATTTTTCGCTTTACCATGTCCTCTTGGCTGCTATCGTCATCATCATCACTGTCTCTGTTCAACAGGTGTGCAGCCACATCTCTCTTTCCGAGTCCGAACTGGAACCGGTGTTTGGAACGTTCCCGTTTACCGAGTCCGAAACTAAAGCGACGATAATCGTCGTCTTTCTTTCCGACACCGAACGAATATCTTGACCGCTTCTCCACGTGATTTGATTGTTGTGCCTCGGGAGTTTCATCTCCTTCCACCTCGAGTTCCTCTCCTTCGGTGGACCGGTCATTCTTAAAGTCATCGACATTTTCATCTGATTCTTCTTCGGATGATGGGTAGATTGATGGAACGGATCGTTTTCCGAGTCCAAACGAATAAAATGGTGCCCTCTTGACCGTTTCGTCCCACAACCTAGGGTCGCAAACCCCTTTCCAGCAGAGAAAGTAGGCCCTTGGTGGTATAAGGACCAATGGGCCACCAGCTCTTCCACCTCGTGGCTCGTCGGCCGCTTCAACCAGTGGCCATGGTTGGTGGTGGAGAAATAGTAACATTTTGGCTAAGAGGCAGGCCGCAATGGGCACCGTCCAGCTGTTGGTCATCACTGTCCGGATTTTTGGCGGAAATTAGTTATCTGTTTTTTTTTTTGGAAGAAAATAAAAGCAAAATTAACAGTTTTTGTAAAAACTGGTTAAAAAGCAAGGTATAAATAGGCACTTTTTAAAATTGTGAAGCCCTTTTTAGGGCTTTTTTGACTTTTTAAAGTCTGAAAAAGTTGTTAAAAATGTTGACTCGTCTGATCCATACTTTACTTTCCACTGCATTAAGGTGGATGAATAGATATGATATAGATATGGCGCCACTGCAGTGGCTAATGCTAATAAGCCACGTAGACGTTTTTGTCAAATTTGGACGCAAAAACGTCAAGCGAACGTTTTTTTTAGAAAAAAAATCATATTGTTTTCAAAACTAGAATGGTAAAAGATTATGCTAAAAGTTTTTTCTTTGAAAATATCTTAAAAAATAAACAATTTTATTGTTCAGTTTGAAAAATGACCCGTTTTTTTGTTTTTTTCATTGACATTTTTAATGAAAAACTTATTTCCGGCCTTTTTTTTTTCAAAACTGTCATAAAAAGTTAATTTTGAAAGATAACATCATGAAAAAACTTTTAGCATTATCACCAACTATTCTAGTTTCTATAAAACATTTTGATTTTTTTCGTAATGTTTCTTCTAAAAAACGTTTGCTTGAAAAATATAAAATGTCTCAAAACCGCGGTTGAGGCGGAAGAGACTTCCTATAGAACATACTAGCCACTGCAGTGGCGCCATCCGGAGAGAGAGACAAAAAATAATATAAATATCTATTCAGCCACCTTATGAAGAGTATATAGTTAACCAGAGCTATGAGACTATTGAGATTTCCAGCAACTCTTAACTCTTGTGTGTATTCAACTTGTCACAAGGATTATGGTGGGCATGTCTTGATATTTTATTGTGACTTGGAATGAATGAATGGTTTGGTCGTGTGAAACAGGTTGAAATAAATGTTTTAAAAAGTGGCAGCTATTTCACAGGTCTATTTTCAAATTGAGAGGGGAGTGGTGGGTGGGTGGAGGGAGGCTAGAAAGTAAGGGTGCAATTGTGTGTGTGTGGGGGGGGCGTATACATGTCTATGCATGTAATATGGTTACATATTATATATCTCGTGTTCGGAATGTGAAGGAATGTTGGAAACTTGTTGTGTTTGTGGCAGAAAATTCAATCAACGTTGGGCGTTCTTTTCTTCTCTTGTTATCTGTTTTCCACCATTCAGAGAGAGAGAGAGAGAGAAATGTTTAAAGCCGGGAATGTTCTCAAAAATGTTCTAAAGATTGATCTAAAGTTCAATCCAGCATGTTGCGTGCCACACACACAGAACTTTATATACGTGTAACACACATAAAACAGATAAATCGTTACACAAAAGTGAGAAAAGACAGCAAATATACAAGTGTAATGCGCGCGGACACACACAAAGAGAAATGTTACGCGCGCGCATGTCAAACCACTGACACATTCAGAAAAAAAAACAAGCATTCAGGGGCAAACTGACACAGAAAAAAAAAAACGTTCCAGTAAAAATTTACACAGGCAGTTAGAAATCGGTCAGAACTTCAGTTGGCTCCGCCCTTGTTATGACGACCAGCAAGTTCTAATTTGCTTTGTTATGTAGTCTGACGTTGAAAAGGGCGGAGCATGTGACGTCAGACTACATAACCAGCCAATTAGAAGTTGCCGGTCGTCATAACAAGGGCGGAGCCAACTAAAGTTCTGACCGATTTCTAACTGCCTGTAAAATTTACAGGCCTTTAAGAGGGCTCTACTTGTGTAAAATGCAAGATAGATGGCGCTTGCAACCTCTATAGGTGACCAACTACACTCGTCGCCAATTAGTTGAAATCGAATGCAGCCTCCTTTTAGCTCTAAAAAAGCGTCCAAAACAACCTTAATTATCAGAGCACGTGACAAACTTAAACCCAGAACACAATATAAGTGAAGAGAGAGAGAGAGAGAGAGAGAGCACGTGTAGAGAAATAGTGATGACGCAAATTAAAAGTTTGCCACACGTGGAAAAAAGAAAAGAGTTGAAGAATGGCAGTACGTTTCTATGGGAGGAGGGCTAATGGCGCTATCTAACGCTACACGGCCAAAATAAATGATCTACTTGCATTCTTACCACACGCACATATTGTCACACTACACACGCATACATATACTAGCCTCGCACAGACTCATTGTTGCGTGTAAACACAATCTTTGTTTTGTTCTTCTTCAGTTTATATTTAAAACTATTACAACTTCCGCTCTTTTTTCTTCTTCTTCTTCTTCTGAAGATTTGAAACATAAACTCCTCTCAGCTAAACACTTGCTTAGCCACAAGTTAACACAAAATCAGATTTTTGTTTCCATAGCTCTTTATAATAAAGACAATACTAGACTTTGTATGTTAGCAAAAATCTGTTTCTCATCAACCAGAATGATGTATATAGAAGAAAGTGTAGAATCCTCCTTATCTTAAGCCTCTCTCTCTCTCCAAATCAATTTATAGAAGCATTAGATGACTACACTTTCTCTAATAATGTCACTTCTACTTTTTGTTATTGTCTTTGTAACAAACCCCCCTCCCCCCCCCCCCCCAGTCTTAACCTACCCTCCTTCCAGCCACCCTTAATTTTCTTTTTCTTCAAATTGTAGAGAGAGAAATAGAGAGAGAGAAAAAAAAGGAGGCTCAAGGTGGACATAACATGTCCAATCTGATTTTAACAACAACTTGAGAGCAATGTTCATTTGTATCACTCAAAAAGAGAGAGTCACATCTATAGGAAACGATGAAAATAAGTCGGAAATGGACAAAACTTGTTCCTATTCCCAACATACACCCACAACAAGTATTTATGATTTAGGAAAAAAAAAACACTTTAAGGTATTGCAGGGTGATTGTTCAGAATGAATTAACTATAAATTTATAAAATGGAAATCTCAGGCCCTTTGTTGGCACACAAGAGACACAGGTAGTTAGAAATCGGTCAGAACTTCAGTTGTCTCCGCCCTTCCGCAACTTCTAATTGGCTGGTTCCGCATGTTCCGCCTTTTTCAACGTCAGACTACATAACTAGCCAATTAGAAGTTGCGGAAGGGCGAAGACAACTGAAGTTCTGACCGATTTCTAACTGCCTGTCACAAGAAACCACTTTTCGACTGCAAACTGAAGTCGAGTTGTCGCCCAAACTGAGCACACCTTCTGTCTTTTCGTAAAAAAATATACTGCAACCATAGCACAACCACCTTCGACTTCATTTTGCAGTAATTGTAATCCTATAAGGCCCTTTACACACGGACTACTGTTTAACTGCAAAATGAAGTGTCGCGTTGTTGCCGAAACCGCGAGCACACCTTGTGTCTTTTCATAGAAAATATATTGCAACCACAGTTCGACTGCATTTTGCAGTTGAAAAGTGGTCTGTGTATTGTAAACCTAAGGCCCTTTACACACGGACCTCGTCTGGTGGTAGTATCGGTTTGCGAGCGAGCAAGCGAACATTCACACTCAATAATCGTCTGGTGGTAGTATACTGGTTTGCGAGCGAGCAAACATTCAGCTCGCTCGTGTTCAGAAAGATCGGGTGGATGGCGGGTACATCAAAGAAAAGACTTGTTCGCGCTCGTTTATAGTGTAGACGGAGATTAATTCTATAGTATCGAATTACCTGTAATGCAGTGCAGCAGTTTGTGCTCGCTGTAAACGACAGATCAACTGCGAACAAGAACGTATTATTCGCTCTGATAAAACCGCAAATATGTGCATTTTAAGAGATCACGAACAAAAACATTAGCGAGTACTTGCAAATGTTTGCTCTTGCTCGCACTCTATTTTAGTGAATATACCCACCCTTATAATATAAACTATTTTCAGTCTCATTCTGTATATAAAGTTCTATTAATACAAAAGACTAGAAGAGTGAAATTAATCTCAAAAATGTCTTCTTCTTTTGAAAGATAACTTATTTCATTTTGTACTTGAAAAAAAAAGGGTTTATTGTTTCTCATTACAAATGTCCACAAAACAAAAGCTAAACAGCTTTAAGTTGGAGCTAATACTTAAACTGTGGGCTTTATATTTAGACTACAAAAGAAATTAACTTAATATTCTTTTGTTTTCTTATTATAAAAGAACAAAAAAAAAATAGAATGTTCTTCATGTGGCGGCTGTGTCCGGAAACTAAAGATTAAAAACACATTCCACATACTGAAAGAAGCTAATATCTGTAAGGCCAGGCGCAAATTAGGGAACCAAACGAGCGAGCAACCAGCAACCAAATTATGATCACGTGACAAGAAAGTAGTTGCTGGCACATAATGGTAGCTTGTGTTCCCTCTGCTCACTATACTGAGCAGAGGCAACATCCACCTGCTACTGTTGCAAGCTACCATTTTGGTGCTTGCAACTGCAGTGGTGGCGCTAGTGTAGCATCACCAGCAACAGTCTCTGGGGACTGTTGCTGGTTACAAGCTCATTTTGTTGACTAATTTGCTACGGGCCTAAAGAAAACAGAAAAGTAGCAACAGGAAATAACTTGTGGGCAGAAAGTACTTAGCATGGCTGAATATATATTTATTTTGCTTTTGTCCTCTCAGGTGGCGCCACTGCAAGTGGTTACTGCTAACCCCTGTAGATGTTTTTTTTTTGTTGTAAAATTTGGATGCAAAAATGACAAGCGAACGTTTTTTTTAGAAACAATATCTGAAAAAATTCAAATTGTTTTAAATTGTTTAAAAAGTTTATTTTGAAAGATATCTCCATTTAAAAAAAAACTTTTAACATTATCACCAACTATTCTAGTTTCTAAAACACTTTGAATTTTTTTTTCGTAATGTTTCTCGTGAAAAACGTTCGCTTGAAAAATATGAATTTTCTCAAAACTGCGGGTGAAGAGGAGAAGAGACCTTCTATAGAATATATTAGCCACTGCGGTGGCGCCATCTGGAGAGACAAAAATAAAATATCTATTCATCCACCTAAACCTAAACGACGATGTTTAAGGAGCATTTGGTGCCAAAACTGAGTGTGGCCAATAGAGGGCGCAAACTGTACTTAGTGCTTTAGTTACAATAAGATTCAATGGACATAAAATAAAAATGGATTTGGATGCCTTTAAAAGCAAGATGTCTTCCTTCTAGTTTTAAAAAGCAAGACGATATTTCAACTCACTTTGGGCTAACATGGAGTTCCCTTCACAGGTATCTGTAGACAGCTTCAGAATTTCTTTGGCTGTGCCCCTTTTATGAGCGTCAGACCAAATATCAACCAATTAGAAATTGAAAAAGGCGGGGCATGTGACATCAGACCCAGTAACAAACCAATTAGATATTGATGACGATCATAAAAGGGTGGAGACAAAGAAATTATGAAGCTGTCTACAGATGCCTGTAGTTCAATTACAGGCAATTCGAAATCGGGACGAGCAGAAGTTGGCTCCGCCCTTTTTATGACGAACAAAACTTCTAATTGGTTGGTTATGTAGTCTGACGTCTCTTTTCAATGTCGAACCACACAAGAAACCAATTAGAAGGTGCCGGTCGTCATAAAAAGGGGCGGAGCCAACGTCTGTTCGTCCCGATTTCTAATTACCTGTGTTTCCTTCACCTTTAAAAATTTATCTACAGGTAATTAGAAATCGGGACGAACAGAAGTTGGCTCCGTCCTTTTTATGACGACCGGCAACTTCTAATTGGTTTGTTGTGTGGAGTTCGACGTTGAAAAAGGGCGGAGCATGTGACGTCAGACTACATAACCATTGACCAACCAATTAGAAGTTTCGTTCGTCATAAAAATAGCGGAGCCAACTTCTGTTCGTCCCGATTTCTAATTGCCTGTGTTTCCTTCACCTTTAAAAATTTATTTACAGGCATTTAGAAATCGGGACGAACTTCAGTGGGCTCCGTCCTTTTTATGACGACCGGCAACTTCTAATTGGTTTGTTGTGTGGTTTGACATTGAAAAGGAGCGGAGCATGTGACACGTCACACTACATAACCAACCAATTAGAAGTTGCCGGTCGTCATAAAATGAGCGGAGTAAACTTCTGTTCGTCCCGATTTCTAATTACCTGTGTTTGAACACTTTTTTTTGTATGAATTCTCATTAAAGGCTTGACCAATGGTCAATGAGGTCATGTTTGTTAACCTTTTTCTATAATTTTTTTTATTAGAAAAAGTGAACTTAAGACAGTTCTTGACACTAAATTGATTTGATGTTTATTTACGAGAGGTTATTCTTTTTTTATATATAATAATAAAGTGACCTAACCTCCTCCTCAACCCCCTCTCTTTATAAGACATCAATTTTGTTGTGGGTTTTTTCTTCTTCTTCTTCTTTTGTTATTGTTTTTCTTCTTTAATCACTAAAGATAAACATCAAAGTTTTTCTTTAGTTATTTATCTACGAGTTAAGTGGTTGTTTCACCAATGGTGACAGCAATTTTGATATATTGAGGTTTTTTCTAGTCTATAGAGGGTTTTTTTTCCTTCTTTGAGGCCTTTCAATGTTATATATATATTGGGCCAATTAGCGTTTTTTTTTATGTATTTTGTGGGGTTTGAGAGTAGGTGGATATTATAACTATATATGGCAGGTCAAAAGCTAAAATAGATTTGTCATAACTCATAACTTAATATAGTTATTACTAGGGCTCGGATTTTGATGCAAATATCTAAGCAAACGTTTCTCAATCTGTGGCCCCAAGTGTCAATTGTGATCATCATCATTAGAGCAACTACAATTTGCTTTTTTTCTAATGAAAAAGGCTCGTTAGAGGCTAAAATTCTGGTTACTATCAGTTGTCAACTAAGAGTTCTAGCCTCTATCAAGTGTTTTTGATTAAAAAGTTGCCCTAATGATGATGATGATTACAGTTGGCACGTGGGCCACAGATTGAGAAACGTTTGCTTGATATTGCATAAAAATCCGAGCCCTAGTTATTACAAAGTTAAGGTTTGTTTTCTTATTATGGGTTAGAACTTTGAGGTTTAGCTAAAATTAGCGGTGGGAAGACATCCTAGATTTTCTCGAATCCGAATCGGTTCTCGAATCCGTTGAATCTCTCGAATCCTTCATATATAAGAATCCTATATTATTCATTAAGAAGATACAAAAATAAATGAAATAATATTAAATATTAAATTATTAATAATAAAAAACAGTGCGGCATTCAGAGTCACGACATGGTGATCCGGATACCACCGAAATTCCAACAATCGCCGGGTTTTTTTTGTTAGTGAATGCTTCTATTGGACGTCAATAGAGTTAAAACTAATTTTACCAAAGTTTTTAACATGTTTTTTAAGGTTAGGATTCGAAAGAAAAAAAAAAAGGGCGAAGATTCGAGTTTTCGAATCTCGAATATTTTTCAAGATTCGCGGGATTCGAAGAAAAACCTAAAAAAAAAAACCGCTATAATTGTTGGAATGTTGGTTGATCTAAATGGGATTTTTTATTTCAAAATTGGCTCTTGGGCCACAGATTGAGAAACTTCTGGTTGATATTGCATAAAAATCCGAGCCCTAATTATTAAGAATTTTTTAGGATTGAAAAGATTCGAAAGACGAAAAAAAAAAAAGCGCGGAGATTTCGCATCTCGAATATTTTTTTTCAAGATTCGTGGGATTCGAGGATTCGAATGGCAACATCCCTATAGTTAAAATGGTTTCTTTGCTTTGGAAAAATTTTGTCACCTTAAGGCCTTGTTTCCACTGGGGTGAAAATTTGAACTTTTTGAAAATTTCAACTGATGAAAAATAGAAGAAAACGGGACTGACTCAGTACAGCTACAAGGGTCACTACCAAAAAAAATATATACACCTTTTTTCATCAAAAGGGCCACTGCAGCTACCAAAAAATATAGGCCTTTTTATTTATCATTACGTTTAGTTAAGATTACATTCGGTTCAGTTAGGTTTAATTATGTTCGATTAGGTTTCATTATGTTCGGTAAGGTTCCGTTAGGTTTCATTATGTTCGGTTAGGTTCGGTTAGGTTCGGTTAGGTTCGGTTTGGTTAGGATCGGTTAGGTTCGGTTAGTATCGGTACTTTTTGGTTAGGATCGTTAAGGTTCGGTTAGGTAAGGTTCGGTAAGGTTTCATTAGGTAAGGTTCGGTTAGGTTATGGAGAAATGGTTATTTTTTTAGTTGTAGTGACGAGAAAGTGATAAAAAATGGTCTATATTTTGTCCCCCTATTTTTTGGTAGCTGTAGTGACCCAAGTAGCTGTTCTCCCCCTAGTAGCGCTTGTGAGCCTTGGTAGCTGTAGTGACCCCCAACCAAGAAAACGTGGCCTTAGTATCGCCCATTCACTATCATAGGCAAAGGTCACGTTTGTTCAATTTTTTCACCAGTTTGAAATTTTCAAAAAGGAAAAAAATTTGCGCCACAGTGGAAACCAAGGCCTTAAAATGAAATTAATTACAAAACAGGTATTTCCTATTAGTGTAACAATGTTAAAAACCACAAAAGTGTGAAGAAGTTTAGAAAACATCAATTGCCTTCTTTTTTTTTTTCTATTGAAAAATACAAAAGAATCGTTAAAAATATAAAGCCTCCTCCTCCTTGTTGTCCTGCATTTTGATGATAACCTCAACAGTGGACTTCAGTCCACTTCACTTTTGTCCATCTAATAGATTTACAATAGCCTTTTTTTTGTTGTTAAAAAAAGACAATGTAAACCGCAAACTTCAAACACTTTGTTGTTCTATTTTTCCTTATAAATTCTGTTTGGAGAAGTTTTAGAGATGAGCAACATTTCTCTCATAAAGGGCCGCAGAAAATTAACGAAGAATACAAGTACATCATTTGTTTTGTTCGTGTAGTGTTAGATGGCGCCACTAGCCCTCCTTCATATAGAAATGTACTGCAGGCACTCTTCAACTCTTTAACACTCACATTCTTTTTTTTTTTGTCACGTGGCAAACTTTTAATTACGTCATCGCTATTTTTCTACACGTGCTCTCTCTCTCTCTCTCTCGCTATCTTCGCTTATATTATGTGATCTGGGTGTAAGTTTGTCACGTGCTCTGATAATTAAGGTTGTTTTGGACGCTTTTTTAGAGCTAAAAGGAGGCTGCATTCGATTTCAACTAACTGGCGACGAGTGTAGTTTGCCACCTATTGGAGGTTACAAGCGCCATCTACCTTGCATTTACAGAAGTATTTTTTTATTATGGAGAGCCCTCTTTAGGTGGTTTAGAAACTAGAAGGGTAGCATTTCGTTCATTTCGTTTTTATTCCTTCTGGATGGCGGCGCCATGTTAGCAGTGGCTAATGTTAAGCTCCATAGACGTTTTTGGGGAAATCTGGATGCAAAAATGTCAAGCGAGCGAACCTTTTTTTTTTTATAAAACAACATTGCGAAAAAAAAAAAAATTCAAATTGTTTTCAAAACTAGAATGGTAAAAGATGATGCTAAAAGTAAAAAAAATAAACAATTTTATTGTTCAGTTTGAAAAATAACCCGTTTTTTTTGTTTTTTTCCATTGACATTTTATGAAAAACTATTTTAGGCCTTTTTCAAACTGTTATAAAAAGTTTATTTTGAAAGATATCATAATGAAAAAACTTTTAGTATTATCACCAACTATTCTATTTTTTAAAACACTTCGAATTTTTTTTTCGTAATGTTTCTTCTGAAAAATACGGAGCATTCTAAAGGATATGCGAGATTTTTTTTTTTTAAATCGCGACATTTCGACTTTTAATCTCTTTTATTCGACCATGTTAATTAAGCCATGTTGTGCACACCATACTCTTAATAATTAAATATTGCTGCCACAAGAGGGCGCTTGCAATAATTTAATTATTAGAGTATGGTGCGTGCAACATGGCATAATTAACATAGCCGAATAAAAGAGATTAAAAGTTGACATGCCGAGATTCTGGCAAAAGTCGAAATGTTGAGATTAAAGTCGACATGCTGAGATTTAAAAAAAATCTTGCATGTCCTTTACAGGGCTCCGTAGAAAAAAGTTCAGTTTGAAAAATATAAATTTTCTCAACAAAAACGTTAGTGGCGAAAAGAGCCCTCCTATAGAACATAATAGCCACTGCAGTGGCGCCATCTGAGAGGACTGAAACGTAATGAATATCTATTGAGCCCCCTTGTCATTTTTCATACAGAGCCTCTTAAGCAAAGTGGCTCACGTGTGTCGGGCGCATTGATCACCACTAACATAATTTGCATCTTAACTGAGGGGTGAATTAAATCGAAATTGTGTCTTAAATTACATGGTTCGTGTGTGTGTGTGTTGCGTATGGCACTTAAAATTCCAATGTTGAGAAGACATTTTTAATTAACTATTTTAAGTTGCGCATGCGCATTTCGTAGTACCCGTTGAAACACCTCTTTTATGTTACAAAAAATGGTTTAAAGAGGGGGGGGGGGAAGTTTCAATTGATAGATTAGTTGTAGGTCATTTTGTGTGTTTGGTCAACACGTGATGAAAATGACCAATAGGATTCAACCATATTATGGGCAGGCCTACCACACACTATGATTTAATGATTATTTTCCAACTCCGTTAAATTTTAGACACAAAAGAAGTGTCTTTATTTTACTTCAGCCCATTATAAATCAACTTACACCTTGTACACAGTGATGAGTTAAATGAATTCAAATTAAATGTGTTTTGGTGAATTATACGGAATCCACTTAAGGACATGAACCCAAATAAAAATTGACTTTGTTATTAATATTTTTAATTGAAATACTAAATCAATATTTTAATGTCAATACTTAATATAATTTATATTTAAGTATTAACTCAATATTTTCAGATTATTAACTGAATAAATTGAATTCGACATATTGTTTGTTTGTCCTTCACGGGGCTCTGTAGAACACTTTTATTATTTAAATTCATTTAAATTATCAGGTGTGTACTAGGTATTAGAGTATAAAAATGTGTCTCGGACACCAAAATAAGTGTCACTGAAGAACAAATACGTCACAAAAGTGACAATATTTTGCATAAAAAACACTTAAGGTGGTTTTAAAGTGTAAACGACCTTCAAACTATTGAAATTATTCTGTTTTTCAGAAGCAAAATTAAGAAAAACTTGAAAGTGTTTTAGAAACTAGAATAGTTGCGGATGAGAATTCTAAAAGTTTTTTTCATGATGATATCTTTCAAAATAAACTTTTTATGACAGAAAAAAAAGGCGAACTATAGAAAAACGATGCTAACGCTATTTGCGGAGATTTTTCAAAGTAATTTTGCGATGTGTGGCAAAACTCTTAAAGGATTTTAAGGCAAAGATTTCTTTAAAACTTCTTAGTCTTTTCTTATTTACTAGTTTATCATGAAGTTTTTATAAATGTGGATTTCATTAATTGGTAATACTTGTTGTGTCAAGGGAGAGTGGGGGTTGGGTAGAGGGTAGAGAAGATGATGAAAAAAGAAGGGGATTTGAAAAATCTCCCTGAAAGTTTTTTTTCTTTCTACTTTAAATAGGATTTACTTAAATTAGATTTCTCTCTCTCTCTCTCTCTCTCTCTATGTATAATAATCTAGCTTTTTGTTTAATTTCCTTTGTAAATCCTTTATTTTGAAAGATGTTAAAAGATCAACAATTTTGTGCGGTGCGTTGGTGGAAAAAATAGCTTCAGGGGAAGAGAGAGAGAGAGAGAGAGTGTGAGAGGGAGAGAGGGAGAGAGGGGGAGAGAGAGAGAGAGTATGAGAGAATAAGTTTTTTAATTTTCATTTGTTTCAAATGTTTAACATCTTAAAACATAGTGTTTGACAAGTTAGGAAATCATTCAAGAGTTAATTAAGTTTAAGTGGCTAAATGTGTTAAAGGAGTTTATTAAAGAAATAAAAAAAATCATTCAGGTTTTTTTTTTATTGATGACAGTTATTTAATTTTCAATTTATTTATTTCAAAACAAAAACACATTTAAAGTTTCATGTGAAAAAATGAAGAGAAACTTGAATGTGATTTAGAAACTAGAAGGGTATCTTAATCACTTAAATCATTTTCTAGTTTCTAAAACATTATCTAGTTTCTAACAGATTTTCTAGTTTACAAACCACTTTCTAGTTTCTAAAACATTTTTCTGATTTCTAAAACATTTTCTAGTTTCTGAAACATTTTCTAGTTTCTAAAAGATTTTCTAGTTTCTAAAAGATTTTCTAGTTTCTAAAAGATTTTCTAGTTTCTAAAAGATTTTCTAGTTTCTAAAAGATTTTCTAGTTTCTAAAACTATTTTTTAGTTTCCAAACCACTTTCTAGATTCTAAAACATTTTCTAGTTTCCAAACCACTTTCTGGTTTCCAAACCACTTTCTGGTTTCCAAATCACTTTCTGGTTTCTGAAACACTTTCTAGTTTCTAAAACATTTTTCTAGTTTCTAAAACATTTTTCTAGTTTCTAAAACATTTTTCTAGTTTCAAAAACATTTTTCTAGTTTCCAAACCACTTTCTAGATTCTAAAACATTTTCTAGTTTCCAAACCACTTTCTGGTTTCCAAACCACTTTCTGGTTTCCAAATCACTTTCTGGTTTCTGAAACACTTTCTAGTTTCTAAAACATTTTTCTAGTTTCTAAAACATTTTTCTAGTTTCTAAAACATTTTTTCTAGTTTCTAAAACATTTTTCTAGTTTCCAAAACATTTTTTCTAGTTTCCAAAACATTTTTTCTAGTTTCCAAAACATTTTTCTAGTTTCCAAACCACTTTCTAGGTTCTAAAACATTATCTAGTTTTTAAAACATTTTTTAGTTTCCAAACCACTTTCTAGTTTCCAAACCACTTTCTAGTTTTTAAAACATTTTTTTAGTTTCCAAACCACTTTCTAGTTTCCAAAACATTTTTTCTAGTTTCCAAAACATTTTTTCTAGTTTCCAAAACATTTTTCTAGTTTCCAAACCACTTTCTAGGTTCTAAAACATTATCTAGTTTTTAAAACATTTTTTAGTTTCCAAACCACTTTCTAGTTTCCAAACCACTTTCTAGTTTTTAAAACATTTTTTTAGTTTCCAAACCACTTTCTAGTTTCTAAAACATTTTTCTAGTTTTCTTCGTAACATTTTCTCTTCTGAAAGACAGAAAATAATGAAGAGTTCGAAAATCAGCTGTTCAGAAGAAAGAAAAAAAAAACATTTTAATGAGAAACTTTCTTTAATAAACTTTTATGTCATTACGACGATTAATCATAGAAATCTTATTTTTAATTATTATTAAATATTGAATTTTTATTTAAAAAAAAAGAACCCTTTGAAATATCATTTTATAGAAAGAAAAGAAAAAAATGTTTCAATTTTGAAAATAAGATAGTAAAATCTGATTTTGTGTCAATAACACAAAAGCAAATTTAAATAATTTTACTGTTCGTGACAGTTTACCATATTAAAATTTGATGAAAAAGGGCTCTTCTCTTCAATCTATATTTAGGTCCTTTTTATTTTGTTCCTAAATTTCAAAACGTCTTTCATTTATTGATTAAAAAAAAAGAAACTAAAGAAAATAAACCGGAATCAATTTTGCTACTTTTATTAATAGGGTTCGGATTTATATGCAAATATTCAAAGCAAATGTTTCTCAATTTGTGGCTCTAAAAGTGCCAATTTTGAAATAACCTACAATTTTGCTTTTTTTTTTCTAATCAAAAAGGTTGGTTAGAGGCTAGATGTCAGGTTACTTGGTGAACTAGAGATCTAGCCTCTAACCAGATGTTTTTGGTTAAAAAAAATAGTCATAATTGTTGGTTGATCTCTAAAACAGGAGGATGGATTACTTCAGAATTGGCTCTTGGGCCACGCATTGAGAAACAGTTACTTAATATTACATAAAAATCCGAGCTTTAATTATTAGTAAATATTTATGCAAAAAAAAAAAAACTTCCATAAAAAGTTTATATTTTAAGATGTCGTGAAACAATGATGTAAAAAAAAATTAAGCAGAAGTCATTTTTATGGCGATATGTTTCAAAATAAACTTTTAATAACTAGGGCTCGGATTTTCATACACATTATATAGGAACTGTTTCTCAATCTGTGAACACCAAAGGGCCAATTAAGAAATAACATTCCAGTTTAGAGATCAATCAACAATTATGATTTGTTTTGTTTTATAATAAAAAAAAACACTGGTTAGAGGCTAGAACTATATAGTTGATAACTGATAGTGAACTAGACGTCTATCCTCTAACCAGTCTTTTTTTTTATTAGAAAAGCATAATTGCAGTTGCTCTAATTATAATTGGCAATTGATTTACAAATTGAGAAACAGTTGCTTGATATTTGCATATAAATCCGATAAAAACTGATTCTAATTGTACAAAATGCATCATAATAAACAGGGTTAAAGGGTCCCAAGGGACCCAAAGGGTCAATTGTGAAGTAACAATCTCGTTTAGAGATCAACAAATATATATAGTTTTTTTTTAATCAAAAACACTGGTTAGAGGCTAGAACTTTCTAATTGACTACTGATGGTAATCAGACATCTAGCCTCTAACCAGTGTTTTTGATTAAAAAAACTATATATGTTGGTTAATCTCTAAATGGGATTGTGTTCAATCTGTGAACCAAAGGGCCAATTGTGAAGTAATCATCATCATCATCATTAGAACAACTGCAATTATGCTTGTTCTAATGAAAAAAAGGCTGATTAGAGGCTAGATATCTGGTTCACTATCAGTTGTCAACTAGATATTTCTAGCCTCTAACCAGCCCTTTTTTCATTAGAACAAGCATAATTGCAGTTGTTCTAATGATGATGATGATGATGATGATGATGATTTACTTTACAATTGGCACTTGGGGGCCACAGATTGAGAAACATTTGCTTCGATATTTTTTGCATAAAATAATCCGAGGACCCTATTTATTACATGATGATGCATTTTGTACAATTAGGAACCGATTTTTTTTTCTGCAATAATTATTAATATTAATAATTTTTTGAATAAAGAAACTTTTTTTTTAAATGACAGGAAGTTATTTGGTTTCTTTAAGAAAAAAAAAATGAAATGTTATGAAAAATTATTGCATTTTTTTGTGCTAAAGTGGTCCCCGTTTTTAATATCAAGAAAATATATCTAAAATACATTATTAACTTATATTTTCTTTATAAAATCTATGAAATCTATTCTTTATTTTGTGCTTTTTAATTGCCTCTCAATTCTATAATAATTCATTTTTTTTGTTGTTGTTCTGATTGTTCTTTTGTTATCTTGAGATATTATTATTATTATTATTATTATTATTATTATTATTATTATTATTATTATTATTATTATTATTATTATTATTATTATTATAATGAGCAACATTATTAAAAATATTTCTTTCTCTTTATGAATTTATTAAATATCTAAAAATATGTATTAATTTTATACTTCATGAAGCATTTATTTTATTTTGGTTCATCATAATGATTATTATTATCGCCATCTCTCTATATATGATAAATTGATATTAATATTTTGTGTTTTTTTTGGAGGTGGTGGTGGTGGGTGAGTGGGAGGGTAAAGTTTCAGAATCTTAAATTTTCTTATTGTTGTTGGCAAAACAATAACAATTGATTTTTTTTAAAAAAAACCTCTAAATTATGGCTGAAAAGATTAATTGCAGAATAATAATTATGTTTATATATAAAACCATATTTTATACCTTCTACACACACATTCAAATTAAATGTGTTTATGTGAATTATACGGAATCCAGTTAAGGACATGAACACCAAATAAAAATTGACTTTATTATTAATATTTTAAATTGAAATACTAAATCAATATTTTAATGTCAATAGTCTATATTTAAGTATTAACTCAATATTTTCAGATTATTAACTGAATAAATTGAATTCGAGATATTTGTTTGTTCTTCACGGGGCTCTGTAGAACACATTTATTATTTGAATGCGTTTAAATTATGAGGTGTGTGTACTAGGTATGAGGTGCTTATAAAAAATAGAAGTGGTCAAGGCAAAAATTACTTCATGACAACCGGAAATTCACATAAAATGTCTTTTTAATAATGAAGTATTTGAATGAAATAGTTAAATATCATTATAGCAGCAAAATTAAACTAGAATTGTGTTCCTACTATTTATGACGGGGTTACCCCCACTAGTTATTTAATGTAATTGATAATTTCACCTAGTCTTGTAAAAAAAACGTGTTTTTTTCTCTAAAAAAAACTTTTTTTTCTAAAAAAAAATTTTTTTTTTCTTCTCTAAAAAACGTTTTTTCCATTTCTTGACCCTACTAGTGTTGTAAATGAACGTTTTTTTTACTATCATGTTTATTTTTAAGTTATCAAAGTTTATTAAGTGTGAAACATTTTTTAAAATAAAATTTAAAAAATGTTTGGTCAGATTTACTATCATTTATAGTAAAGTTTAATTAAAATGACTTAATTCATGAATCTGACATAATTTATATTTTTAATTCTTTAATTTGCATTTCACTGCTTAATGTAAACTTTGTATTTTTTCCTATCATAAAACTGAAACAATCAGGAATCAGGATTCACCACGAACATACCTAAAGAAAGGCGTTTTTTTTTTTGCATTTCCTCCCCCCCCCCACCCCAGCTTTTTTTTTTTTCTAAATAAAACATAATTTTTCTAAATAAAACATGATTTTATAAAAAAAAAAAACGAACACTTTTTAATTTACATTTTTTCTAACTGAATCTTTCAGTAATCTCGGGATCATGTACTTAAAACTGATCAATTTTCTTTCTTTCTTGCGATTTTCTTTTCCCGCCATTTTTTTTAAATTTTTTTCTTCACCGTTTTTTTTTTTTAAAAAAAAACGCGTTTAAAAAAAACACGTTTTTTAAAATTTATAACACGTTTAAAAAAACGAACACGTTTTTTTTTAAATTTGCAACACGTTTAAAAAAAACGAACACTTTTTTTTAAATTTACAACACTAATTTGACCACTGTAGGCCTATAGTTACATTTTGAGTATAGAATCAATGAGGCAGAATTGATTTTTTTGTATGATTTTAAAATTCGATTCATTTTTTTTCTTCTTATCACTTTTAAGTAAATAAAAATAGACTTTGAAACACAATAGCTCGAAGTTAAAACGAAATTCTATTTACAATATTTTTTTTTGAATATAAAAAATATATATAAAGTGGTTCAAATATAATCTTGTTTCCGTTTACACGTTTTTTTTTACACGTTTCCAAATCCAAAACAATTTAATCTTGCTCAAATGTTTGTCAATCTTCAGAAAGAAAGAAGAAAAACAGATAAGAAAACAAAATACAATTGAAAATGATTCAATTTTTTTTGTTCCTAACAAAAATACAAAATAAGAAGATCCTAAGAAAATGAAAACTTCGTTACTCAGCTTTTTTTATATATAAATGGATGCAATCGGAAATGAAGAGAAAAAAAAGCTATTATCTGGAACGAAAACTAGAAAACTAGCATCCGGAAACTAAGATATGTGGCGAAGTGTCTGTAAAGAAAACGTGTCTGAAAACCATATGTTCATCACTACCTTTCTCAAGAAAGCAAGCATCGAATTCATACATTCTTGCTTTTTTTTTTGTTTGTTGAGAAAATTATAAGTTGCATATGGAGATTTCTAGTGGGCGAGAGATATCTGTAAAGAAAACGTGTTCGGAAATCATCTTCCGCTTCTCAAGAAAACAAGCATGTAATTCATATACTTGGCTTTCTTGAGATGAAGTAAATTGAATAATGGCGGCCTTTATTGAGAAGGTGTTGTTTGCACTATGGCTGCCTAATATGAGGCTTTTTTATGGTTTTCATATTTTGAGAGAAAAAAAAATTGCAAAGCCAAACAAAGCAGCACATCTAGATTCCAGAAATACGTTTTTTTTTCAAGAAACAGTCTCACAGTCATTCAATTAAGGTACTTTAAAGAACAAAATGCAATATAAAGTATTGTTCATTAAGTGATCGCTTTATATAACTTATGAAAAGATCCTTCTATTTTTAATTAAGGTTCAAAATCATACATTTATTTTTAATTTCATGTTTAAATCCCATAGACCAAATAAAACCCTCCAAGAAAAGTATGAAGAACTCTCGTTGAAAATGATTCAGAGCAAACCGACAATAGCCCATGCATTAATGTATAGGCTTCATGTTGATTCCTTTATATAAATTTTGATAAGGTTTTTCTATTATTAAATAAGGTTTAAAATCCTACATTTTTTAATTCCATGTTAAATTCCATAGACCCGAAAAACCTTCCAACAAAAGTTTGAAGAACTCTTGTTAAAAACGATTTATAGCAATCAACAAAAAATGAGCATGTGCATTTATTTATAGGCTTCACGTTGATTCATTTATATAACTTTTGAAAAGGTCTTTCCATTGTTAATTAAGGTTCAAAATCGTACTTTTATAAACTCTATGTTAAATTCCATAGGCACAAAAAATCCTCCCACAAACGTTTGAAGAACTCTGATTAAAAACGATTTAGAGCAATCAACAAAAAGTGAGCACGTGCATTAATGTATGGGCTTCACGTTGATTCCTTTCTATAAGCTTAGCACGTGCAATTAATTTTTCTATTAATTTTTATGTGACTTCATACCTGAAGAAAAACTATTCAAAAAACATCTTTTAAACCAAAAAACGATCGCAGTGCCTACATTCGGAAGCTGTATCTAGGTTCTTAAACGATTTTAGCTCTGCGGCCACACTGTGTATATTAATTACTGTATAATTATACACGATCTCTAATACCTAGTACACACCTGATAATTTAAATGCACTTAAATAATGTGTTCTACAGAGCCCTGTGACGGACAAACAAACAATATGTTGAATTCAATTTATTCACTTAATAATCTGAAAATATTGAGTTAATACTTAAATATATTTCAATAAACTATTGACAAAATATTGATTTAGTATTTCAATTTAAAATATTAATAATAATAAAGTCAATTTTTATTTAGTTCATGTCCTTAACTGGATTCCGTATAATTCACCTAAACACATTTAATTTGAATTCATTTAACTCATGACTGTGTACAAGGTATAAAAGCCCATTAGATTAAAGCCCATTTAGATTTGTTATGAAAAACCATTATGAACATAAAAACCCTTTTCCTCTCTCTCTTCTCTGTCCGCACAAACAAACCGTTACAAATTGAAATATAAACATGAATGTTAACAACAAAAAATGTTTATGTGAATGTCATTTATTAGAAGAAGAAAAAAATTTCTCATATACTTGATGACATTTATTATCTTATTTTAAGAAATAAGAAGACAAAAAAAAGGGTTAATATCTTAAGGAGAGGAAATATTAAAAAAAAACAATGGAAAGCTTATTAATATATTTTTTTATGAAGAGAATATTCATAAAAAAAACACATGTGTTTCATTTTTTATTAGAAATTTAAGGCTTTAGTTTTTTTTTCTCTCTTTTCTGTAATTTGTATGCAAATTTGTATGCAAATTTGTATGCAAATCTGTTGTTCTTAATAACAATGTCAGTTAAGGAGTCTTGCGTTTTTTTTTATTAATAATATCTTGTCTTAAATATGTTGCAATTTTTTTGTGTTTAAATTTAACTCAGAAAAATTCTACTTAATGATGATCGTTAAGTTATTTAATTAAATTATGAAAATGACAACTAGGATTTTTTTTTATTATGAGTTTTTTTTTTCTTATTGAAATATTTCATAACTTGTGTGTATGTCCAAAAAGTAGTTGGACAGGGGATATTTTTTTTACATTTACATAATGACAAAAAAAAATGGCGACTCATTTTGAGAAGTGGGCTGTCAAAATAACTCATATATAGTTATTATATTTTAGCCGCATGAACACAAAAAAACGTTGGACGAAAGGCGTTTTTTTCTCTCTAAGAAATTTGCATAAAGGATTTAAATCTTAAAGAATTTATTGAAGGGTTTTTTTTTCTTCTTCTCTTTCTCTCAAAAGACATTATTTCTAAGAATGGAAAGGAGGAGGTAAGATTTAGTTGTGAAAAAAGATTTATTTTTGAGAAAATTTCACAATGAAATTCTTGGTTACTTTTGTGGGGGGGGGGAATCTGAAAAAAATAACCTCCATAAGAAAAAACTCGAAAGTTTTTTAATATAAACTAGAAGAGTAACTTTAAGTTGACGATGCTTATACCTAGTACACACACACACCTGATAATTTAAATGCATTTAAATAATAAATGTGTTCTACAGAGCCCCGTGAAAGCCAAACAAACAATATGTCGTTGAATTCAATTTATTCAGTTAATTAATCTGAAAATATTGAGTTAATACTTAAATATAATTCAATAAACTATTGATTTAGTAATTTCAATTTAAAATATTAATAATAAAAGTCAATTTTTTATTTGGTGTTCATGTCCTTAAGTGGATTCCGTATAATTCTCCTAAACAAATTTAATTTGCATTCATTTAACTCATGTATATAATTTTTGTCTTATAAAAAGTTTATTTTGAAAGATATCAAATCAACATAAAATATTCTTAAGTGCAATATTGAGCTACCCCTTCTAGTTTCTAAAACCCTTTCTAGTTTCTTATACCGTGAACGTTTGGTTTTGTGTTTTGAAAATTAGAAGAGTAAATGAATCACAACTAGGAACACAAAGTGATCTCAGAACACAAAGTAACCAAAAAGTTGATAGTTAGAAACTAGAAAATGTTTTAGAAACTAGATGGGCAGCTCAATAATAAGGGTATTTTCATGTTGATATCTTTCAAATATACCCCTTATTATTGAGCTGCCCTCTAATGCTGTGCTCCATATAAAATTTAAACGCAAAAACGTCAAGCGAACTTTTTTTTTTTTAGAAACATTAGAAAAAAAAAATTTAAATTGTTTTCAAAACTAGAATAGTAAAAGATTATTTTAAAAGTTTTTTTCAATGGCAATATCTTAAAAAATAAACAATTTTATACTTCAGTTTGAAAAATAACCCGGTTTTTTCATTGAAATTTCATGAAAAACTATTTTCGGCCTTCTTTTTTTTCAAAACCGTCATAAAAAGTTCATTTTGAAAGATATCATCATGAAAAAATAACTTTTAGTATTATCTCCAACTATTCTAGTTTCTAAACGACTTTGAATTTTTTTTTTCGTAATGTTTCTCCTGAAAAACGTTCGTTTGAAAAATAGAAATTGTTTTCTTAAACACGCTCGTTGACGCTGGAAGTGACTTCTATAAAACATAATAGCCATTGTAGTGGCGCCATCTGGGAGGATAAAAACAAAATAAATGTTTATAAAGACACCTTAAGTTAAATATAGAGAAGAAGAAAAAAACAACTAAAACTTGGAATTGAAACAGAATTCGAGCAAATATAGTTTACAACAAGGGCGAATTTTTTATATTTTCACCCATTTTTCTAGTGTTTTTTGAATCTTTTAAATCCTTCTCGACAAATAAGGGGAAATTGTGGTGGTGTGGTGGTGGGGGGGGGGGGAGGGTGGCATATTATGCCTTTCACTTCATTTCTCCGAGTTTTAGCATTTTATTTGTCGGTTTGTTTTGTTTGCCCTTCGTGTCCAATTTGCGTATTAACCCCGTTTCCACTTGCTCGAAACGCGGCTCGAAGTTTGTGGAGTTTATTTTTCTTCCGTAAATGCTTTTTAATGCTTTTGGAGCTTCCGAAGTAGATTTTTACACGGCTATCCGTTAAAACCGGTACTCACTCATGCAATAATAGCTTTTTCGGAAATGGGCTTTTATATCTATATAAGGGTTTACATGTTTACTGTTTAGAATTTTTGAAATGTTTTTTTTTTTAAATCAATATGTGGAACACGGAGTAGAATGTTACAGTGTGCGAACTTTGCCCCTCTGTGATAAAGAAAGGGGCGTACGGACTTACTATAGCCTCTAAAGAGGTACACGAACTTGTCCGAATGAGTGAAATCAGCTTGGATGAAATTTCCTTGCATTGCTATTTTTACCCCCTGAATTGAGGTTTTTCTTCATACAAACGTGTTGTGTGTGATTACGGTGTGCGAACTTTCCCTCTATGAAGAAGAAAAGGGTGTACGGGACTTACTATAGCCTCTAAAGAGGTACACGAACTTATCCGAATGAGTGAAATCAGCTTGGATGAAATTTCCTTGCATTGCTATTTCGACCCCTGAATTGAGGTTTTCCTTCATACAAGTGTGTTGTGTGTGATTGCTCGTTTTAAGGGGAAGGTCTTTGTAAATAAATTTAAATGTAAATGTTTTAAAATATATACAATTTTGTTTTGTAATTTAAAAATATTTTTTCTTTTAAGATATCTTTAAAGTGTGTGTTTTTTTTAGAAACTAGAAGAGCCACTTACTCCATAAATGTTTAAAAATGGCCCAACTTTTTAAGCAAATGATGTATTAAAATTTTTTCCTATAAAAAGTTTATTTTGAAAGATATCAAAAATGAAAAATACAACTTAAGTGATTGTACTACCCTTCTAGTTTCTAACACACTTTATAGTTTCTCTTGTTTTTGCTGGTAAAAGACTAGAATAATCAAAAGATCGGGAATGAAATGTTGATAAGCAAGCAGATGATTTTTTAAGAAACATTTGTCTATAAAAAGTTGATTTTGAACGATATCAACATGAAAAATACCCTTAAGTGATTGAGCTACCCTTCTAGTTTCTCTTAATTGTGCCACTAAGAGACTAGAATAACCAAAAGTTAGAAAATCAGATGTTCATAAACCATCTTTTTTTAATTTTTGTCTATCAAAAGTTTGATTTTGAACGATTTCAACATGAAAAATACCCTTCTGTGATTGAGCTACTACCCTTCTAGTTTCTAAACCACTTTCTAGTTTTTCTAAATTTTGTTCCTAGAAGACTAGAATAATCAAGAGTTCTTATATAAAACCACCTTCATTTGCCAATTTTTTTTTGTTGCAAACTTTAAAAAAGTTTGTAGCAAAAATATGAAGAAAAAATAGTACAATTTTAAATATTAATACAATACAAATATTACAAAATGCAAAATATTTACCTTGTTAGAAGTAATTTGTTTTTTTTTTAAAAAAAAAGAGGAAATATTTCTTTCAAAAACGATGAGAAAAAAAATTTGACGATTTTTTTGAATTTTTTTTTTTGTGTCCAGAAAAAAATTAACGAAATTTCAAAACAAAATAATAAAATAAAGAAAATTATGACCAACAAAAAAAAATATTTGCGATCGCGAAAAATGAAATTATTTTTGGTCGTCAAGTTTTTTTGAGCGATGTGTGTGAGTCGTGTTGATCTCCTTCACTATTTTTCTTGTGTCTCGTCTTCGACGTTTTCTGCGTTTGTTTTGAACGACTAAACGTTTTTGTGTGACCATTTAATCGAAGAGGCGCCACCGCCGCCAGTTTAACAACTCAAGTAGTGGGGGAGTGATGACGTCACGAAAGTTTGGGCGTCATTTGGTATTATAACCAATAGCGGAAAAGTTTTTAGTTCTTGCAACTAATGGAGCTAAAGTTGCAGCTAAAGTTGACAATGAAAAAACCCTCTCTTTCTCTTCACCTCCCACTCTACATTTTCATATTTTTCTATTTGCCAAAGTTCAGATTGGAAAATTGATTCTAAAAAAGACATACAGAGAGAGAAAATAGGATAAATTTTTGTGTCAAAAAATTTAAAATTATACATTTAGTTCCCATTCCCCCCCTCCCCCCTTTTAATAGCAGCAATTTTTACGCCGTAAACGGCGCGGATCGATTCCGGCTTGTCCATCCATTTTTTTTTCTTTCGGTTTTTCTTTTGAAATTTTACGTGGGAAGTTTTCTGTTTTTAAACAAAATGTTCTCATCATTCCATAGCATTAAGGGTGGTAGTCTTAATGATTTGCTAAGTCAAAGCTACTGCTAAACTGGTTACAGTTTAGCACTAGCTTCGACTTAGCAAATCATTGAGCCATAAGATTACAAAGAAATGTTGTATGTTACGAAAATCCAAGGATTGACAAGCCATAATTTGACTTGTCTGTACCTAGCTGTAAAATGTATTAAGAGCTAAATTTAAGAAGAGTTAAGCTAAGCTGGAGTAAAATTGAAATGAATTTGAGTTAAATTTCAATTGGAAGTTAAAATGAATAAGAGCTAAATTGAAGCAGACTTAAAATGAAGAAGAGCTTACACTTTAAAAGAACTACTTTTTATGAGAGCTAAAATGAAAATCATAAAGAATAAGAGCTAAAATCTAAAAAAAAAATCTAAGCTAAATAACTAAAGTGTATAAGAGCTAAACTTTACAAGAGCTACTTTTTATAAGAGCTAAAAATGTTAATGATAAAAAATAAACAAAGTAAACTAAAAAATGGTTAAGGTAAATTAACAGCTAAAATGTATGAGAGCTAAGCAGCAGTTATTAATGAATACAAAGCTAAAAGGTGTGATTCAAAATGAAAAAGGGCTAAATGGAAAAAAAATTAAGTTAGAGCTAAATTAAGTCATGATTAAATTAAAGAGCTGAATTGACAAATAGCTAAAATGCAAGGTTTAAAATGAAGAGCTTAATTGATTGAGAGCTAAATTGAATGAAGGCTAAATTGAATAAAAGATAAACTGTCGAATGCATGAAGGCTAAATTAAATAAAAGAAATTGAATGAAAGCTAATGAACATTGAATGAAAACTGAATTGAATGAAGGAAGGCTAAATTGAATGAAAGCTAAATTGAATTTGAGCTAAAATGGCTGAAACCTAAACTAATTAGCATTTAGCTTGCGAGATAACTGGTTGAAAATGTTAATATTTTCAAATCCATTCTAGTTTTTATCTATTCATAGCACGATTATTTCATTATTTGAATATTTAATGAAATAAATTGATGCAAAATTTCCTATTAAAAATAGGACAACAAATAATATGTTGATTTTATTTCAAAAACGTGTAATTTATTCAAAAAACAACAATTGTGTTGTGCAGTAAAAGCTCTAGGGCCGCCGACAAATTCTTTTTTTCTTCAATAATGTTAGAAAATTTTTTTTTCTCATTTTCATCTGTAATTTGAATAAATATTTTACCGCAAAAAAAACGGATTTCTTGTCAATTTCGACCACTTGAGGCACTGAAGTAATTTAACACCATATGGTCCAATAGACAGAGAGAGAGAGAGAGATGAGATAGAGAAGAAAATAAAAGCATAACGAGATAAGAGAGCATTATGACTACACATAACGAGAAAAATAGGAACACGAAATGAGATAGAACGCACAAATGCAAGATGAGATGGAAGGAGCACACAAGGAGAGATAAAACGCGCACAAAGAGATAGAATGAACAAGATGAGAGATTAGAACATGTGCAAATGTGAAATGAGATAGAACCACATGCGAACGCAGGATGAGATACACATACATGCAAGGAGAGATAGAACACACAGAAATGCAAGATGAGATAGAATACACAGAAATGCAAGATGAGATACTGAACATATGCAAATGCAAGATGAGATACTGAACATATGCAAATGCAAGATGAGATACTGAACAAGTGCAAATGCAAGATGAGATACTGAACAAGTGCAAATGCAAGATGAGATACTGAACAAATGCAAATGCAAGATGAGATACTGAACATATGCAAATGCAAGATGAGATAGAATACACGAGGAGAGAAATAGAACACGCACAAATACGAGATGGAACATGCATAAGAGATAGAACGCATACAAGGAGTGATAGCACACCCACAATGAGATAGAACGCACACGATGAGAGATAGAACATGCACAAATGTAAACTGAGATAGAACACATACAGAGAGATCAAACCACATGCAAACGCAAGATGAGATACACATACATGCCAGGAGAGAGAAAACACACACAAGGAGAGATATAAGACACACAAGGTGATATAGAACACACAAATGCAAAATGAGATAGAATATATGCAAATGCAAGATGAGATAGAATATATGCAAATGCAAGATGAGATAGAATACACGAGGAGAGAGATAGAACACGCACACATACAAGATGAAAGGGAACACATACAAGATGAAAGGGAACACATACAAGAGATAGAACGCATACAAGGAGAGATAGAACATGCACAAATGTAAAATGAGATAGAACACACAGAGATAAAACCACATGTAAATGCAAGATGAGATATGCATTTACTCAAGGAGAGATAGAACGCGCACAAGGAGAGATAGAACGCACACAAGGAGAGATAGAACGTGCAAACTCAAGGTGAGATAGACAAGGTTTCGGTTTTTTTCCATTGAAATTTCATGAAACGAAACTATTTTCACCTTTTTTTTTTTTCCAAAACTGTCATAAAAAGTTTATTTTGAAAGATATCAATTATGAAAAAACTGTTAGCATTATCACCAACTATTCTAGTTTCTAAAAACACTTCCAGAATTTTTTCGTAATTTTTCTCCTGAAAAATGTTTGCTTGAAAAATATATAAATAATCTCAAAATTGCGAATGAAGAAGAAGAGACATGTGGAAGAGGCTACAAACAAAATAAATATCTATTCAGCCACTTTTAAGAATTTTTTTTTTCATGTTGAAATAATAACTTATTGGTTTTTAATGGTTGGCCCTAATAATAATAATAAATTGACAATTGAAACTTGTAGAAAAAACAATAGTCAAGAATGTGTGTGTTTGGAATTTATTATAAAAAAATGGTGTTTGTTTTTTGTTGATCTTTTTGAAGTGTTTTGTGTTTGTTTGTTTTTTCAGCTTTATTGTGGTTATTTGAAAAATGATGATGATGTGTTCATATTTAGGTATTTTTTTTCTTCTGCTCTTTGTTGCTATTTAGCTTATTTAGGATTTGATTATTTCGGAGGTTCTTCTTCTTCTGAATTGGTTCTTTAAAAAAGCAGAAAAAACATCGATAAATCATTTGTTCAGCCATTTTTTTTTATTATTTCAGTTATGTTTTTTTAGTATACAGTAGAGCGTCGATTATCCGAACCAATTTTTTTTTACTTATTCTTTTAAGCCCCCTTTACATCTACAATTTTGTCTTAAATAAATTTATAAATGAATTTAAAAATGCGAGAATGCATGTGTACAACGACGTGAATGTTAAATTATTTGTTCAAGGTTGCATTAATGTCAAACATGTTCATGGTGCATACGTGGACGTACGGAGCCCTGTAAAGGACAGGCGAGATTTTTTTTTTAAATCTCGACATTTGGACTTTAATCTCGAAATTTCGACTTTAATCTCGACATTTCGAACTTTAATCTCGACATTTCGACTTTAATCTCGACATTTCGACTTTAATCTCGACATTTCGACTTTAAATCTTTTATTCGGCCATGTTAATTATGCCATTTGTGCGCACCATACTCTAAATAATGAAATTATTCCTGCTAAAATAGAGCGCTTACAATAATTTCATTATTTAGAGTATGGTGCGCACAACATGGCATAATTAACATGGCCGAATAAAAGAGGTTAAAAGTCGACATTTCGAGATTAAAGTCGAAATGTCGAGATTTTAAAAAAAAATCTCGCATGTCCTTTACAGGGCTATGGACGTGTATTAGTGTTAACCAATTTTTGGAATAAAATTTTGGTGTTTGTCTTTCCGATCGGCGAAACTGCACTTTACGATACAGGCAGTTGGAAATCGGGGAGAACGTCAGTTGGCTCCGCCCTTTTTATGACAACGGACAACTTCTACTTGGCTGGTTAGGTAGTCTGACGTTGAAAAGGGCGGAGCATGTGACGTCAGACTACATAACCAACCAATTAGAAGTTGCGTTCGTCATAAAAAGGGCAGAGGCAACTGAAGTTCTGACCGATTTCTAAATGCCTGTCTTTATTTTGTGTTCGATTATATGGACTTTTGATTATCGGAACTATGCGCATGTCCGCCATTAGTTCCGATAATCGACGTTTTACTGTATTCATATCGAACTTTTTTTGGGGGGGGGGATCGGATGTGGGGGGATTCATTGTTGTTGTTAAACATGAAAGATAGTTTAGAGAGCAATTTGCATATTTTTGGGGTTTAGAGATATTTTTTTTGAAAAAGTGGGAGGAGTTTGTTTATTTTAAAACATCAAAAAAGAGGCTTTAAAAAAATGAGCATTGATTATTTAGTATTTTTTTTTCTTCTTTTGTTAGATGTTAAATGAGTAGGTCATGTGATAATTGGAATAATATGTTCTGGCGAATGTCAGAACTAATTTTGTGAATTTAATGGTCGATGGTCAGTTGGGGGAGGGAGGGGTGGACGTTTCAACAAGTGGTCAGTTTTAATTTTTATTGTTAATATATATTGAATCTGTCATTATTGGCAAACTTGTTTGATTTTACGTTCAAGTTTCTAAGCGCTTTTTTAATGCGACTTTAGGAGAGTTTGCTAAATGTATCGAGTGCCATTCGTGTCAAAACTTGATTAATTCTTATACACAAGGTCTCTAGAATGCAAGTTCAAATAAGGTGATGTTTTGATTTTGGGAAATTTGTCATTGGTCAAGATGACCGGTGACAATGACCTGAGGCATTACTCCCGCCCCGCCCTACACCGTCTTTAATTTGGACTTGGACAGAGAAGGAGGTTGGGGGTGCCTATTTTTTGTCATGAAAGGCGCCTCATATTTACAGTTTTAATATAAAACCTGTAATTTTAGATATTGGATTGCGTTCGGTTTCTAAGCATTTTCGACTTAGAATTGAGGAGAGTTTGCTATGTATGACATGCCATTCATATCAAAACTTCACATATGCCTATTTTTGTCATTAAAGGCGCCTCATACTTATCGTTTAATTTAAAACCTATGATTTTTTTAACTTTTGGATTTTACGTATTATTGTGGGTGCGTTCAGTTTCTAAGCAATTTTTAAATGCGATTTGAGGAGAGTTTGCTATGTATGACATGCCATTCATGTCAAAAACTTCGTATACAAATGCCTATTTTTGTTATGTTTATTTACTATTCTAGTTTCTTAAGAATTTTGAATTTTTCTTACTTTCTTACTTTTCTTACTTTTTTTTAAAAAAAAAAGGTTTTCTTGAATAGAGTTTGTATCTTGGAATCCTGCTGTGGGAGTTCAAGTGAAAAAGTTTAATTTATGAATTTGAGGTTAAGTTTATTGGTGAACATTTTATTCAAACAACACTGAATAACAAACATAGGGGAAGAGGGGAGCTTTTGATTTGTTTTTTCTGCACAGCTCACATAAGCTCAATTGCCTAATTTAAATATCATTTTCAGCGTGTGTTGTTATGCTTTAATTGATTATCATTTTTGTTATAAATGGTGCACGAATTAAACATTATAAACAAATTATAAATGATATGGTTTTGCAACTAAATAAAATAAGGGTTAATTCTAGTATATAAAAATAACTGAATAGAAATTCATAAATAATTTTTAAGAGAAATTTAAAGCATAACTTAAAAAGTTAAAGGCCTGATTCAGACCGATGAGGATAATGTAGGCTTGGTAAGGTTGCTGTTTACTGCGCATGTGCATTGTTCAAATGCACCTAGTGCTCACCTCTCTGTGCACAGTATTCTGCACATGCGCAATAGAGAGCTACCTTGCTTTAATCTACGTTAATCTAATGGTTGAAGCAAACATTATAATTTTTGGAATCAAGGAAGCTGGTTTTTAAAGGCTAAAATTTAAATACAGCTTAAGTAGAATAGTAGGATAACTCTAGCCTCTAATCAGCCTTTTTGTTTGTAAAATAAAAAGTATAAATCTTGTCGATTTACAAATTTTTGAGTGTTTTTGAACCCTGTTTAGAGGGTTTAAGTTCAGATTCCATCTTGAATTTGAGCCCTAGTTTTAATCTCAAAACTGCCTTTAAAAGTGAAATTGATCTCTTATTTTATAGTCAGGAAAGAATTTCTAGTCTCACTTTCAATGGAATGAACTTAGCTAAATAAGCATCATTAAAAATGCATAATTAAGATAATTACGAAAGTATATCAATGAAAAATGCGATTTTCTTTTTTTTTTTCTTCTTCTCAAATTTGGTAATATGCAAATTATTTATAAAATTGAATGAGTCAGTTTATGAAAAAAAAATATTTCTGAACAAAATTATATTAAGTTAAAAAAGGGGTGAAAATAACAAATTTTGAAACACCACCCCACCCTCAATGAATTTGTCCATTGTTTTGAATCAATTTCTAATTGACATTTACAATATTCCTCGTAAAAAAAGTTGTCTCATTAAAAAGATGTTATGAGAACAATAGAAGATAACAATTGTCTTTTTAAGAGAGTGAGAGTAATAGAGAGATAGAGAAAGAGAGTGATAGTAAGAGGGGAGAGAGAGAGTGAGAGAGAGAAAGAAAGGGGGAGGGAGGGAGGGAGAGAGAGAGAAAGAGGAAGGGAGGGAGAGAGAGAGAGAAAGAGGAAGGGAGGGAGAGAGAGAGAAAGAGGAAGGGAGAAAGAAAGGGAAAGGGAGAGGGAGAGAGAGAGAGAGAGAAAGAGAAAGAAAGAAAGGGAAAGGGAGAGAGAAAGAGAGAGAGAGAGAGAGAGAGAAAGAGAAAGAAAGAAAGGGAAAGAGGAAGGGAGAAAGAAAGGGAGAGGGAGAGAGAAAGAAAGAGAGGGAGGGAGGGAGGGAGAGAGAGAGAGAGAAAGAGAAAGAAAGGGGGGAGAAAGAGAGAGAGAGAGAGGGAAGGGAAAAATGTCATTTTTCTCTCTGTTTATCACTGAAAGGGCATTTTTTTTAATTTTAGCTAAAAAAAATGACAAGAAATTGTCGTGTTTTTTGTCACAATAGACCCATAGACCCAAATCTTTTGTTAATCAGAAAATACCACACAAATTTTTAATTCTTTTCCTCTGAAAAAAAAAAAAATTTGCATAAAAAATTTTAATAGTTCAAAAACAATAGAGGTTTTTTTTTGGAAGAATAGGGTTCTCAAGCTATTATCTTGTGGGCCACAACTGCAAGGGAAGGGGTCTTTTAGCAAGACTTTTATGGGCCACATATGTGACCCACTGTATGTAAAAGACTAGAATTAATTATTTTTTGTGTCATTCAGATAAACCAACAAAAAGGTGTATTTGACAAATTTATCTTTATTTTTTAAAAACAATTAATATATTAAAAATATTGAAAATAATGAAAATATTAAAAATATTGAAAATAATGAAAATATTAAAACATTGAAAATACTGAAAATATTACAAATAATGAAAATATTAAAAATAATATTGAAAACATTAAAATAATATTGAAAATATTAAAAATACCGAAATTATTAAAAAAAATAACGAATATATTAAAAATATTGAAAATGTTTAAAATCCTGTATTAAAAATATTAAAACGACGTTTAATATCTTAAATCAAATATAGGTTTGAAGCTATTAATTTTTCTATAACAATTTATTGATTATGAAATTTATTTCTGTATAGAAATTTTTATATTTAGAATAATTGATTTATTTTCAATCGATTAGATGTTTTTGTGTTTATTTACCAAAACACAAATAATAAATCTAATGCATAATTTATTATTTTCAATTTTTAAGAATAAAAAACTTTTATTTGTAAGATATTTTCAGCTGGTGGGTTTATGCCTTTAACTAAAGGCCAAAACGTTTATTCAAATAAATTATAAAATAATGTTTATTTTGAATTAACAACAAAAAGGTTAAATGAACAACAATTAAAGCCATTGGTCAATGTTAAGGTGGCTGAATATTTATTTTGTGTCCTGCTGACGGCGCCACTGGAGCGGCTAATGCTAAGCTCCATAGACATTTTTGTAAAATTTGGACGCAAAAACGTCAAGCGAACGTTTTTTAAGAAACAACATTATGAAAAAAATTCAAATTATTTTTAAAACTAGAATGGTAAAAGATTGTGTTAAGTTTTTTCATGGAAATATTTTAAAAAACAAACAAACAATTTTAAAATTTAGTTTGAAAAATGATCCGTTTTTTTTAATTTTTCCATTGAAATTTCATGAAAAAATATTTTCTTTTTTTTTAAACTGTCATAAAAGTTTATTTTGAAAGATGTCATTATGAAAAAAACATTTAGCATTATCGCCAACTTTCTAGTTTTTAAAACACTTTGAATTTATCTCGTAATGTTTTTTTCTGAAAAACGTTCGCTTGAAAAATGTAAATTTTCTCTCAAAACCGCAGGCTGATGGGGGGTGGGAGGGACGAGACCTTCTATAGAACATAATAGCCATTGCAGTGGCGCCATCTGGTGTTACAAAAACAAAATAAATATCTATTGAGCCACCTTAAGTACAAATTTTACTGTTTAACTCTTTTACTCTTTAGTCTCTGCTCTCTATTTTTTGCTCTGTTTTCTGTTCTCTGTTTTCTGCTCTGCTTTCTGCTTTCTGCTCACTGCTTTCTGCTCGCCGCTTTCTGCTCTCTGTTTTCTGCTCGCCGCTTTCTGCTCACTGCTTTCTGCTCGCCGCTTTCTGCTATGTTTTCTGCTCGCCGCTTTCTGCTCTCAGTTTTCTGCTCGCTGCTTTCTGCTCTGTGCTCTTTACTCTTTAATTAATATTACTTTTGAAAACAAAAAATGTCATAAAAAATTCATTTTTTAAGAATTTATCATCATATAAGTTTTTTTTAGCTTATTTATTTACTATTCTAGTTTTAAATATATATTTAGTATTTTTTTTATTTTAAAAAAGCTTGCAAGTAAATGTTTTTTTTTTGTTAAATGATGTTTACTTGAGAGCAGTTTTTAGCTAAACTTAAGTAAACATTGTTATTGTCAATAATTTACATAAATTTGTTTCCACAAATTATTTATTTCAATATTTTATTCTGCACCATTTACAACAACAACAACAACAAAAAACTGATATCTGAAATAATGTCTTAAAAATGAACAGGTGAAGTATGTCGTTAGTGTTCCAGATTGACAGACAAGAGTTGACATTTTTTTAGTTACTTTACAAGGTGTTCTAAAAGTTTGTTTTCAAATAATCATGTGCATCAATTAGGGTTGATATACAAGACTCATTGTGTACAAGTGGGGAAACTTTAGACTACTAGTGGGGAGCCAAATTCACAGGCAAATTGTGCCCTGCATTAGAATTTGTTTTCTTCCGCCCTTTTATGACGTCAGACCAAGTAACAAACCCAATTAGAAATTGATTATGTTCATAAAAGGGCTGAGCAAAAGAAATTCTAATGCTGGGCACAATTGCCCGTGATAAATTCTAGTTTAATTTTGCTACTATTATCACCTCCCCTTTATTTATATTTGAAAGAGAAAATGAGCTTTTCATTTTTTTCTGGTGTGCGCATGCGCGTCGTTTGTTCCTTTTTTTACTCCTTTCATTTCAATTTCAGTTTCTCCCTCCCACTTTCTTCTACCTCCACGTTTCTCTCCCCCTACCCTTTACAACCTTTTCCCCTCTACAATTTAATATCATGGGGTTCTTGGATGGGGAGCGTGCAACATAATGTTGACCTTGAGAAAAAAAAAGCGGTCCATTTAAATTTTTTATAAATTCCGATGTGCTTACGCGTTTTTGTCCTTGTTTGTACAGCGTTACACATACAGGAATACATGGAAGGAAAGAAAGATAGACAGGGCGGTCACTCAACAACTATTCCTATTGCGACAGTACTTATCAACTATCTAGTCTAACGAGATAGTTGTGATAGTTGCTATCGCAACCGTGTGATAGCGACTATCATGTTGGTCTTCACGATGATAGTTGCTGCTCTTATGACAGCAACAATCGTGAAAACTATCATCGTTGAAAACGGGGCTTCATGGCTAGTGCAGTGGCGCCATCTGAGAGGATAAAAACAAAAATAAATATCTATTTAGCCACCTTAATAAGAAGAACAGACTTTTGTGACAACTAAAAATAGGTGTGATAATGAGATGGATACACAAGTGACAAAAAAAATATACAAAAAACGTGTTTATTATCAATAAATATTCGTCTAAATGATTTTTTCTTTCTCATCTTTCAATATTTTCTGTGAAGATTTGCATATTTTGTTTCTGCTTTTTTTTTTCAGTCAACTTGGGGATTATATTTTTTTTTAGCACAATGGAAGTTTTTTTTTTCTTCTTCTTTTTTTATACAGAAAAAAAGAGGTCTTTAAAGATTTTTTCTTTTGCAATTTAACATGACGGTTTTTTCTTTTCATGATTACAAAAAAAAAATGTTTGGTATTATTTGGTTGTATGGGAGATTTTTATTTAGGTAGCAAATTTCCGCACTTTGACAACAACAAAAACTACAAGATGTTTCAATTTGAATTGTGGTTTTAAGGTGTTTTTTTAAGGAAGGATCCACACGATCAAGCTGACAAAACACAAACAAAACAGAAACTAAAATGTTTCCAGAGACAAATTGGAGACAATTCTAAAACATTTCTACGACTTTTGTGTTTTGTTTTTGTTTTGCAATTTCACAAACTACTTCATGTCCAGCCGCCTCAAGTCGGTAAACATAAAAATGTTTGTGTTTTGTCTCGGTATTATGCAACATTTTGTCAACTGTTGTCTGTTGCAGTTGTGGACAGTTAGTATTAAAACCACAACAAAAACAGTTGCGTTGTTTACGTAGAGCAGAACAGTTGCGTAGTTTACGTAGGACGCAACTATAGAAACAAAAAAAAACAAATTTGTTTGTGTTTTTGTGTCACAAATATGTTGTGGTTTTGTCTTGAGTACTGCTGACGGTTGTTTCAGGTTTGTTTTGTTTTTCAAATTCTGCTTTTACCTGGCATTTTTGTTGTATTTTTGTCAGCTTCGTGCGGATCCGGCATTTTTCATGTGAAAATTGAAGAGAAACATGAATGTGTTTTAGAAACTAGAAGGGGTGAGATCATAAAATTGTATTTTCAAGTTTGATATCTTTCAAAATAAACTTTATTAGAGACACACATTAAAAATAATCGTCTGCTTAAAGTTGAGCCATTTTCAAACACAAAAAAAGTTTATTTTGAAAAATATCAACATGAAAATACACTTAAGTGATTGAGCCGCCAGTCTAGTTTCTAAAACACTTTCTAGTTTCTCTCTTAATTCTGAAAAACAGAACAATCGAATAGTTGGAAAATCAGCTGTTCGTAAAAAAAAACATCTTAAATCTCCGAAGTTTCTTGAAAATTAATTTATGATATTTATTTAGCTTGTGTGAAAAAAAATATGAAGCTAAAGAAGAGCTAATCTTTCTAAACTAGCAAAAAATGCTAAATTGGGAAAGTGCTAAAAATGGAGTAAAAAAAGCAGAGGAGTTAATCCATGACAACAAAAATTAACAGAATTAAACCACAAAGCTTGATTTAATTTGATATGTTTTTTTTTTCATTATCAAAACTCCATTTCTACACTGCTGAGACTTAATAAAATTGCGTTAATTTAATAATGGTTACCTACATTATTAGCCAGTAGGCACACAACAAACATTGTTTTTTGTTGTTGTTGTGGGTGAGTTGGATTCTCTCTGAATTGCATTTTGGTTGCAAAATGACCCGTGCAAATCGATGGGTTAATTAAAGGTACACATTAAAAATGTCTAATTTAAATCTTTTCATATTCAGTTCAGTTTCCCCCCCCCCCCCCTTCTATGGCTGGTGTCATCATGGCTCAATTTTATCCCATGAATTTGCATTGAAATAAAAAAAAATGGTGTTTAAACCTTCCTGGACTGGTAACTCCCAAAATTGTGTTTGACACATATGCGGCGTCGTTTTCGAAACAACACCTCTAGCGGGAATGTGATAAATTAAAATTTCGAACTGATGTCACGTTTAGGACGAGTTCATTCTACTCATGGATCAGTTTCCTGCGGACATGCCACCAACATTTTTATCCAAAACATAAGTTATTAGCATTTTGTTATTGACATTTTACCAAAACAGTCAAAACATTAATAACATATTTGTTATTAACAGTGTTTTTGCTATTTTTTTTTGGGTGTAAATCTGTGTTTAGAAAACTCAATAGGAACCTTTCTAGACAACAAGAAGTGACCACTACTGACTTGGGTTGTGACCACACAATGTGTTGTCTATGTACAACAACAGAGCCTAAAGTGCATCTAGCCGATTATGTCTCAACCATTGAATGTTAACAAAAGGAGATTATGTTTGTGGTTGGTCTTAAATGTCATTATTGGCATTCACATTTGAATTCTACTAATTTCTCACTGACACTGGAGGGGCCATTATTTGTGTACCTGTTAATTCTCTTGATATTCCACCCTCTATACTCCAACCCCCCCCCCCCCCCCCTTTAGCCCTTCTGTCTGTTCTTTGAAGTCTCTCTGATATTTATATGTATGTTTCTCAAAGGCTTTGTTTCTTTTATTAATATAATTAACGCCATGTTATGTTCTTTGAAAGGAAGAAATGGAATGAAAGAGCGAAAAAAGTCATAGGAACTGATAGCAAAAGAGCTTTAATAACAGATTACAAAAGAACCTTTTTTGATGGTACTTTAGTACGAGACTATAATATGTTGTGTTTACATGTAACTACTACACTGAAAATCCTATTTATTTTTTGTATATAAATCTAATAAAAGTAGTGGCAATACTTGTAGCGAGAGAGAGAGAGAGAGAGAGAGCTACAAGTTTTTGGAGGGAAACATTGTGACGATCTATGGGTTCAAATTCAAGAAATAAAAAAAATCCACGTTTTATGCGAGAGCACGGCTCCAATATCTTCAGTTGAACTATAGTCTGAGCCATATTAAAAAAAGGGTAAAAATGACTGCCCCCTACTGGACGTTTTTAGCCACATCACCAACAATTTTAAGTTGTATGCATGCATGCATAATACAAAAAGTAGTCCCTGCTTATTTCAAAAATGTATCAAAGGGAAAGAAAGCCTTTGAGTAGGAAAACAAATGGCATAGGAATACAAATTTGGTGAAAAGTCGCCACTGGTGGTGCACAAAATTTATCCCTTCTTAATATGACTTTGACTATATAGTAAATGCAAAGTTATGAATGTCTCCCGTAAACATAATTCAAATGATGGTCTCGTTACGTTCGTGCAGCTAGTCCGCCACATAACAGCATTTACAGAAAATGACGTCACATTGCATTGTGGTACAAGGCGCCGGCTGTGACGTCATGTTGATGTCATTTTTCTTGTAATGCTGTAATGCAGTGCATTAGCTACATGGTCGTAACGTGAGCAATGAGGCAGACTATTGATATTAGTAGGTAATCTGTTGGATCATGTGGGGGGGGGGGGGGTACTTTTAGATATCTTGGTTTAACTCACTCTCCAGAGACTATGTTTTGGCAGTTCCTTCCAAAAGAAGTCTTTGGAGAGTGAGTTAAACCAAGATATTTAAATATATATTATTAAGATATATAAGATATATTTTTTTTTAGTTTTTTTAGTTTTTCTAATTTTCAATTTTTTTTATTTTTTTCTAATTTTCGATATTTTTCTTCGATTTTTTTTTGATTTTTCGATTTTTTTCTCGATTTTTCGATATTTCGATTTAGCTAGTACAATATTTTTTTAAAAAATATCGCACGATATTTAAAAAATATTGAAATATCTATATACGAGCTCGTATAAAGATTTTTGCCAGCCCTAGTCTTTACTTTAGAAGTTGAATTGAATTTCGGCTATGGAATTCTATTTCGGTACGTGAAAATAGCAGAAAATATAAATAAATCTTATTTCTATTTTCTGCCTTTTTTCGCACATGGTGGGGGGGGGGGGGATCCAGACTTTTATTTTTATTTTTTTTTGGGGGGGGGGGGGACATCTTTTGAATTATTATTTGTATCTTATTTTTGAGATTATGAATTTGACTTCTGAATAAACTTCAAAAAAGTATTCAATACTTTTTTGAAAGATGCTTTTAAGAGACATTTGGAGTTTTTTTATCTAATAAGAGATAGGCTTCATAAAGACTTTTACAAAAGACCTCAATTTTTACTCAAAATTCACCTATCAGAATTTTGACAGTTTGATATTTCTTTTTAGAATATTTATCTAAATCTAGTGACACAATAAAATGAATAAATAAAAACAGCAATTAAGTTACCAATTGACTTGTCATAAAATAAACTTTCATGATATTATTTCGATGTGACAGTAAACTGTTATAAATAGGGTTCGGATTTTCATGCAATATCAAGCAAATGTATCTCAATCTGTGGGCCAATTGTGAAATAATCCCGTTTAGAGATCAACCAAAAATTATGCTTTTTTTTTTCTAATCAAAAAGGCTAGTTAGAGGCTAGAACTCTCTAGTTGACAACTGATAGTAATCAGACATCTAGCCTCTAACTAGCCTTTTTGATTAGAAAAAAAAAAGCATAATTGCAGTTGCTCTAATGATGAGATGATTTACTTCACAATTGGCACTTGGGAGCCACAATTTGAGAAACATTTGCTTGATTTTGCATAATAATCCTACTTTCAGATAGTTTTAAAGTGTAAACGCCGCTCAACCTCTGATTATTATTTTGTTATTCAGGAACAAAATTAAGAAAAAAAAAAAACTTGGAAGTGTTTTAGAAACTAGAAGGGTAGCTCAATCACTTAAGGTTATTTTTCATGTTGATGATAGCTTTCAAAATAAACTTTTTATGTCAGTTTGAAAATGAAACAACTTTAAGCAGACAATACTTTTGTCTATAAAACGTTTATTTTGAAAGATAATCAACATGAAAACACCCTTAAGTGATTGAGCTACCCTTCTAGTTTCTAAAACACTTAATATTTTCTCTTGATTTTGCACCTGAAAGACAGAATAATCAAGAATTCGAGACGCCGTTGACGCTTTGAACCCCCCTTAATATAACAGTTTATTTGCGGTTTCAATGGTCGCCATTTTTTTTTTCCATCATTTTTACAATTTTATTTAAAGCTAAATATTTAGATTTCGTTTGCATAATTAGTTCAAATTGCATTTGTTGAAACATTTTACAATGTAAAATCAACCATATTATATTATGTCTCATAAGAGAATTCTTATTCAGCATAGTAAAAAAAAAGATGGCTGCCATTTTTATTTTGAAAATAAAACCGTTACTTTATTGTATTTTTTGGTTTCAAATATCAACTAATGCTTTTTACAATAAATAAAATGTCGGATTTCATCAAAGTTTCAAACTTCAACAGTTATTTTTTTTTAGCAAAAAGTAAATGTAATTTGAAACATTTATTTGAGTGTATTGGAATGGGACGGAATTTGTCATCAAATTCACACTAGGGAATTTTTACATTATTGGTTTGAATCTTTAGGTACAAATTCAAGAAGGAAACTTGCTTCAGGAAGTTCATTGTTGTTTAAGATGACTCATATGTTTTTAGGCTAAATTTGTTCAAACCACATAAAGAGTGAAGTATTTAACCAATTCAATAATGGTGGTTAACCACATAGTGTCAATGCAGTTTATAGTTAACTCTGTAACACCCGGTATAGCATGAACCCCCTCCCCCAGAATGCTGGCCTCGGGATGTCCGACTCCTCACTGTTTAGAGCAGAGGGCTACCTCTCGGAACGTGGTTGCTCGGTTTTCTTTGTTCGTCATCTATCATTTTCCCCCCATAATGACGAGGTGGTGATCACCTTTCTGAGGAATCTCATCCTCTTTAGGATACGAATACGAATTGTCATTCAGTTCTTGGACTGGTTCCACAGCAATTGTATTCGCTGTATACTTGGGAAATTTATGCAGTGGTTTCCCCCTTGCCTTCTTCATCGCAGGAATACAACCCTCTAATCATTGTGATCTCACTTGTATTCATCTGGTTTAAAGCCAATCCTTCATCAGTTGAATTATGCCTTCTACTAGTACTGATAGAGCTGCTGCCCTCTACCAGGGATTTGTATCGGAGTTACCTTCTCCTAGGTATCTCTCTTAGTCTAACTCCTACTTCACGAAGACCTGCTCGGCTTGGGTGGCCCTTCTGGTAGCTATGCTACCGCCGGTATAGCTCTCGAGGTAGTCAGAGTATGCAAGCCCCCCCCCCCCCACCACTGCAAGGTAGAGATACCATTGGGGGGGGGATACCATCCATTTAATTTTGCCTTTCTAAACTTCCTCACTGTATGGTAACCATACAAGGGAGAAAGGTACGCGAGTCAACAACTAGCGGAAATCAGGTCGCAGTGTTGCGCGTCAGTAAATACAGTAGATTTTCTCACAACTTCATTATTCAGAAATTTTACCATGGTTAATGTAACCACATTTGTTGAAATTGTTTCCACTAGAAAATGAATTGTGGTTAACTTTTTAACTGCAGTTAATTTTTGTAATGGAAACACCGAGGTTATTAGAGGTGTTGAAGAAAGAAGTTTTAAGTGGTTTTTCCTTCTTGAATATGGGCCAAAGTAAAACATATAAAAGCAAGAAAAGGTAATAATAAGGAACTCTTGAGAATTCTTGTTCCTGATTGATTTCCTTTTTGTTTTTCTGGTATATTTAAGGCTTACATATGGGGAAAATGGTGGCCAAATGTGAGGCCATTGCTCTATAATAAAAAGTTTTAATATAGTTTTCTGGTGATGATACATTTTCTTTAGGGGTCTCTTATAATCTTGTTGGATTTTTCTGGGTACGAAAAATTATATAAAAAAAAACGGGTCAGATATCTCATTTTTAAAATCCATCTTGAGAGGAAGTGTGTGTGTGTGGGGGGGGGGGGGGGGGAGAGAGAGAGAGAGAGAGAGAGAGAGAAAAATGAATTTACTTTGGTGTTTTGCTCAAGATGTTCTCGCCAAAGTGAAAAATCAATCATTCTGCAAACTCACTAGTTCATTTCACAGTGAAAACTCTTGGTTATTTTTTGTCTTTAAGGTGGTGGTTTTAAAGGTGTAAACAGGCCGGGCCTCTCGAATTGTGTTTATTCAGTCTTTCAAATGCAAAAATGACGAGAAACTTAAGTGTTTTAGAAACTAGAAGGGTAGTTCAATCACTTAATGGTAATTTTTTCAAAATAAGCTTTTAATGTGATTTTGAATAAAAAATCACCAATCTTTAAGTGACATTTTTGTCTAGAAAAAGTTTATTTTGAAAGATATCAACATTAAAAAATAGACTTTTAAGTGATGGAGGCTATTTTTATGTTGATATTAAAGATCAAAATAGCCTGACGTGATTGAGCTACCCTTCTAGTTTCTAAAACACTTTCAGTTTATTAATGTTGCTTCTGAAACACACACTAACATGATCTCGTAAGTTCTACGGAGTAAGGCCTGGTTTATACTATACAAGTTAAGGCAAGGCAGCTCTTTATGGCGCATGTGCAGCAGAGAAAGCTATCACTGAAGTAAAATCTACTTCGATAAGTCAATTTTAACAATGCACATGCGCAGTAGAGAGCGACTTTACCTTGAGCTACAGTAACCTCTATGATCTGAATCAGACCTTAGACATTTTGTACATTGATTAAAATGTTAGTCATTGTGCAAATTTGAAATTCTGGGGGATGTTTCTGAAAACTAGGCCTACAAGTCTTGTAAAAACAAGTTAATTTTACGGAGCCCTGTAAAGGACATACATAGCAAATTCACTTGTTTTTTTACGAGACTTTTGCACTTTTAAGAAACACAGGTCTCTTTAATATAGTGGGGTTTTGGAAAATTGACTAGTGAGTTTGTAGATTGATTGATTTTTCTTATTTTGTTGATGAGAGAGAGAGAGAGAGGGTCATAGTTGGAAAAAGAGAGCCGTATTTGGTTCCGTATTATTAATAGTTTCTACTTAGAAACAATATTGTTACCATAATAATATTCTTGGTAACAGCTTTAAATTTATGGGTCACATTTTTTAATGGTTCTTCTTATTGGGGAGGTTTTTTTGTGTGACACTTATTAGTTATGTTATGAGTAGTAATAACTTTTTTTTTTGTATCTAGAAGAGTTATAATATTACTAGTATTATACAGTATGTCTCAGAACGGAAATGTCTCTTTATCATTTTATTACAGTATATAGTAATACTGCTAAACAGTTTAAAATTAACTATCTTTAAAATTATACATTGTTAGCAACATTTCAAAATATAATTTGTACCAAACAAAAATCTAACCTTAAGTAAAAAAAAATATTAAATTATAAAATTCGATATTGTTTAAAATTGAAGATTTAAAATCCTCAATTTTATATATTAAAATACAATTATTTAAAATTTAATTAAAATGTAATTAAAATTAATAAAATTAAAGTTAAAATTAAAGTTAAAATTAAAGTTAAAATTAAAGTTAAAATTAAAATTAAAATTAAAATTAAATTTAAAATTAAAATTAAAATTAAAATTAAAATTAAAAAAATCAATATATTTTTAATTATCTACAAATTTAAATCGTTGTTGTGTATAACTACATTATAATATGTTAGTTAACAACTACTTCAAGGTGGCTGAAGATATGTTTATTTTGCTTTTGTCTCTCCAGATGGCGCCACTGCAGTGACTAACGGTATGCTCCATAGTTTTTTTGTAAAATTTATAGGCAAAAACGGGTCAAGCGAACGTTTTTTTTTAAACAACATTATGAAAAAAGTTAAAATTTGTTTTCAAAACTAGAATGGTAAAATATTCTGTTAAAAGTTTTTTGTGACAATATCTTACAAAATAAATAATTTTATAGTTCAGTTTGAAAAATCACCCGGTTTTTTTTTTTGTTTTTTTTCGTCATTTAAATTTCATGAAAAACAATTTTCGCCTTTTTTTTCAAAACTGTCATAAAAAGTTTATTTTGAAAGATATCATCACGAAAAAAAAAACTTTTGACGTTATCACGAACTATTCTAGTTTGTAAAACACTTCGAATTTTTTTTCGTAATGTTTCTTCTGAAAAAAAAAAAACGTTCGCTTGTGAAAAGTCTTAATTTTTTTCTCAAAACCATAGGTGCAGGAGGGAAGAGCGCCCTGCTATAGAACATAATAGACACTGCAGTGGCGCCATCTTAAAATTTGAGAAGTGTAGCTTTTTATGGCTTCTCTTATATTGTGAATTTTAAACAATCGATTAATAGGTTTCTCTACTGAGAAGTTGCTTTCTGAGACATACTGTATTAAGAGGGTGCATTGGTTTATAATATTGAATTTTTGTGACAGTAATAATAAGTGATTAAAGCGATCTTATGAGAAAATCTATTTTTAATGATGATATTTTTAGTGCAAATATTTGCTATTGTCTTGGTTGTAAATTGGACTATTTTATGAATTATTATTTGAATATTAGAACTGTGTAAACAGTGATTATTATTCAGTTTGAGCTTTTCCAGAGTTATTAATAGGGCTCGGATTTATATGCGAATATATGTGGCCCTCTTAAGAGCCAATTTTAGATATCAACCAACAATTGTTTCTCAATCTCTGGCCCTCTTAAGAGCCAATTTTAGATATCAATCAACAGTTGTTTCTCAATCTGTGGCCCTCTTAAGAGCCAATTTTAGATATCAACCAACAATTGTTTTTTTTTTCTCTCAATCAAATACACTACGTTAGGCTACGTCAGGGCCTCATTACAGAAAAGGTCATAAAATTGTGACAATCATACCTTATGATGTCACTGCTTGTGCTTTTATTATTTTATTGTGCATATAAGTCAATGGGAGTGATATATGACAATAATTGTGATAATATTTTATTATTTGCTTTTGTGACTGTTACAAGATTATGAGGTTGATATGACAATTACTGTCATACGGAATTCTTATTTTTCTTTCTGTAATGAGGCCAAAGACATTAGCCTCTAACCAGCTTTTTCCATAATTACAGTTTTGTTCTAATTAATGATTACTATGATGATTACTTCACAATTGGCACTTGGGCCATAAATTGAGAAACAGTTGCTTTTGATATATTTGCATAAAAATCCGAACTGAATTCAAGGCTTGAAAATATTGGAAAATTATGTTCATATCATTTTAATTATGTTGGGAGACCCTGTTCTGTGAGGGTTTCAAGGGTTTTATTCAGGAACAATATTAAGAGAAACTAGAAAGTGTTTTAGAAACTAGAAGGGTAGCTCAATTACTTAATGGTAATTTTAATGGTTGATATCTTTCAAAATAAGCTTTTGATGTGATTTTGAATCAAAAATCACCCATCTTTAAGCGACATTTTGTCTATAAAAAGTTTATTTTGAAAGATATCAAACATGAAAAAATAGACCCTTAAGTGATTGAGCGAGCCACCCTTCTAGTTTCTAAAAGACTTTCTAGTTTGTTTTTCCCCCTAATTATGTGGTGTACAGAAAAAAAAATGTTTAACATGAAGAGAGACTAAGACTTTTTCGTGTAAAACGAAATTTCGTGTTAAAATTTTTTTTTTGATATTTTAATAGAAAAACCTGAAAATACTTGTATATTTCGTGTTATCCGTTCTCGTGTTTCACGGTTATCATTGTATTTTTTTAAAAAAAGGACAAAATATTGAAATTTTATGTATTTTTCTTGCTTCATTTGAGACAAGAACATTTTTCTTTCTTTCTTTGATATGAAATTTTCTCCAAATTTGGTTTAAAATGTCTTCGTAAAAGATTTTAGTATTTTTTGAAGGGTATGTTTTTTCGAGTCCATTGAAGGTGGGTCCAATGAAGGTGGGTTTTGAGCTTTAATGTGTTTTCCACATCTTAACTTAAAACTGTCCACATCTGAAATGTTTTGTCGTTTTTGTGGTCAAATGGATTCAATTTCCACATTTTTCATTTTAAACCATAAAAGTCCTGCTTGAAGATCTAGGCCCAAATTCAACAAAGGTTAACTTGCCACTAGAAGTGTAATAATTAGTTAACAACTACCCTAAGGTGGCTGAATAGATATTTTTTCTTTGTCTCTTCAGATGCAGTGGCTAATGCTATTCTCTATAGACATTTTCTTTGTAAAATTTGGACGCAAAACGTCAAGCTGAACGTTTTTTTTTTATAAACAACATTTTGAAAAAAATTCAATAATAATAATAACTAGTGGGGTAACCGGCCATAAATAACGGGAGCCAAATTCACAGGCAATTGTGCACAGCATTAGAATTACTTTTCCTCCGCCCTTTTATGACGTCAGACCAAGTAACAAACCAATTAGAAATTGATGACGTTCATAAAAGGGCGGAGGAAAAGAAATTCTAATGCTGGGCACAATTGCCTGTGAATTTTGCTCCCGTCATTTATGACGGGTTACCCCACTAGTAAAAAAAAAATAATAATATTAATAATAAACAATTTTATAGTTCAATTTGAAAAATGACCTATTTTTTTAGGTTTTTCCATTGAAATTTCATGAAAAATTATTTTCTGCCTTTTTCCAACTGTCATAAAAAGTTTATTTTGAAAGATCATGAAAAAACATTTATCACGGCGATATAAAAAATAAATAAACGCTATATAGCAAGTTTAAAAATGACTTTTTAAAAATGGCCATTAAAAATAACTCTTCTAGTTTCTAATACAATATTTCTTTTAAATGTTAATTATTGTAAAATGCAGAATAACCTATAATTATATTCTATTGTTCTTGATCATTTGCATATTTTTAACAGCTGTTTATAAAAACAGCTTAAATTATTTTGAGAGAACAAACAGATATTTAGCTGGAAGTGAATTTTTTTTTGAAAATGTGTTTCAAATTTCATTTCTTGAGATGAAAGAAAAGATAGAAAAAAGTTTTCTGAAAGAAAGAAAGGGAGAATTTCGGGTTTTGCTTCTTATTATTTGAGAGATTAGTTTGCAAATCAATGTTGAATGTCTGTGTGACAATCTAAGAATGGGAAAAAGAAGAAGAAGCTCCCATTCCCAATGTGGTTCATAATTAGTAATGTTTGATTGGAAAAGATTTTCTACATTTTCCTTTCAACCATTAGCATTTTGTCTACATATAATATGCTCTTAACTCAAGTGGAGATAACTGATTTGGTTATTTAAATGAAAAGAAAAAAGTGCGGAGGAAGGACAAATACGAAGAACAAAAGGCAGGATAAAAAGGGCAGGGGAATGGGGACATTGGAAGGGAAAATTGTAAGAGGGCCAGGGAAAGGACAAAAGTTCAGGATAAATTGAAAAATGGGAAAAAGGCGAGGGGTAGCTAGGGAAAAGGGACATTGGTAAGAAAAAGGGAGCATTGGTAAGGGAAAAGTGGCATGTAGGTTTGCCACCTGTGGTGGGCAGTCCTCCATTCGAAAGAAATGTCCTCCGACCAGGACCGTCCTCTATGATTTCTCTAAAATTTATTGTGTGGAGGACATGGTTTCCTTCGTGGAGGACGGTCCTGGCCAGAGAACATTTCTTCCGAATGGAGGACTTTCTTCTGAAGAGATTAGGAAAGGTGGCAAGCCGAGTGACATGGGTAGAGGAATAGAGGCATGGGTAATGGAAATGAGCAGGGGAAAAAGGAAAAGGATTAGGGGAAAGGAAACGAGCAGGGGAAAGGAAAAGGAATTGGTGAAAAGGAGTAGGGGAAAAGGAAAAGGAGCAGGGGAAAAGGAAAAGGAGCAGGGGAAATTGGCATGGGGAAGAAAAAAATGGTTGGGGTAAAAGGGAAAGGAGGAGAATGCAAAGTGGGAAAGGAAAAAAGTACAACGGGAAGAAAAAATAGTCAATAGAAAGAGAAAAAGGGTAATGGTATGAGGAAAAGGTAAAGGTGCAATAGTAAGGAAAAAATGACAAGGGAACAAGAAAATGAAACAAAACACATGTTTTTTTTAAAAAAAAAAACGGTCTGAAAAGTAAAACAAGATGTAATCGTGCCTTGTGTTGTTGGTGTAGTGGTTTGCTTCTCAGGCTCTCAGCCAAAGGTAAATGTTGGTCATGGGTTCAAATCCCCGTGCAATGTGAATTATTTTGAGATATATTTCAGAAGTTGGCGGTGGACAAACAAACAAATCATGAAGTTAAATAAAAGCGAGTAAAAACAAAAGGTAGGGGGAATTGGGAAAGGGCAAGACAAATAGAGAAAAGGGCAGGAGAGGAGAGTGAAGAAATTGACCCACATTTGGCCACACTAATTGAAATAATCCAGCCAGTAATCTTGACTTGACGCCGATTATACTCTGCTAAGCATATGAGTTTAAAATATGCAAATATGGAAGTAAATTAGTAAAAAAAAACTGTTTTTGTTACCAATGTTTGATGGGTTTTGACCCAAAATTGAGTGGTTTTTTTTTTGTAAAAATTTAAACGAGGCACGGATAATTAACTAACTGGAAAATGGCAAAGCTTTTAGTTTGTTTTATGAGCGTTTTGCATGCAGTTTTTTTTGACGGGCTTAAATGCGTATTGTAATTTCTCGGATTACATTTTAATTAAACCCCATGAGGGAATAAAATATCGTTTTTTTTTGGGAAGCTTTTTGATCTTTTTTTCCGTCTTACAGTTTTGTTAACGAACAAGAAATTCGTCTTATATTTTTTTTTTTGAGTACAAAACAAAAATTGTCACACGAAATGAGATACTTATGCTGAATGAAAGTTTTATTTTTCAATATGATAAAAAAAATATTAAAATTTCATTGTTGTTTTATTGAGAAATTCATAGTGACACAAGCCTGTTCAATGACATTATTGACACTTGTCTTCACACGTTTTTAGCCTTGAGGAACATGTTGAAACATGTTTCGAACATGTTATTGCTTGTCTATAGACTCATTCAAGCATGTTTTTAAACTTGAACTTTGTCTAGGCAAGGTAATAGTTGCTGACTAGAAGTGATTATTCAGTGGTTCAGAGATGGGTATAATGATGATGATGCATTGCAGCGGACTGAACGGTAACTTGACGGGGACAGGTTGCGGTTCGTCATATGGCTTTGGGCGCTTGGTGCGCACTTGGGTCCCTCCAATTTTTTAGGGGCCTCAAAAAGATAAGGTTTTAACAGTGTAGTAGAAAGCATAACAAAGGCAATTTATTATTAGTTTACAGATTACTGTAGTTTATTTAGCTTTTCGAATGCGCTCAGAATTCTGTAACAAAGATGGCGGCGATACATTCGACTATCGTGGAGAGTCTTAGGGGAGGGAGGGGGTGGGAAATGTGAGATTATGAGGGAAGAAAACACAACTTTTATGAAAAATAAGATGATTGCATACAAGTTGAGCTTAAAACATTAGCGTTTTTGGCATTTTCTGAATGTCTTGTTCTTCTAAATCAAATTACTTTAATTTGATGTTGTAATCTCGTGAATCTTAAAAGGGAATTAACTTCCTAAATTGGTTCTTGTCATTTGAGGCTATTTCTTTGCGTCAGAGAGATGGTCCTTTATATTAATTCATGCACCTATCATAATAATATTTGAATGACCAGTCAAAGCTATACTTTAAAGCTATACTTTAATCCAATGTAGCTAATTTAAATTAAAAAGGACTTTAAAAAAAAAAGATAATTGAGAATGTCTTTGGACGGGAATTAGTAATTTCGTAATTGGTGGACGTTTTCCATTTTTATTTTCATATAAATTTGTTTTAAAAGTTGTCTTGGAATTGGTGTCGAGGGCCCTTTGGTTCCGAATGGTCCTAATAAAATTAAACTTGAGCAAAAATAACCTGCTTGGCCAAAAATTCAAAATGGAAACTTGGCACTTTGAACTTTTAACTTAACCCATCTCAGAAGAGTTAATGAACCCTGGAACCCTGGTCAGAGGGTTCAAGCTAAAGTTTTAGTAGGTGTCAAACGCCCTTTGGTATGAAGGGCACGATTAAAAATTAATCTTCAGCAGAAACCTGTTAGGCCCAAATTCAAGAGGATAACTTGACATTTGAACTTTTAAATCCTCTGAGAAGAATTTCAATGTGCTATGTTGGAATGGAACCCTGTTGAGAGGGTTGATGTTGTGAGTGGGTATCTAAGGCATGTTGGTTCAAAAAAGGCCTTGTTAAAATCAAGCCTAAATAAAAAACACGTTAGGTCCAAATTCAAGAAGAATACTTGGCACTTGAACTTCAACTTAAAATCCTCTGAGAATTGGTTTTTCAATGTTCTATTTTTGGAACCTTGTTCAGAGAGTTCAAGTTGAATTGAAGTTCAAGTGCTATGTTTCATTCTTGAATTTGGTCCTTTAGTGTCCCTGGTGTGTTTTATGCTTTTAACATTTAAAGCATAAGTCAGTGAGGCAAAAATTCACTCCTTTTTTTTCTGAAAAAGAAATTACATGCTTTGTTGGCACAATTTAATGCAATATAAAAAAAACACATTTTATGCTAATTAGGACGTTAATTGAGACCCAAAAGGATGCCGTTTTTTATTATTAGGAAGAAAAAAAAGGTCTTATTATGGAACACACGTTTATTGGGGCGTATGCACAATGTCTAACAGCTCAGAAAGAATATTTTTTTTTAACTTTTAAGGACAGTGTTACTGTATATGAAGCCAGGCCTGGTTCAGACCACAGAATACACAGGCAATTAGAAAACGGGACAAACAGAAGTTGGCTCCGCCCTTTTTATGACGAACGGCAACTTCTAATTGGTTTTTTTGTGGGTAGTTCGATTTTGAAAAGGGCGGAGCATGTGACTTCAGACTACATAACCAAGCAATTAGAAGTTGCGTTCATCATAAAAAGGGCGGAGCCAACTGAAGTTCGTCCCGATTTCTAATTGCCTGTGGCGAATACACAGAAGGGAAATAGAGCTATTAACTTGCGACAGATTTTTTTCATCTGCGCATGTGTACAAGTTTCCACTAGACACTTCTATGATTAGATTTCTTTTCTAATCCTTTTCAAAATGGCGGCTCCTTAGAAGTGGCTTGAGTAACCGATTCCAAGGTCATAGATTTCTGTCACAGCAACATCAAAGGTGCCGCACAAGAGTTTCCCTCACAGGCTGTTGTGCCCAGCATTAGAATTTTTTTTGCTCCGCCATTTTATGATGTCAGACCAATGGGGGGAGCATGTGACATCAGACCAAGTAACAAACCAATCAGAAATTGATGATGACTCTCATAAAAGGGCGGAGCCAACAAAATTTTACTGCTGGGCACACTTGCCTGTGTTTCTAGCCTCCTCCTAACGCTGCTTCTCCTAGTGCTAGAAGAAGAAAATGGTAGGCATTTTCAAATGAGAACGCCTATGTGATTTATGTATACATTTCAAGTGTTTTTAAATTTGATTTTTAATATTCGTAAATATGATTTTAATTTTAATAAATAAGACACTTTAATAATTTCCATGATGATGAGAATAAGAACAAACGAAGAATGGCAAAATAGTGGCGGCATTATCATCACCGATTCACCGCCGCCCAGCTTTTATTTTCTTTTAACTTGTTGCATTTTTATTACAATGGAAATTCAGAAAAGCAAAAATGGGAAAATATGCAAATTAACATGAATAATGTATTTTAAATTGAACTATAAAAAAAAGCAGCGAGAAAAAAAAATTTCAAAATAAAATGTTAAGAAAAATACATTTTTTGAGAGAACTTTTTATTGATATTAAGAAAAAAAATATATTACAAAAAAAAGGTCACTCAAGTAGAAAAAATAAAAAGGAAAAGTAGCCAATGGTCAACATATAAATGGCTGAAATTTTTCTAAGCATTTTTTAACATGGAAGAACTTTTATCGGGTTTCCGGTTCAAGTTTCAATTGTCATGTTTTTTTTTCTTTCTCAAAACATTTATTCCAAAAAAAAAAAAGAAGAAATTTGGAAATATAAAAGTTTTGACCGTGTCATTTGCAGATTTCTTTTAATAATAGGCTAGTGACGTCATTGGTCTGTATTCACTTCCTGTTAGTTTTTTTTTGTTGTTAAAATGAAAATATGCTTTTATGGCTTATAACTAAAAAATAAAACTTTAAACTGCAACTTTAAAGCCTAGTACACACTTAGATACAAACCTAGCGAGTCGCGACTGTCGAGGTACGGTCGCCTGACAGTCGAGGTACGGTCGCCTGACAGTCGAGGTACAGTTGCCGTACTGTAGCGGTACAGTCGCCTGACAGTCGAGGTACGGTCGCTTGACAGTCGAGGTACGGTCGCTTGACAGTCGAGGTATGGTCGCCTGACAGTCGAGGTACGGTCGCCTGACAGTCGAGGTACGGTCGCCTGACAGTCGAGGTACGGTCGCCGTACTGTAGAGGTACAGTTGCTGTACTGGCATGGTACTGTCGCCTGACAGTCGAGGTACAGTTGCCAGACTGTTGATGTACAGTCGCTGGACTGTCACGGGACAATCGCTGAACTGTCGCGTAGGGATCCTATATATAAAAAATTCCAATCAAATTAATTAAGATTGTTTAACTCGAACTTTATTTATTCTGTCTTTCAGGAGCAAAATGAAGAAAAACTTGTACGTGTTTTAGAAACTAGAAGGGTCTCTTCATTACTTAAAGAGTATTTTCATGTTCATATCTTTCAAAATAAGCTTTTTTTGTCAATTTGAAAATGACCCAATTTTAAGCAGACAATATTTTTTTTAAAATTTTTGTCTATAAAAAGTTTATTTTGAAAATACTTTTTAAGTGATTGAGTCTTCTAGTTTCTAAAATACTTTCTAGTTTGTTTGTTTTTTCTCAGTTTTGCTCTTCTGAAAGACAATTTAAATAATTTTGAAAAACAGCTGTTCATAAACCATCTTTAAAGGAATTCTCCAAAAATTAACTAAAGAGCATATGGTAGCTTCGCCACCTACTGCAAGCTAAATGAACTAAAACAGCTCTGACGCACAGGCAATTAGAAATCGGGACGAACATAAGTTGGCTACGCCCTTTTTATGACTACCGGCAACTTCTAATTGGTTTGTTGTGTGGTTCGACGTTGAAAAGGGCGGAGAATGTGACGTCAGACTACATAACCAACCAATTAGAAGTTGCCGTTCGTCATAAAAAGGGCGTAGGCAACTTCTGTTTGTCCCGATTTCTAATTGCCTGTCTCTGACGCTCATTTTTATAATCTGTCTTGATTTCTGACGTCATAGTTTTTTTTTTGTTATAAATGCTAAAATTATTATATATATAATATCCCCGGTCTGTGTGTGTGTAACGTCGGAATTTATATAAATTTGAATAAATGAACTGCTTTTTTTTCTCAAGGTCAATTATATGTTGCACCCATCCCATCCAAGAACCCCATGATATTAAATTGGAGAGGGAAAAAGGTTGGAAAGTGTAGAAGGGGGGGGGAGAGAGAGAGAGAGAGAAACGTGGAGGGGATGACTAAAATTGGAATGAAAGGAGCAAAAAAAAAAAAAAAAAAAAAACCGACGCGCATGCGCACACCAGAGAAAATGAAAAACTCATTTTCTCTTTCAAATATAAAAAGGGGAGAGGATAATAGTAGCAAAATTAACCTACAGTTTATCACAGGCAATTGTGCCCAGCATTAGAATTTCTTTTTCTCAGCTGTTTTATGAACATCATTAATTTCTAATTGGTTTTGTTACTTGGTCTGACGTCATAAAAGGGCGGAGGAAAAGAAATTCTAATGCTGGGCACAATTGCCTGTGAATTTGGCTCCCGTCATTTGTGACGGGTTACCCCACTAGTTCAGTAATATTTTTCATTAGCTTTTGAAATGATTAATTATTCAATTTAGTTATCTTTAAATTTTTGACAGATGTTTCTTTCGTTTTTATTCTTGTTTAAAATGCAGAAATAAATAATTCAAAGCATTTGTTTTTAAAAAATGTTATTTTTCTTAAGAAAAATGAAAGAAAATTTTATCAAATAAGATTAAAATGTCTTAATATTTAAGATGATTAATTTTAAATACAGTCTTTTTAACTTTAGAATTCTAAATGATTTTTTTTCACCAATCAAAAATGAAATATATAAATAATTCCTGAATATTGTTGAAGAAGAAAAAAAAAACAGCACTTGATTTGTTCTACACCAGGTGGCGGTAACGTCCACGTTTTATATAACGTATACGACACAAATAATGAATTAATTAATAGATAACTTGTTGATCTCATGGTTTAGTTGTTACTGACTACCTGTTGGATGTGTTGCAATCGATTTTTGGTGAAAGATTTTTCTCTCACCAGATGTCGCTTGTGGACATGGAATAATATTTCTCTTTTAAAATTCAATCAATAATGTTTCAGCATTTTGCCACTAGTTGTGTTCGTGCCCTAAATGTAATTGTTAGTTTGAAAGCTAACCGCTAGAGAGCTCTAGATAAGCATAATTTGACTTTTTCTTGTAGCTGTTAGATGGAGCCACCAAACTATAAATGATTTTTTGGGGGGAGGGGGGGGGTGCAAATTATGTTTTATATCGGCTAGTCTACTCATTCAACGTTGAAGGGGAACACACAAAGTATGACGTAGATTTTTTTTTTCAAAATTGACAAATTGTACAGAGGCGCCATCTAGTAGCTAAAGTCATGGACTTTTTTTAGTTATAATTGGTAAACTTCTAAGTTTGAATACTTTCATATCTTATAGAACCGAATAGAATGTTTGTCGTCCATGTTTGACAAATATAGTGGCCATTTTGTTTTAAACTTTTAGCTGACATTTTGTTTTGAACTTAAAACAATGTTTGTTAAAGTATCAAATGGATAGCCAAAGTGTAAAATAAAATGGCCGAAAAATATAAACAAAAATACATAGCAAAAGTTTAACCCAAAATCTCCATTAAAGTATAAAACAAAATGGCCATACAGAAATAAAATGGATAGAAAAGAATGAAACAAAATGGCCACCAAGAATGGCCGAAAAATATAACTAAAACTGACATTCTGTTTAATAAACACTTTCATGGAGATGTGTGTTTTCGGCCATTTTGTTTTTTCTATCCATTTTATACTTTTAGAAAATTAGAAAACGGGATGAACAGAAGTTGGCTCGGCCCTTTTTATGATGAATGGCAACTTCTAATTGGTTGGTTATGTAGTCTGACGTCACATGCTCCGCCCTTTTCAACGTCGAACCACACAACAAACCAATTAGAAGTTGCTGTTCGTCATAAAAAGGGTGGACCAAACGTCTGTTTATCCCGTTTTCTAATTGCATGTATTTTTTAATGAGATTTTTGTTTGGATTAGCTTTTATTCAGTTTGATCCACTTTTTAGCTCTTAACAGTAAGAATTCATTAGTTTAAAAAAGGTTTCTTTGAGGCTAACTAGATGGCGCTATAGTGATGGCAGTTTAATTTGGTGACTAAACAGGAATTTTAGTTGTATTTTGTTTAGAAGTATCTCAAAAAAGAATGCTAAATTTTGTTAAAAACTAGAATATTAGGAGAATTTATGAAAAGTTATTTTCATAATGATATCTTTCAAAATGAACTATTTTTTGAGAGTTTTAAATTGCTTTAAGATGTTGTCTCTGACTATTTTGCATTCCAGTATCAGCACTATAAAGAGGAACAAACACTAAATTGGAATTGAAAGTGTAGGAATTAGAAACTAGAACAGGAACTGACTCATTAAATAGTATTTTCATGTTAATATCTTTAAAAAAGTTTATTTTAAAAGATTTCAATATGAAAATACTCTTTAATGAGGTGAGCTACCCTTCTAGTTTCCAAAAGTTCCGAGTTTCTCGTGAAAGACAGAATAACCAATCACCTTAATGTGGTTTAATATTTTGTTGTCCTTCCTCCAGATGGCGCCACTGTAGTGGCTATTATGTTCTATAGGAATCCGTCTTTCTCAACATTTCTCAACATTCTCTCATCAATCTCATCATTTTTCAAGAGAAACATTCCGAAAAAATTCAGTGTTTTAGAAACTAGAATAGTTAGTGATATAATGCTAAAAGTTTCTTTTATGTTTTTGATATCTTTCAAAATAAACTTTTTATGAGTTTGAAAAAAAAAAAGACCGAAAATAGTTTTTCATGAAATTTCAATGGAAAAAAACTAAAAAAAAAAAACGGGTCATTTTTCAAACTGAACTATAAAATTGTTTATTTTGTAAGGTATTGCAATGAAATTTTTTTTAGCATAATCTTTTACCATTCTAGTTTTGAAAACATTATGTTGTTTCTAAAAAGAAAACGTTTGCTTGACGTTTTTGCGTCCAAATTTTACGAAAAAAAAAACGTATGGATCATAGCATTAGCTACTGCAGTGGTGCCATCTGGAGAGACCAATTCAAAATAAATAACTATTAAGCCACTTTAATGCATTTTTTTATTTTGAAATTTTTATGAAAGTGGTCATCAATTGGGGGTGTGGGGTGAGTTTTAACATTTCATTTATTATTTACTATTATTATGAGGCCCCTACTAAGCAAAAGTAAAAATGTTGCTAATTATAAAATTTTGCTAGCAGACATTTTTGACGTATTGATTTTACAATTACTACCAACACTAATATTAAACAAGACGTTAATCAGTTATGATATTCAAACCTAATGGGAAAATAATAAGACCAAAATTTGTTTTTTGTTGTTGCAATTTTTAAAGGTAAAATTTGAAAACTCCTACAGGATTATTGTTGCTATTAAGTCCTTATAGTGACGTAACATGTGACGTCACTGTCGACGTAATAGTTCTCTGATAGAAGACAAAGCTCAGCTCAAGTTACGGTTATTTTTACTATTAATATGAAAAAAAAATTATTAATTTTTCTTTGTAAATATCATAAATCATATTAAATGTCATGAAAGTATATTATGAGGCGCCGTTTGGGTCATAATTAATATACTTTATAAATAAATATATATATATATATATATATATATATATATATATATATATATATATGTTTTTCAATTAAAAATCCCAAACATATCGATTTATTCCAGGTAAAATGTATATCCCAAAAAATATTTAATATATCCCAAAAACCTAACCTAACCTAACAATATTTTTGGGATATATAAAATATTTTTTAGGATATACTATTCTAGTTTTTAGTACACTTTTCGAATACCGTTTTTCTATTTCTAAAACAAAATTCTGAGTAAATAAAAGAACTTTAAATTGATTTCCATTTGCTAAACACTCAAAATTGTGGAACCAAAAATATGATATACATTTTTATCAATTTTACTTAAAGGTCTTTGACCCCCAACTCCCCCTCTCCCCCTTTCAATTGATACATTCGATAACAATTGAGCTCTTATAAGTAATCTATAGGATTTTGAGACATCGTTCAAAATGTGAAGTTTGAGTTCGGAGGGGGGGGGGGGGAGGGGGGCCAAATAAAAAGAGACCTAAAACAATGTGACATTAAAAGAAGAAAACCCTATTTACTTTCATCTTATTTCTTCAGCACGTATTTTCACTTGAACGTGTTTATTTTTTAAAGATTTAGAAAATAAGAGATAATGGATTTTTTTAACGATTGTCGTTCACTTTGAGCTTTTTATTTGAGATGTGAAAACAATCTTTAATTGTTTTATTTAAAAGAGTAAAAAAAATAATTTAAAGTTTACTTTTATTTTATTAGAAGAAAAAAAAGCAAAGAAATAAAAACAAAAATTTAAAATTTGATGGTACTTTTAAGAGAGAGTGGCTTCATAGAAAAATACTTGTGTAAATGCAAGGTAGATGGCGCTTGCAACCTTCCATAGGGGTGGCCAACTACACTCGTCGCCAATTAGTTGAAATCGAGTGCAGCCTCATTTTAGCTCTAAAAGCGTCCAAAACAACCTTAATTATCAGAGCACGTGGACAAACTTATAACCAGGACATGTGAATAGAGAGAGAGCACGTGTTGAGAAATAGCGATGACTCAAATTAAAAGTTTGCCACGTGACAAAAAAAAAGGAAGAAGGTGAGTGTCTGCAGTACATTTCTGCGGGAGGTGGGCTAGTGGCGCCATCTAATGCTACACGCACAAGATAAATGATCTACTTGCATTCTTAAAAAGAACTTTTAGATATAAAAGATTTATTTTGAAACTAGAAGAGTAATGGTACTATTTTTTTTATCATATTTTAAGGGTGGCTGAATAGATAGTTATTTTGCTTTTGTTCAAGTTTCGGACGCAGAAACGTCAAGCGAACGTTTTTTTTTTTTAGTAGCATTATGAAAAAAAATTCAAATTGTTTTCAAAACTAGAAGGGTAAAAATTTATGTTAAGTTTTTTTTTTCATGGCAATATCTGAACAAAAATAAAACATTTTATAGTTCAGTTTGAAAAATGAACCCGTTTCTTTTGGGTTTTCTTCATTGAAATTGCATGAAAAACTATTTTCGCTGTCAAAACTGTCATAAAAAGTTTATTTTGAAAGATATCATCATTGAAAAAACATTTAGCATTATCACCAACTATTCTAGTCTCTAAAACACTTTGAATTTTTTTCGTAATGTTTCTGCTGAAAAACGTTCGCTTGAAAAATACAAATTTTCTCAAGGAAAGAGACCTCTTGTAGAACATAATAATGGTCACTGCAGTGGCGCCATCTGAGAAGACAAAAACAAAATATCTATTGAGTAATGTTAAATATTCTGTTTTCCCGTTTTCTTCTTTTAAGGGTCACTCATTCTCAATGTTTTCTTATTAAATCCCTATGGGGATTTTTTTTTGGTTTCGTTTCGAAATTGTTATAAAAACACAAACATGAAATTATTTCCACGTTACCTATTTACATAAAATAATATGCATGTAGGTAGTAGTACTGTACAGGCAGTTAGAAATCGGGGAGAACTTCAGTTGGCTCCGCCCTTGTTATGACTACCGGCAACTTCTAAATGGTTGGTTATGTAGTCTGACGTCACATGCTCCGCCCTTTTCAACGTCGACGAACCACACAACAAACCAATTAGAAGTTGTCGGTCGTCATAAAAAGGGCGGAGCCAACTGAAGTTCTCTCCGATTTCTAACTGCCTGTGTAGTACTGTAGTTAGGTAGTATAGTAAGGTTGCTGAGCTGCCTTATAATAATGCAGAAATTTCCAAACAAATAATATTATATTATACACAATGTACATATTTTATGTATAAAAATATATTCTTTTTTAAACAAAAAATAGGAGATTTCAAGTTTTTTAAGGTGAAATTTATTTTTGTGTACAATTTTTGGGTTTCTGAAGAAGAAGAAAATAATAAAACAAATGATTTGCATTTAATATTATTCAAATAGGATTTGTAAAAACATTCATTCAGAAGACCGACTCAGGTGGTTATTTATTTGCTAGAAGAAAACAACATCTCTTTGGGTTTGTTTTAAAGATACTAGAAATGTTAAATGTAATAAAAGTATTTTATACTTGAAATCTTTGAAAATAAACTTTTTATGGGAATTATGTGGGACAGAATCTGGAGACCTATATAAAAGTTTAGGGCCAGGCTGGGCCTGAGCTGGTAATTTCCTGTTGTGGATCTCATGACCCTAATGTGCTTTTTGGTTTTAATAGGTCTTATGGGCCTGGTGGATGTTATTGGATTCGTGGACCTGGTGGATATTATGGGCTTTGTGGGCCTAATGTTTGTGTGAGCTTATATAGGACCATAAAGGTCCTTATGGCCTCTTTGGGCCTAATGTGCCCACTATTGTGCTACTTCCACTATAAGGTTTATTGAGCTGGGCTGGGCATTTGGAAAGGAGGTATACCGCCATTTTTAAAGGAGGTAGAAAATGAATTTTACAGTAATATAGAAGTTTATAGAAAGTTGTACACATGCGCAGAAAAAATAACTGTGTCACAGATTGATTGCCCGAGTTTCCATTGTGTATTTATTTCTATTCTGTGCTTGCGGAACGTTATTGAGGCCGGCTCTAGGCATAACATTTAACCTGCACAAATTTAACGGCACATGTCTACCATTCTATGCCGCACCGTTCATGTCAAAAACACTCCGAATTAGTGGTATCACTAATTCAATTTATGATGTGACGAATTCAAAAAAGTTTTAACATGAATGATGGGTGTGTGTGACACCTTGTATTTTGTCTTCCTTTAAATCCATAGTCTGGGGGTCACTGTACCCTAAATGTCCTTATTCCGCCCCTTTCTTTTGCGAGAGGAAACCCAAAGCACAAGTCACATCCTGGTTCCCGAATCGATGGATGGACAAACATCAAGGCACGGTCCCTTGGGCATGAATGCACTTGAGTAGGTGCACACATTGGAACTATGGTAACACAGACATGTTAATCACAACCTAGTGCATAAACCCTAGCTGCTAACCTAGAGATACTATGTTTTTGTTTTACCGGGGAGGGGCCTCTAGGCTCTTGTCTACCTTTGCGGCAAAGACCCTTCTTGTTAAGACTGTTGTACACCAAATGGTATAAGTGGCCTAAAGCCTGTCGGCGGGTGGGCTGTAGTTATATTTGCAACACATGCCCAAAGTATAAATGTCCCAGTCTTGATTGATTTTGGGGTCCATTCTCTGATATTGAAACATGAAATAATTCAAGTAATGGTCCGATGGCTAAGCAACGCCATGATTTTGTAACTCTTCTCTATTTAATATGTATGTTAATGGTTGTGTGCATTAAATAAGTAAATTGTCAACCTGCATTCATCTCGCCTGTTTATTATCTTTCTCTTCTTTACAACTGCGTTCATTGAAAATATCACCGAGAACGACGACCCCAGCACCGTATTGGAATCAGGTCTAATCAAATATCATCTCAGCCAAAGGCGGCTCCCGCCCCAAACTAAGAGAATCTAGGCCTGAGTTCCCGTAACAGGGGCTCTATATCAGGGCCGTCTTTAAGTCTTTTGTGGCCCCTGGCACAAGATTTATTTGAGGCCCCCAACCATGCCTTACAAATAAACTCTTAGAAAATAAGAAACAATACAAGAACTTATATTGGAACATTCCTTACATGTTAAGCTAAAAGTGTACAGGATATGTATGTGACACGGTATGATGATTTCCATTGTATATATTGGAACAGGACTTTTTATGAAGTAAATCACATAAGTGAATAGGCCTATTTTTTAAAATAGTAAAATGTTTTTGATTTCGGATAAACTTAAATTAAAGATTTAAAAATACAGAAAATAGTGACAATTAACTGACTGAGGCCCTACTTTAGACGGAGGGCCCAGTTGGCCCTCCCCCCCATTAAGATGGCGCTGCTCTATACACTGTTACGTGTGGCATAGAATGATAGACAAGTGCAGTTAAATTTGCGCAGGTTAAACGTTACGTCTAGGGCCGGCCTTATGATATATTTCAAAATAAACTTTTTACTGAAGTCTCAACATGAAAAAAAACTAGAAAACATTCATAAAAAGTATAAACAAACTACATAACTAGATGAAATTGCCCTTAAACATGACACGGTTACCCTTCTTTCTAGTAAACTCCTTATATATTATGAAGGCATTTTTTTTTACTATTGGGTATTATGTAAAATTTACACCACTCTTACTGCAAGTCGTTAATTTCATGTTTTATTTTCTCTATTTTTTCCTTGAAAAATCATATCTTTGTTATTATAAAGCTTAAAGCTTTACAAAATATAGGACAAAGTTGTATTTTTTTTCTTCTTCAAACACTTGGTTTTTACGAGTGGTTTTTTTTTTATATTTAGATTATGATGGAAACTTCTAAATTAGTTATGTTCAGAAACAACAACAAAAAATATTTGAAGAAAATTGTGTTGTTATGTAATACATTTGCATACAATTATTATTATATGAACACACACAACAATTGCCACACACAACAAAGCTTATTATAGAAAAGATATTTTAACTGTAATGCCATATATACAGTATGTCTAAGAATGAACTTTCTAGTCTTATTATCAATTAATACTGAGGGCTCCATATAGAAAAATATTTGTGTAAATGCGCGACCTCCATAGGGGTGGCAAACTACACTCGTCGCCAATTAGTTGAAATCGAATGCAGCCTCATTTTAGCTCTAAAAGCGTCCAAAACAATCTTAATTATATCAGAGCACGTGCCAAATTTAACCCAGAACATAATATAAGTGACGAGAGAGCACGTGCAGAAATAGCAATGACGCAATTAAAAGTTTACCACGTGCAAAAAAAAAGGAAGAAGAGTGTCTGCAGTACATTTCTGTGGGAGGAGGGCTAGTGGCGCCATCTAACGCTACACCCACAAAATAAATGATCTACTTGCATTTTTAAATTGTCTGAGTTGATATTTATTTTGACTTTGATCACCACCAGATTGCGCCTCTGTAATGGCTATTGCTATCCTCCATAGACTTTTTTGTTGTAAAAATTTGGACGCAGAAACGGTCAAGCGAACGTTTTTTTTATGTTAAAAGTTTCTTCTATGCCAATATCTTAAAAAATAAATTATTTTATAGTTCATTTTGAAAATTACCCGTTTTTTTTTTTGGTTTTTTTGTTGATATTTTATGAAAAAGCTATTTTCTGCCATTTTCAGACTGTCTTAAAAAGTTTATTTTGAAAGATATCAAGCATGAAAAAAACTTTTAACATTATCACCAACTATTCTAGTTTTTAAAACACTTAAGTTGTTTTTTTTTCTCCCCGTAATGTTCTGAAAAATATAACTTTTCTAAAAAAAAACTGCGCTTCGAGGGGGACGAGCCCTCCTATAGAACATAATTTAGATACTAAATTAAATATCTATTCAGCCACCTCTTAAACAATTTGTTTAGTTTTATACTAGATTTTGACGTGTTTTTATGAGACATACTGTATATTGTGGGGCATCTGTTGCTGCATATTTAGCCAAAATGTAATTTACTTGATATATTTTCCTATTTTTTTATTATAAGTTTTGAAGATTTTATGTTTTGCAGATGGGAATCAATAAAAAAAATCTAAATTTAAAAAAGCTTTAACTGACTGAAATTGGAAAAACATTAAAAATATAGAAAAACCCCAATTTAAATTGATAGCACAACTTTTCAGGGGTTTATTGGAAAGGATTGGTTGATTTAAACGATTTGTTAAAGTTTGAAGCATACACTTAAATAATAAACTTGTTCTACAGAGCCTCGTGAAGGGCAAACGGTGCATTCAATTTATTCTGTTATTTAATCTGAAAATATTGAGTTAATACTTAAATATATAAACTATTGACAAAATATTGATTTAGTATTTCAAATTAAAATAATAATAATAAAAGTCCATTTTTATTTGGGTTCATGTCCTTAACTGGATTCCGTATAATTCACCTAAACACATTTAATTTGAATTCATTTAACATTCTAGCGACTGTATCTGGGTAGTCTAAAGACTGTATGTCGACAGACACTAGACAATGTCCGATACTATAGAGTCACGCGACTTTGTATCCAAGTGTGTACTAGGCTTAAGTGCGACACACAAGAATACATCTACACAAGCTTGTATGTGAATCGAGCAGTTGCACAGCGGCTTTTGCATTCTTAAACAGCAACTCATATCTAACGAGCTCCTCAAGCTGCTTCAAAAGCGCTTAGAAGCATTTTTTTTTGGCTCGAGTCATTTTTTTGTATATAAAACTTGTTTACGAGACTTTTTTTTTTCTTGTGAAGTTATGAACCTTGCTTAGGATTTGACAGATTATTATTTTGAGCTTCATAAAAATATGACATAAGGGGGATTTTTTTTTTTTTTTTTTGTGCTTTAGACACAAAAAAAAACACATTTTGGCACCCAAAAAATGCCATAATTTTCTTATTCAATTGATGGTGTATTTACTTATTTTCAACATTTAGTTTTATTTTCTATCTCATAAAATGTATTTTTATCCGTACTTTATACAAATTGTTTGGATATAAAAATGTTTTGTAATAATAATTCAATGACAAAATGTGGGGTTTCATCATGTTTATGGATTTCTTTTAGCTACTTTTTGGAAGTTTTTTTTTTCTTTATGGAGGATAACATTTATTTTGATGTTTTTCTTAAGCGATTCATTTAAGGTGATGACGTCAATAAAGTTTTTGTCTTCATTTTCAACTTTTTTTTTCTATTAGAATTTTATTGAGTCAATTACACATTTTGATGTGAACAGGATTGATCACAGGAGCAACACTAAAGAGAGGATTGAAACTGTAAACTGTAAGTGTGCAGTGCACACTGGAATTGAAGACATCCCTGCATTCCTGAAGGTCCAAGGAATGCAATGCATCTAACAGTTCCATTATACAATGGAAGGAATTTTACAAGTTCTAAAAATGGCAAGAAATGAGTTTTCCAGATGCCTTGAAAAGCACTGAAATGTACTCAGGAGGGCCCAACAGACTTCAGATGACTATGAAAACCGTAAACCACTTGCTATGAATTTTCAAAGTTACAGATCCATGAGCAAGCATAGACACTTCAATGATGCCCACTTTGAACTGGTGTAACTTTTGAAGCGTGCATTGCACACTGGAAATGAAGACATCACTGCATTCCAGACTTTACTGGGAATGCATCAAATCCAAAATTTCCATTCCTGCTCTTCTGGTTCACTTGCTATGAATTTTCAAAGTTACAGATAAATGAGCAAGCATAGACACTTCAATGATGCCCAAATTGAGCTGGTGTAACTTTTGAAGCGTGCATTGCACACTGGAAATGAAGACATCACTGCATTCCAGACTTTACTGGGAATGCATCAAATCCAAAATTTCCATTCCCGCTCTTCTGGTTCACTTGCTATGAATTTTCAAAGTTACAGATCCATGAGCAAGCATAGACACTTCAATGATGCCCACTTTGAACTGGTGTAACTTTTGAAGCGTGCATTGCACACTGGAAATGAAGACATCACTGCATTCCAGACTTTACTGGGAATGCATCAAATCCAAAATTTCCATTCCCGCTCTTCTGGTTCACTTGCTATGAATTTTCAAAGTTACAGATAAATGAGCAAGCATAGACACTTCAATGATGCCCAAATTGAGCTGGTGTAACTTTTGAAGCGTGCATTGCACACTGGAAATGAAGACATCACTGCATTCCAGACTTTACTGGGAATGCATCAAATCCAAAATTTCCATTCCCGCTCTTCTGGTTCACTTGCTATGAATTTTCAAAGTTACAGATCCATGAGCAAGCATAGACACTTCAATGATGCCCACTTTGAACTGGTGTAACTTTTGAAGCGTGCATTGCACACTGGAAATGAAGACATCACTGCATTCCAGACTTTACTGGGAATGCATCAAATCCAAAATTTCCATTCCCGCTCTTCTGGTTCACTTGCTATGAATTTTCAAAGTTACAGATAAATGAGCAAGCATAGACACTTCAATGATGCCCAAATTGAGCTGGTGTAACTTTTGAAGCGTGCATTGCACACTGGAAATGAAGACATCACTGCATTCCAGACTTTACTGGGAATGCATCAAATCCAAAATTTCCATTCCCGCTCTTCTGGTTCACTTGCTATGAATTTTCAAAGTTACAGATCCATGAGCAAGCATAGACACTTCAATGATGCCCACTTTGAACTGGTGTAACTTTTGAAGCGTGCATTGCACACTGGAAATGAAGACATCACTGCATTCCAGACTTTACTGGGAATGCATCAAATCCAAAATTTCCATTCCCGCTCTTCTGGTTCACTTGCTATGAATTTTCAAAGTTACAGATAAATGAGCAAGCATAGACACTTCAATGATGCCCAATTTGAACTGGTGTAACTTTTGAAGCGTGCACTGCACACTGGAAATGAAGACATCACTGCATTCCAGACTTTACTGGGAATGCATCAAATCCAAAATTTCTATTCCCGCTCTTCTGGTTCACTTGCTATGAATTTTTGAATTTATATAAATATTCCAAGAGGTCCAGAGAATGGTCCATGAATATTTTCAAAAAATGACAAGAAATGAGTCTTCCAGATGCCCTGAAAAGCACCGAAATGAACTCAGGAGGGCCTAACAAATTTCAGAAGACTATGAAAACCCATAAATTCAAAAAAGTGAAAATTGTCAAAAAATGAAATTCTTCCAAGAGGTCTACTCTTGGAAATTTTTCAAAAAACGGCCAAAACTGAAAGTCTTCTAGATGCCTTGAAAAGCACTGAAATGTACTCAGGAGGGCCCAACAGACTTCAGATGACTATGAAAACCGTAAACCACTTGCTATGAATTTTCAAAGTTACAGATCCATGAGCAAGCATAGACACTTCAATGATGCCCACTTTGAACTGGTGTAACTTTTGAAGCGTGCATTGCACACTGGAAATGAAGACATCACTGCATTCCAGACTTTACTGGGAATGCATCAAATCCAAAATTTCCATTCCCGCTCTTCTGGTTCACTTGCTATGAATTTTCAAAGTTACAGATAAATGAGCAAGCATAGACACTTCAATGATGCCCAAATTGAGCTGGTGTAACTTTTGAAGCGTGCATTGCACACTGGAAATGAAGACATCACTGCATTCCAGACTTTACTGGGAATGCATCAAATCCAAAATTTCCATTCCCGCTCTTCTGGTTCACTTGCTATGAATTTTCAAAGTTACAGATAAATGAGCAAGCATAGACACTTCAATGATGCCCAAATTGAGCTGGTGTAACTTTTGAAGCGTGCATTGCACACTGGAAATGAAGACATCACTGCATTCCAGACTTTACTGGGAATGCATCAAATCCAAAATTTCCATTCCCGCTCTTCTGGTTCACTTGCTATGAATTTTTGAATTTATATAAATATTCCAAGAGGTCCAGAGAATGGTCCATGAATATTTTCAAAAAATGACAAGAAATGAGTCTTCCAGATGCCCTGAAAAGCACCGAAATGAACTCAGGAGGGCCCAACAAATTTCAGAAGACCATGAAAACCCATAAATTCAAAAAAGTGAAAATTGTCAAAAAATGAAATTCTTCCAAGAGTCTACTCTTGGAAATTTTTCAAAAAACGGCCAAAACTGAAAGTCTTCTAGATGCCTTGAAAAGCACTGAAATGTACTCAGGAGGGCCCAACAGACTTCAGATGACTATGAAAACCGTAAACCACTTGCTATGAATTTTCAAAGTTACAGATAAATGAGCAAGCATAGACACTTCAATGATGCCCAAATTGAGCTGGTGTAACTTTTGAAGCGTGCATTGCACACTGGAAATGAAGACATCACTGCATTCCAGACTTTACTGGGAATGCATCAAATCCAAAATTTCCATTCCCGCTCTTCTGGTTCACTTGCTATGAATTTTCAAAGTTACAGATCCATGAGCAAGCATAGACACTTCAATGATGCCCACTTTGAACTGGTGTAACTTTTGAAGCGTGCATTGCACACTGGAAATGAAGACATCACTGCATTCCAGACTTTACTGGGAATGCATCAAATCCAAAATTTCCATTCCCGCTCTTCTGGTTCACTTGCTATGAATTTTCAAAGTTACAGATAAATGAGCAAGCATAGACACTTCAATGATGCCCAAATTGAGCTGGTGTAACTTTTGAAGCGTGCATTGCACACTGGAAATGAAGACATCACTGCATTCCAGACTTTACTGGGAATGCATCAAATCCAAAATTTCCATTCCCGCTCTTCTGGTTCACTTGCTATGAATTTTCAAAGTTACAGATCCATGAGCAAGCATAGACACTTCAATGATGCCCACTTTGAACTGGTGTAACTTTTGAAGCGTGCATTGCACACTGGAAATGAAGACATCACTGCATTCCAGACTTTACTGGGAATGCATCAAATCCAAAATTTCCATTCCCGCTCTTCTGGTTCACTTGCTATGAATTTTCAAAGTTACAGATAAATGAGCAAGCATAGACACTTCAATGATGCCCAAATTGAGCTGGTGTAACTTTTGAAGCGTGCATTGCACACTGGAAATGAAGACATCACTGCATTCCAGACTTTACTGGGAATGCATCAAATCCAAAATTTCCATTCCCGCTCTTCTGGTTCACTTGCTATGAATTTTCAAATTTACAGATCCATGAGCAAGCATAGACACTTCAATGATGCCCACTTTGAACTGGTGTAACTTTTGAAGCGTGCATTGCACACTGGAAATGAAGACATCACTGCATTCCAGACTTTACTGGGAATGCATCAAATCCAAAATTTCCATTCCCGCTCTTCTGGTTCACTTGCTATGAATTTTCAAAGTTACAGATAAATGAGCAAGCATAGACACTTCAATGATGCCCAATTTGAACTGGTGTAACTTTTGAAGCGTGCACTGCACACTGGAAATGAAGACATCACTGCATTCCAGACTTTACTGGGAATGCATCAAATCCAAAATTTCCATTCCCGCTCTTCTGGTTCACTTGCTATGAATTTTCAAAGTTACAGATAAATGAGCAAGCATAGACACTTCAATGATGCCCAAATTGAGCTGGTGTAACTTTTGAAGCGTGCATTGCACACTGGAAATGAAGACATCACTGCATTCCAGACTTTACTGGGAATGCATCAAATCCAAAATTTCCATTCCCGCTCTTCTGGTTCACTTGCTATGAATTTTCAAAGTTACAGATAAATGAGCAAGCATAGACACTTCAATGATGCCCAAATTGAGCTGGTGTAACTTTTGAAGCGTGCATTGCACACTGGAAATGAAGACATCACTGCATTCCAGACTTTACTGGGAATGCATCAAATCCAAAATTTCCATTCCCGCTCTTCTGGTTCACTTGCTATGAATTTTTGAATTTATATAAATATTCCAAGAGGTCCAGAGAATGGTCCATGAATATTTTCAAAAAATGACAAGAAATGAGTCTTCCAGATGCCCTGAAAAGCACCGAAATGAACTCAGGAGGGCCCAACAAATTTCAGAAGACCATGAAAACCCATAAATTCAAAAAAGTGAAAATTGTCAAAAAATGAAATTCTTCCAAGAGTCTACTCTTGGAAATTTTTCAAAAAACGGCCAAAACTGAAAGTCTTCTAGATGCCTTGAAAAGCACTGAAATGTACTCAGGAGGGCCCAACAGACTTCAGATGACTATGAAAACCGTAAACCACTTGCTATGAATTTTCAAAGTTACAGATAAATGAGCAAGCATAGACACTTCAATGATGCCCAAATTGAGCTGGTGTAACTTTTGAAGCGTGCATTGCACACTGGAAATGAAGACATCACTGCATTCCAGACTTTACTGGGAATGCATCAAATCCAAAATTTCCATTCCCGCTCTTCTGGTTCACTTGCTATGAATTTTCAAAGTTACAGATCCATGAGCAAGCATAGACACTTCAATGATGCCCACTTTGAACTGGTGTAACTTTTGAAGCGTGCATTGCACACTGGAAATGAAGACATCACTGCATTCCAGACTTTACTGGGAATGCATCAAATCCAAAATTTCCATTCCCGCTCTTCTGGTTCACTTGCTATGAATTTTCAAAGTTACAGATAAATGAGCAAGCATAGACACTTCAATGATGCCCAAATTGAGCTGGTGTAACTTTTGAAGCGTGCATTGCACACTGGAAATGAAGACATCACTGCATTCCAGACTTTACTGGGAATGCATCAAATCCAAAATTTCCATTCCCGCTCTTCTGGTTCACTTGCTATGAATTTTCAAAGTTACAGATCCATGAGCAAGCATAGACACTTCAATGATGCCCACTTTGAACTGGTGTAACTTTTGAAGCGTGCATTGCACACTGGAAATGAAGACATCACTGCATTCCAGACTTTACTGGGAATGCATCAAATCCAAAATTTCCATTCCCGCTCTTCTGGTTCACTTGCTATGAATTTTCAAAGTTACAGATAAATGAGCAAGCATAGACACTTCAATGATGCCCAAATTGAGCTGGTGTAACTTTTGAAGCGTGCATTGCACACTGGAAATGAAGACATCACTGCATTCCAGACTTTACTGGGAATGCATCAAATCCAAAATTTCCATTCCCGCTCTTCTGGTTCACTTGCTATGAATTTTCAAATTTACAGATCCATGAGCAAGCATAGACACTTCAATGATGCCCACTTTGAACTGGTGTAACTTTTGAAGCGTGCATTGCACACTGGAAATGAAGACATCACTGCATTCCAGACTTTACTGGGAATGCATCAAATCCAAAATTTCCATTCCCGCTCTTCTGGTTCACTTGCTATGAATTTTCAAAGTTACAGATAAATGAGCAAGCATAGACACTTCAATGATGCCCAATTTGAACTGGTGTAACTTTTGAAGCGTGCACTGCACACTGGAAATGAAGACATCACTGCATTCCAGACTTTACTGGGAATGCATCAAATCCAAAATTTCTATTCCCGCTCTTCTGGTTCACTTGCTATGAATTTTTGAATTTATATAAATATTCCAAGAGGTCCAGAGAATGGTCCATGAATATTTTCAAAAAATGACAAGAAATGAGTCTTCCAGATGCCCTGAAAAGCACCGAAATGAACTCAGGAGGGCCTAACAAATTTCAGAAGACTATGAAAACCCATAAATTCAAAAAAGTGAAAATTGTCAAAAAATGAAATTCTTCCAAGAGGTCTACTCTTGGAAATTTTTCAAAAAACGGCCAAAACTGAAAGTCTTCTAGATGCCTTGAAAAGCACTGAAATGTACTCAGGAGGGCCCAACAGACTTCAGATGACTATGAAAACCGTAAACCACTTGCTATGAATTTTCAAAGTTACAGATCCATGAGCAAGCATAGACACTTCAATGATGCCCACTTTGAACTGGTGTAACTTTTGAAGCGTGCATTGCACACTGGAAATGAAGACATCACTGCATTCCAGACTTTACTGGGAATGCATCAAATCCAAAATTTCCATTCCCGCTCTTCTGGTTCACTTGCTATGAATTTTTGAATTTATATAAATATTCCAAGAGGTCCAGAGAATGGTCCATGAATATTTTCAAAAAATGACAAGAAATGAGTCTTCCAGATGCCCTGAAAAGCACCGAAATGAACTCAGGAGGGCCCAACAAATTTCAGAAGACCATGAAAACCCATAAATTCAAAAAAGTGAAAATTGTCAAAAAATGAAATTCTTCCAAGAGTCTACTCTTGGAAATTTTTCAAAAAACGGCCAAAACTGAAAGTCTTCTAGATGCCTTGAAAAGCACTGAAATGTACTCAGGAGGGCCCAACAGACTTCAGATGACTATGAAAACCGTAAACCACTTGCTATGAATTTTCAAAGTTACAGATCCATGAGCAAGCATAGACACTTCAATGATGCCCACTTTGAACTGGTGTAACTTTTGAAGCGTGCATTGCACACTGGAAATGAAGACATCACTGCATTCCAGACTTTACTGGGAATGCATCAAATCCAAAATTTCCATTCCCGCTCTTCTGGTTCACTTGCTATGAATTTTCAAAGTTACAGATAAATGAGCAAGCATAGACACTTCAATGATGCCCAAATTGAGCTGGTGTAACTTTTGAAGCGTGCATTGCACACTGGAAATGAAGACATCACTGCATTCCAGACTTTACTGGGAATGCATCAAATCCAAAATTTCCATTCCCGCTCTTCTGGTTCACTTGCTATGAATTTTTGAATTTATATAAATATTCCAAGAGGTCCAGAGAATGGTCCATGAATATTTTCAAAAAATGACAAGAAATGAGTCTTCCAGATGCCCTGAAAAGCACCGAAATGAACTCAGGAGGGCCCAACAAATTTCAGAAGACCATGAAAACCCATAAATTCAAAAAAGTGAAAATTGTCAAAAAATGAAATTCTTCCAAGAGTCTACTCTTGGAAATTTTTCAAAAAACGGCCAAAACTGAAAGTCTTCTAGATGCCTTGAAAAGCACTGAAATGTACTCAGGAGGGCCCAACAGACTTCAGATGACTATGAAAACCGTAAACCACTTGCTATGAATTTTCAAAGTTACAGATCCATGAGCAAGCATAGACACTTCAATGATGCCCACTTTGAACTGGTGTAACTTTTGAAGCGTGCATTGCACACTGGAAATGAAGACATCACTGCATTCCAGACTTTACTGGGAATGCATCAAATCCAAAATTTCCATTCCCGCTCTTCTGGTTCACTTGCTATGAATTTTCAAAGTTACAGATAAATGAGCAAGCATAGACACTTCAATGATGCCCAAATTGAGCTGGTGTAACTTTTGAAGCGTGCATTGCACACTGGAAATGAAGACATCACTGCATTCCAGACTTTACTGGGAATGCATCAAATCCAAAATTTCCATTCCCGCTCTTCTGGTTCACTTGCTATGAATTTTCAAAGTTACAGATAAATGAGCAAGCATAGACACTTCAATGATGCCCAAATTGAGCTGGTGTAACTTTTGAAGCGTGCATTGCACACTGGAAATGAAGACATCACTGCATTCCAGACTTTACTGGGAATGCATCAAATCCAAAATTTCCATTCCCGCTCTTCTGGTTCACTTGCTATGAATTTTCAAAGTTACAGATAAATGAGCAAGCATAGACACTTCAATGATGCCCAAATTGAGCTGGTGTAACTTTTGAAGCGTGCATTGCACACTGGAAATGAAGACATCACTGCATTCCAGACTTTACTGGGAATGCATCAAATCCAAAATTTCCATTCCCGCTCTTCTGGTTCACTTGCTATGAATTTTCAAAGTTACAGATAAATGAGCAAGCATAGACACTTCAATGATGCCCAAATTGAGCTGGTGTAACTTTTGAAGCGTGCATTGCACACTGGAAATGAAGACATCACTGCATTCCAGACTTTACTGGGAATGCATCAAATCCAAAATTTCCATTCCCGCTCTTCTGGTTCACTTGCTATGAATTTTCAAAGTTACAGATAAATGAGCAAGCATAGACACTTCAATGATGCCCAAATTGAGCTGGTGTAACTTTTGAAGCGTGCATTGCACACTGGAAATGAAGACATCACTGCATTCCAGACTTTACTGGGAATGCATCAAATCCAAAATTTCCATTCCCGCTCTTCTGGTTCACTTGCTATGAATTTTCAAAGTTACAGATAAATGAGCAAGCATAGACACTTCAATGATGCCCAAATTGAGCTGGTGTAACTTTTGAAGCGTGCATTGCACACTGGAAATGAAGACATCACTGCATTCCAGACTTTACTGGGAATGCATCAAATCCAAAATTTCCATTCCCGCTCTTCTGGTTCACTTGCTATGAATTTTCAAAGTTACAGATAAATGAGCAAGCATAGACACTTCAATGATGCCCAAATTGAGCTGGTGTAACTTTTGAAGCGTGCATTGCACACTGGAAATGAAGACATCACTGCATTCCAGACTTTACTGGGAATGCATCAAATCCAAAATTTCCATTCCCGCTCTTCTGGTTCACTTGCTATGAATTTTCAAAGTTACAGATAAATGAGCAAGCATAGACACTTCAATGATGCCCAAATTGAGCTGGTGTAACTTTTGAAGCGTGCATTGCACACTGGAAATGAAGACATCACTGCATTCCAGACTTTACTGGGAATGCATCAAATCCAAAATTTCCATTCCCGCTCTTCTGGTTCACTTGCTATGAATTTTTGAATTTATATAAATATTCCAAGAGGTCCAGAGAATGGTCCATGAATATTTTCAAAAAATGACAAGAAATGAGTCTTCCAGATGCCCTGAAAAGCACCGAAATGAACTCAGGAGGGCCCAACAAATTTCAGAAGACCATGAAAACCCATAAATTCAAAAAAGTGAAAATTGTCAAAAAATGAAATTCTTCCAAGAGTCTACTCTTGGAAATTTTTCAAAAAACGGCCAAAACTGAAAGTCTTCTAGATGCCTTGAAAAGCACTGAAATGTACTCAGGAGGGCCCAACAGACTTCAGATGACTATGAAAACCGTAAACCACTTGCTATGAATTTTCAAAGTTACAGATCCATGAGCAAGCATAGACACTTCAATGATGCCCACTTTGAACTGGTGTAACTTTTGAAGCGTGCATTGCACACTGGAAATGAAGACATCACTGCATTCCAGACTTTACTGGGAATGCATCAAATCCAAAATTTCCATTCCCGCTCTTCTGGTTCACTTGCTATGAATTTTCAAAGTTACAGATAAATGAGCAAGCATAGACACTTCAATGATGCCCAAATTGAGCTGGTGTAACTTTTGAAGCGTGCATTGCACACTGGAAATGAAGACATCACTGCATTCCAGACTTTACTGGGAATGCATCAAATCCAAAATTTCCATTCCCGCTCTTCTGGTTCACTTGCTATGAATTTTCAAAGTTACAGATAAATGAGCAAGCATAGACACTTCAATGATGCCCAAATTGAGCTGGTGTAACTTTTGAAGCGTGCATTGCACACTGGAAATGAAGACATCACTGCATTCCAGACTTTACTGGGAATGCATCAAATCCAAAATTTCCATTCCCGCTCTTCTGGTTCACTTGCTATGAATTTTCAAAGTTACAGATAAATGAGCAAGCATAGACACTTCAATGATGCCCAAATTGAGCTGGTGTAACTTTTGAAGCGTGCATTGCACACTGGAAATGAAGACATCACTGCATTCCAGACTTTACTGGGAATGCATCAAATCCAAAATTTCCATTCCCGCTCTTCTGGTTCACTTGCTATGAATTTTCAAAGTTACAGATAAATGAGCAAGCATAGACACTTCAATGATGCCCAAATTGAGCTGGTGTAACTTTTGAAGCGTGCATTGCACACTGGAAATGAAGACATCACTGCATTCCAGACTTTACTGGGAATGCATCAAATCCAAAATTTCCATTCCCGCTCTTCTGGTTCACTTGCTATGAATTTTCAAAGTTACAGATAAATGAGCAAGCATAGACACTTCAATGATGCCCAAATTGAGCTGGTGTAACTTTTGAAGCGTGCATTGCACACTGGAAATGAAGACATCACTGCATTCCAGACTTTACTGGGAATGCATCAAATCCAAAATTTCCATTCCCGCTCTTCTGGTTCACTTGCTATGAATTTTCAAAGTTACAGATAAATGAGCAAGCATAGACACTTCAATGATGCCCAAATTGAGCTGGTGTAACTTTTGAAGCGTGCATTGCACACTGGAAATGAAGACATCACTGCATTCCAGACTTTACTGGGAATGCATCAAATCCAAAATTTCCATTCCCGCTCTTCTGGTTCACTTGCTATGAATTTTCAAAGTTACAGATAAATGAGCAAGCATAGACACTTCAATGATGCCCAAATTGAGCTGGTGTAACTTTTGAAGCGTGCATTGCACACTGGAAATGAAGACATCACTGCATTCCAGACTTTACTGGGAATGCATCAAATCCAAAATTTCCATTCCCGCTCTTCTGGTTCACTTGCTATGAATTTTCAAAGTTACAGATAAATGAGCAAGCATAGACACTTCAATGATGCCCAAATTGAGCTGGTGTAACTTTTGAAGCGTGCATTGCACACTGGAAATGAAGACATCACTGCATTCCAGACTTTACTGGGAATGCATCAAATCCAAAATTTCCATTCCCGCTCTTCTGGTTCACTTGCTATGAATTTTTGAATTTATATAAATATTCCAAGAGGTCCAGAGAATGGTCCATGAATATTTTCAAAAAATGACAAGAAATGAGTCTTCCAGATGCCCTGAAAAGCACCGAAATGAACTCAGGAGGGCCCAACAAATTTCAGAAGACCATGAAAACCCATAAATTCAAAAAAGTGAAAATTGTCAAAAAATGAAATTCTTCCAAGAGTCTACTCTTGGAAATTTTTCAAAAAACGGCCAAAACTGAAAGTCTTCTAGATGCCTTGAAAAGCACTGAAATGTACTCAGGAGGGCCCAACAGACTTCAGATGACTATGAAAACCGTAAACCACTTGCTATGAATTTTCAAAGTTACAGATCCATGAGCAAGCATAGACACTTCAATGATGCCCACTTTGAACTGGTGTAACTTTTGAAGCGTGCATTGCACACTGGAAATGAAGACATCACTGCATTCCAGACTTTACTGGGAATGCATCAAATCCAAAATTTCCATTCCCGCTCTTCTGGTTCACTTGCTATGAATTTTCAAAGTTACAGATAAATGAGCAAGCATAGACACTTCAATGATGCCCAAATTGAGCTGGTGTAACTTTTGAAGCGTGCATTGCACACTGGAAATGAAGACATCACTGCATTCCAGACTTTACTGGGAATGCATCAAATCCAAAATTTCCATTCCCGCTCTTCTGGTTCACTTGCTATGAATTTTCAAAGTTACAGATAAATGAGCAAGCATAGACACTTCAATGATGCCCAAATTGAGCTGGTGTAACTTTTGAAGCGTGCATTGCACACTGGAAATGAAGACATCACTGCATTCCAGACTTTACTGGGAATGCATCAAATCCAAAATTTCCATTCCCGCTCTTCTGGTTCACTTGCTATGAATTTTTGAATTTATATAAATATTCCAAGAGGTCCAGAGAATGGTCCATGAATATTTTCAAAAAATGACAAGAAATGAGTCTTCCAGATGCCCTGAAAAGCACCGAAATGAACTCAGGAGGGCCCAACAAATTTCAGAAGACCATGAAAACCCATCAATTCAAAAAAGTGAAAATTGTCAAAAAATGAAATTCTTCCAAGAGTCTATCTACTCTTGGAAATTTTTCAAAAAACGGCCAAAACTGAAAGTCTTCTAGATGCCTTGAAAAGCACTGAAATGTACTCAGGAGGGCCCAACAGACTTCAGATGACTATGAAAACCGTAAACCACTTGCTATGAATTTTCAAAGTTACAGATCCATGAGCAAGCATAGACACTTCAATGATGCCCACTTTGAACTGGTGTAACTTTTGAAGCGTGCATTGCACACTGGAAATGAAGACATCACTGCATTCCAGACTTTACTGGGAATGCATCAAATCCAAAATTTCCATTCCCGCTCTTCTGGTTCACTTGCTATGAATTTTCAAAGTTACAGATAAATGAGCAAGCATAGACACTTCAATGATGCCCAAATTGAGCTGGTGTAACTTTTGAAGCGTGCATTGCACACTGGAAATGAAGACATCACTGCATTCCAGACTTTACTGGGAATGCATCAAATCCAAAATTTCCATTCCCGCTCTTCTGGTTCACTTGCTATGAATTTTTGAATTTATATAAATATTCCAAGAGGTCCAGAGAATGGTCCATGAATATTTTCAAAAAATGACAAGAAATGAGTCTTCCAGATGCCCTGAAAAGCACCGAAATGAACTCAGGAGGGCCCAACAAATTTCAGAAGACCATGAAAACCCATCAATTCAAAAAAGTGAAAATTGTCAAAAAATGAAATTCTTCCAAGAGTCTATCTACTCTTGGAAATTTTTCAAAAAACGGCCAAAACTGAAAGTCTTCTAGATGCCTTGAAAAGCACTGAAATGTACTCAGGAGGGCCCAACAGACTTCAGATGACTATGAAAACCGTAAACCACTTGCTATGAATTTTCAAAGTTACAGATCCATGAGCAAGCATAGACACTTCAATGATGCCCACTTTGAACTGGTGTAACTTTTGAAGCGTGCATTGCACACTGGAAATGAAGACATCACTGCATTCCAGACTTTACTGGGAATGCATCAAATCCAAAATTTCCATTCCCGCTCTTCTGGTTCACTTGCTATGAATTTTCAAAGTTACAGATAAATGAGCAAGCATAGACACTTCAATGATGCCCAAATTGAGCTGGTGTAACTTTTGAAGCGTGCATTGCACACTGGAAATGAAGACATCACTGCATTCCAGACTTTACTGGGAATGCATCAAATCCAAAATTTCCATTCCCGCTCTTCTGGTTCACTTGCTATGAATTTTCAAAGTTACAGATAAATGAGCAAGCATAGACACTTCAATGATGCCCAAATTGAGCTGGTGTAACTTTTGAAGCGTGCATTGCACACTGGAAATGAAGACATCACTGCATTCCAGACTTTACTGGGAATGCATCAAATCCAAAATTTCCATTCCCGCTCTTCTGGTTCACTTGCTATGAATTTTCAAAGTTACAGATAAATGAGCAAGCATAGACACTTCAATGATGCCCACTTTGAACTGGTGTAACTTTTGAAGCGTGCATTGCACACTGGAAATGAAGACATCACTGCATTCCAGACTTTACTGGGAATGCATCAAATCCAAAATTTCCATTCCCGCTCTTCTGGTTCACTTGCTATGAATTTTCAAAGTTACAGATAAATGAGCAAGCATAGACACTTCAATGATGCCCAAATTGAGCTGGTGTAACTTTTGAAGCGTGCATTGCACACTGGAAATGAAGACATCACTGCATTCCAGACTTTACTGGGAATGCATCAAATCCAAAATTTCCATTCCCGCTCTTCTGGTTCACTTGCTATGAATTTTCAAAGTTACAGATAAATGAGCAAGCATAGACACTTCAATGATGCCCAAATTGAGCTGGTGTAACTTTTGAAGCGTGCATTGCACACTGGAAATGAAGACATCACTGCATTCCAGACTTTACTGGGAATGCATCAAATCCAAAATTTCCATTCCCGCTCTTCTGGTTCACTTGCTATGAATTTTCAAAGTTACAGATAAATGAGCAAGCATAGACACTTCAATGATGCCCAAATTGAGCTGGTGTAACTTTTGAAGCGTGCATTGCACACTGGAAATGAAGACATCACTGCATTCCAGACTTTACTGGGAATGCATCAAATCCAAAATTTCCATTCCCGCTCTTCTGGTTCACTTGCTATGAATTTTTGAATTTATATAAATATTCCAAGAGGTCCAGAGAATGGTCCATGAATATTTTCAAAAAATGACAAGAAATGAGTCTTCCAGATGCCCTGAAAAGCACCGAAATGAACTCAGGAGGGCCCAACAAATTTCAGAAGACCATGAAAACCCATAAATTCAAAAAAGTGAAAATTGTCAAAAAATGAAATTCTTCCAAGAGTCTACTCTTGGAAATTTTTCAAAAAACGGCCAAAACTGAAAGTCTTCTAGATGCCTTGAAAAGCACTGAAATGTACTCAGGAGGGCCCAACAGACTTCAGATGACTATGAAAACCGTAAACCACTTGCTATGAATTTTCAAAGTTACAGATCCATGAGCAAGCATAGACACTTCAATGATGCCCACTTTGAACTGGTGTAACTTTTGAAGCGTGCATTGCACACTGGAAATGAAGACATCACTGCATTCCAGACTTTACTGGGAATGCATCAAATCCAAAATTTCCATTCCCGCTCTTCTGGTTCACTTGCTATGAATTTTCAAAGTTACAGATAAATGAGCAAGCATAGACACTTCAATGATGCCCAAATTGAGCTGGTGTAACTTTTGAAGCGTGCATTGCACACTGGAAATGAAGACATCACTGCATTCCAGACTTTACTGGGAATGCATCAAATCCAAAATTTCCATTCCCGCTCTTCTGGTTCACTTGCTATGAATTTTCAAAGTTACAGATAAATGAGCAAGCATAGACACTTCAATGATGCCCAAATTGAGCTGGTGTAACTTTTGAAGCGTGCATTGCACACTGGAAATGAAGACATCACTGCATTCCAGACTTTACTGGGAATGCATCAAATCCAAAATTTCCATTCCCGCTCTTCTGGTTCACTTGCTATGAATTTTCAAAGTTACAGATAAATGAGCAAGCATAGACACTTCAATGATGCCCACTTTGAACTGGTGTAACTTTTGAAGCGTGCATTGCACACTGGAAATGAAGACATCACTGCATTCCAGACTTTACTGGGAATGCATCAAATCCAAAATTTCCATTCCCGCTCTTCTGGTTCACTTGCTATGAATTTTCAAAGTTACAGATAAATGAGCAAGCATAGACACTTCAATGATGCCCAAATTGAGCTGGTGTAACTTTTGAAGCGTGCATTGCACACTGGAAATGAAGACATCACTGCATTCCAGACTTTACTGGGAATGCATCAAATCCAAAATTTCCATTCCCGCTCTTCTGGTTCACTTGCTATGAATTTTCAAAGTTACAGATAAATGAGCAAGCATAGACACTTCAATGATGCCCACTTTGAACTGGTGTAACTTTTGAAGCGTGCATTGCACACTGGAAATGAAGACATCACTGCATTCCAGACTTTACTGGGAATGCATCAAATCCAAAATTTCCATTCCCGCTCTTCTGGTTCACTTGCTATGAATTTTCAAAGTTACAGATAAATGAGCAAGCATAGACACTTCAATGATGCCCAAATTGAGCTGGTGTAACTTTTGAAGCGTGCATTGCACACTGGAAATGAAGACATCACTGCATTCCAGACTTTACTGGGAATGCATCAAATCCAAAATTTCCATTCCCGCTCTTCTGGTTCACTTGCTATGAATTTTCAAAGTTACAGATAAATGAGCAAGCATAGACACTTCAATGATGCCCAAATTGAGCTGGTGTAACTTTTGAAGCGTGCATTGCACACTGGAAATGAAGACATCACTGCATTCCAGACTTTACTGGGAATGCATCAAATCCAAAATTTCCATTCCCGCTCTTCTGGTTCACTTGCTATGAATTTTCAAAGTTACAGATAAATGAGCAAGCATAGACACTTCAATGATGCCCAAATTGAGCTGGTGTAACTTTTGAAGCGTGCATTGCACACTGGAAATGAAGACATCACTGCATTCCAGACTTTACTGGGAATGCATCAAATCCAAAATTTCCATTCCCGCTCTTCTGGTTCACTTGCTATGAATTTTTGAATTTATATAAATATTCCAAGAGGTCCAGAGAATGGTCCATGAATATTTTCAAAAAATGACAAGAAATGAGTCTTCCAGATGCCCTGAAAAGCACCGAAATGAACTCAGGAGGGCCCAACAAATTTCAGAAGACCATGAAAACCCATAAATTCAAAAAAGTGAAAATTGTCAAAAAATGAAATTCTTCCAAGAGTCTACTCTTGGAAATTTTTCAAAAAACGGCCAAAACTGAAAGTCTTCTAGATGCCTTGAAAAGCACTGAAATGTACTCAGGAGGGCCCAACAGACTTCAGATGACTATGAAAACCGTAAACCACTTGCTATGAATTTTCAAAGTTACAGATCCATGAGCAAGCATAGACACTTCAATGATGCCCACTTTGAACTGGTGTAACTTTTGAAGCGTGCATTGCACACTGGAAATGAAGACATCACTGCATTCCAGACTTTACTGGGAATGCATCAAATCCAAAATTTCCATTCCCGCTCTTCTGGTTCACTTGCTATGAATTTTCAAAGTTACAGATAAATGAGCAAGCATAGACACTTCAATGATGCCCAAATTGAGCTGGTGTAACTTTTGAAGCGTGCATTGCACACTGGAAATGAAGACATCACTGCATTCCAGACTTTACTGGGAATGCATCAAATCCAAAATTTCCATTCCCGCTCTTCTGGTTCACTTGCTATGAATTTTCAAAGTTACAGATAAATGAGCAAGCATAGACACTTCAATGATGCCCAAATTGAGCTGGTGTAACTTTTGAAGCGTGCATTGCACACTGGAAATGAAGACATCACTGCATTCCAGACTTTACTGGGAATGCATCAAATCCAAAATTTCCATTCCCGCTCTTCTGGTTCACTTGCTATGAATTTTCAAAGTTACAGATAAATGAGCAAGCATAGACACTTCAATGATGCCCACTTTGAACTGGTGTAACTTTTGAAGCGTGCATTGCACACTGGAAATGAAGACATCACTGCATTCCAGACTTTACTGGGAATGCATCAAATCCAAAATTTCCATTCCCGCTCTTCTGGTTCACTTGCTATGAATTTTCAAAGTTACAGATAAATGAGCAAGCATAGACACTTCAATGATGCCCAAATTGAGCTGGTGTAACTTTTGAAGCGTGCATTGCACACTGGAAATGAAGACATCACTGCATTCCAGACTTTACTGGGAATGCATCAAATCCAAAATTTCCATTCCCGCTCTTCTGGTTCACTTGCTATGAATTTTCAAAGTTACAGATAAATGAGCAAGCATAGACACTTCAATGATGCCCACTTTGAACTGGTGTAACTTTTGAAGCGTGCATTGCACACTGGAAATGAAGACATCACTGCATTCCAGACTTTACTGGGAATGCATCAAATCCAAAATTTCCATTCCCGCTCTTCTGGTTCACTTGCTATGAATTTTCAAAGTTACAGATAAATGAGCAAGCATAGACACTTCAATGATGCCCAAATTGAGCTGGTGTAACTTTTGAAGCGTGCATTGCACACTGGAAATGAAGACATCACTGCATTCCAGACTTTACTGGGAATGCATCAAATCCAAAATTTCCATTCCCGCTCTTCTGGTTCACTTGCTATGAATTTTCAAAGTTACAGATAAATGAGCAAGCATAGACACTTCAATGATGCCCACTTTGAACTGGTGTAACTTTTGAAGCGTGCATTGCACACTGGAAATGAAGACATCACTGCATTCCAGACTTTACTGGGAATGCATCAAATCCAAAATTTCCATTCCCGCTCTTCTGGTTCACTTGCTATGAATTTTCAAAGTTACAGATAAATGAGCAAGCATAGACACTTCAATGATGCCCAAATTGAGCTGGTGTAACTTTTGAAGCGTGCATTGCACACTGGAAATGAAGACATCACTGCATTCCAGACTTTACTGGGAATGCATCAAATCCAAAATTTCCATTCCCGCTCTTCTGGTTCACTTGCTATGAATTTTCAAAGTTACAGATAAATGAGCAAGCATAGACACTTCAATGATGCCCAAATTGAGCTGGTGTAACTTTTGAAGCGTGCATTGCACACTGGAAATGAAGACATCACTGCATTCCAGACTTTACTGGGAATGCATCAAATCCAAAATTTCCATTCCCGCTCTTCTGGTTCACTTGCTATGAATTTTTGAATTTATATAAATATTCCAAGAGGTCCAGAGAATGGTCCATGAATATTTTCAAAAAATGACAAGAAATGAGTCTTCCAGATGCCCTGAAAAGCACCGAAATGAACTCAGGAGGGCCCAACAAATTTCAGAAGACCATGAAAACCCATAAATTCAAAAAAGTGAAAATTGTCAAAAAATGAAATTCTTCCAAGAGTCTACTCTTGGAAATTTTTCAAAAAACGGCCAAAACTGAAAGTCTTCTAGATGCCTTGAAAAGCACTGAAATGTACTCAGGAGGGCCCAACAGACTTCAGATGACTATGAAAACCGTAAACCACTTGCTATGAATTTTCAAAGTTACAGATCCATGAGCAAGCATAGACACTTCAATGATGCCCACTTTGAACTGGTGTAACTTTTGAAGCGTGCATTGCACACTGGAAATGAAGACATCACTGCATTCCAGACTTTACTGGGAATGCATCAAATCCAAAATTTCCATTCCCGCTCTTCTGGTTCACTTGCTATGAATTTTCAAAGTTACAGATAAATGAGCAAGCATAGACACTTCAATGATGCCCAAATTGAGCTGGTGTAACTTTTGAAGCGTGCATTGCACACTGGAAATGAAGACATCACTGCATTCCAGACTTTACTGGGAATGCATCAAATCCAAAATTTCCATTCCCGCTCTTCTGGTTCACTTGCTATGAATTTTCAAAGTTACAGATAAATGAGCAAGCATAGACACTTCAATGATGCCCAAATTGAGCTGGTGTAACTTTTGAAGCGTGCATTGCACACTGGAAATGAAGACATCACTGCATTCCAGACTTTACTGGGAATGCATCAAATCCAAAATTTCCATTCCCGCTCTTCTGGTTCACTTGCTATGAATTTTCAAAGTTACAGATAAATGAGCAAGCATAGACACTTCAATGATGCCCAAATTGAGCTGGTGTAACTTTTGAAGCGTGCATTGCACACTGGAAATGAAGACATCACTGCATTCCAGACTTTACTGGGAATGCATCAAATCCAAAATTTCCATTCCCGCTCTTCTGGTTCACTTGCTATGAATTTTCAAAGTTACAGATAAATGAGCAAGCATAGACACTTCAATGATGCCCAAATTGAGCTGGTGTAACTTTTGAAGCGTGCATTGCACACTGGAAATGAAGACATCACTGCATTCCAGACTTTACTGGGAATGCATCAAATCCAAAATTTCCATTCCCGCTCTTCTGGTTCACTTGCTATGAATTTTCAAAGTTACAGATAAATGAGCAAGCATAGACACTTCAATGATGCCCAAATTGAGCTGGTGTAACTTTTGAAGCGTGCATTGCACACTGGAAATGAAGACATCACTGCATTCCAGACTTTACTGGGAATGCATCAAATCCAAAATTTCCATTCCCGCTCTTCTGGTTCACTTGCTATGAATTTTCAAAGTTACAGATAAATGAGCAAGCATAGACACTTCAATGATGCCCAAATTGAGCTGGTGTAACTTTTGAAGCGTGCATTGCACACTGGAAATGAAGACATCACTGCATTCCAGACTTTACTGGGAATGCATCAAATCCAAAATTTCCATTCCCGCTCTTCTGGTTCACTTGCTATGAATTTTCAAAGTTACAGATAAATGAGCAAGCATAGACACTTCAATGATGCCCAAATTGAGCTGGTGTAACTTTTGAAGCGTGCATTGCACACTGGAAATGAAGACATCACTGCATTCCAGACTTTACTGGGAATGCATCAAATCCAAAATTCCCATTCCCGCTCTTCTGGTTCACTTGCTATGAATTTTTGAATTTATATAAATATTCCAAGAGGTCCAGAGAATGGTCCATGAATATTTTCAAAAAATGACAAGAAATGAGTCTTCCAGATGCCCTGAAAAGCACCGAAATGAACTCAGGAGGGCCCAACAAATTTCAGAAGACCATGAAAACCCATAAATTCAAAAAAGTGAAAATTGTCAAAAAATGAAATTCTTCCAAGAGTCTACTCTTGGAAATTTTTCAAAAAACGGCCAAAACTGAAAGTCTTCTAGATGCCTTGAAAAGCACTGAAATGTACTCAGGAGGGCCCAACAGACTTCAGATGACTATGAAAACCGTAAACCACTTGCTATGAATTTTCAAAGTTACAGATCCATGAGCAAGCATAGACACTTCAATGATGCCCACTTTGAACTGGTGTAACTTTTGAAGCGTGCATTGCACACTGGAAATGAAGACATCACTGCATTCCAGACTTTACTGGGAATGCATCAAATCCAAAATTTCCATTCCCGCTCTTCTGGTTCACTTGCTATGAATTTTCAAAGTTACAGATAAATGAGCAAGCATAGACACTTCAATGATGCCCAAATTGAGCTGGTGTAACTTTTGAAGCGTGCATTGCACACTGGAAATGAAGACATCACTGCATTCCAGACTTTACTGGGAATGCATCAAATCCAAAATTTCCATTCCCGCTCTTCTGGTTCACTTGCTATGAATTTTCAAAGTTACAGATAAATGAGCAAGCATAGACACTTCAATGATGCCCAATTTGAACTGGTGTAACTTTTGAAGCGTGCATTGCACACTGGAAATGAAGACATCACTGCATTCCAGACTTTACTGGGAATGCATCAAATCCAAAATTTCCATTCCCGCTCTTCTGGTTCACTTGCTATGAATTTTTGAATTTATATAAATATTCCAAGAGGTCCAGAGAATGGTCCATGAATATTTTCAAAAAATGACAAGAAATGAGTCTTCCAGATGCCCTGAAAAGCACCGAAATGAACTCAGGAGGGCCCAACAAATTTCAGAAGACCATGAAAACCCATAAATTCAAAAAAGTGAAAATTGTCAAAAAATGAAATTCTTCCAAGAGTCTACTCTTGGAAATTTTTCAAAAAACGGCCAAAACTGAAAGTCTTCTAGATGCCTTGAAAAGCACTGAAATGTACTCAGGAGGGCCCAACAGACTTCAGATGACTATGAAAACCGTAAACCACTTGCTATGAATTTTCAAAGTTACAGATCCATGAGCAAGCATAGACACTTCAATGATGCCCACTTTGAACTGGTGTAACTTTTGAAGCGTGCATTGCACACTGGAAATGAAGACATCACTGCATTCCAGACTTTACTGGGAATGCATCAAATCCAAAATTTCCATTCCCGCTCTTCTGGTTCACTTGCTATGAATTTTCAAAGTTACAGATAAATGAGCAAGCATAGACACTTCAATGATGCCCAAATTGAGCTGGTGTAACTTTTGAAGCGTGCATTGCACACTGGAAATGAAGACATCACTGCATTCCAGACTTTACTGGGAATGCAACAATTCCAACATTTCCATTCCCGCTCTTCTGGTTCACTTGCTATGAATTTTCAAAGTTACAGATAAATGAGCAAGGATAGACACTTCAATGATGCCCAAATTGAGCTGGTGTAACTTTTGAAGCGTGCATTGCACACTGGAAATGAAGACATCTCTGCATTTCAGACTTATCTATGAATACAACAATTCCAACATTTCCATTCCTGCTCTTCTGGTTCACTTGCAATGAATTTTAAAGTTATATAAATATTCAAAGACTATAATAATCCATGAATATTTTTAAAAACGGCCAAAAATGAAAGTCTTCTAGATGCCTTGAATATCACAGAAATGAACTTAAAAGGGCCCAAATTTTCTGATTGTTTGTCAGGAGCATCATATTGACCCACTGAATCAAATATATTTTATTTCATTCTTGAGTTGTTCGACTCACAAACTCGGGAATCCAGACATACAGACATCCTTTTTTTGCCCCTTTTCTTGCAAAAAAGCGCATTTTCTTTATGTCGAATTATATTTTGAGATAGTTTTACAAATTTTTCTGAATTAAAAAAAATGCAATATGGTTTGGTTTATTTGTATTATTTTTAGGCTTTTGGCAATTTTTTTTTTTTGTAATTTTAATTTTATAATGATGACATTATTTGTTTTGATATATTGCAGGAAATGCGTGATTTCCAATTGATTATTATCTATGAAAGTTCAAAAGAATTGTGAAATTCAATAAACGAGAAAAATTGAATGGTTGTCATGGTTACTAAGGAGAAGCAAAGAAAGTTTTTTTATTTTTGGTAAAATCGACTATTTTGTGGTGAGCTTCAAATTCTTAATCAGATTTTTGTATTTTTCTGCCTCATAATTCTATCAAAAGTCTTATTTTTCTTTTGTTGTCATCTACATTAATGGTGGGTATTATTTATTTTGTCATATTTTTGTGGGGGTAATTTTCATTATTTTTTTTTTTGGTTGTTGTTTGCTAATTATACAAGGTGTCTCAAAAGTATGTTTTCGTAGTTTCATTGTTTTTTAACTTTATGGACAATGAGACTATGAGAAGAAACTTATGAGACACTCTGTATTGTTGAGCTGTAAGTTAAAAAGGGAATCAGATTTTAAATGAAATCTAAATTGTGATTAAAAGTTAACAGTAAACGGTATTGCGTGGGAAGCAATTTTATGATAATAACTAGAATTAGCTCCGTACAAAGTACGGAAATGTAGCAGTTAAGAATGCTAGCACATCATTTATTTTGGTGCGTGTAGCGTTAGATGGAGCCACTAGCCCTCGTTCCATAGAAATGTACTGCAGACACTTCTTCAACTCTATGACTCGCCTTCCTTCCTTCCTTTTTTGCACGTGGCAAACTTTTAATTTGCGTCATCGCTATTTCTGCACGTGTTTTCTCTTCACTTATATTATGTTCTGGGTTAAGTTTGTCCACGTGCTCTGATAATTAAGGTTGTTTTGGACGCTTTTTTAGAGCTAAAAGAGGCTGCATTCGATTTCAACTAATTGGCGACGAGTGTAGTTTGCCACCCTATGGAAGGTTGCAGTCGCCATTTACCTTACTTGAAAGTGACCTTACCTTACATTAACACACTTTACTGTGCATGTGTAGAATGCAAATAACTGATTTATCACTCGCTTCCAATTGGTTTATTTGAACAATGCACAATGCGCGGTAGAATGTGACCTTACCTTGCCTTACATTAACACACTTTGCTGCGCATGTATACATTACTACAATGCAATCACTGAATTATCATTCACTTCGATTGGTTTATTTGAACAATGCACATGCGCAGTAGTCAGTGGACCTTACCTTACATTAACATTCTGGTTTGACGTTCAACTTTAAAACTTGTTTGCATTTTGTCTCTTTGTTTTAAGGTTATTAAGAAAGATATAAGAAAGATAAAATAATTAACATTGGAGTCACAATCACTTTTTTGTTGTTGTTGTTTCTAGTTTTTAATATAGCCTTAAGTCTCTTAAAAAGTGTCCCAAGTTACAATTTTAGATACCAACATTTACATTGAAATAACAAAAGCAATTTTCTTGTTACTCATGTGGAAATTGTTTGTTAGAAATTGTTCGTCGTGAAAAACCTCAAAATTGCATTGTTCTTTAAACATTAGATAAATTCTGTTCACTAATTTAATTGTTTCAACAACAAAAAAAGCAGCAAAGATCTTTTATTATTTTTAGTAAATTATTTGCGCAAAATCTTTGGAGAACCTCCTTTGAAAAAGGCGCAAATTCAAGAAAGAAACTTTTCCACTTGAACTTTGAACCCTTATCAAACATATGAAACACCATTAAAAGTGGTTTTAAAGTGTAAACTCGCCTCTTGAACTCGGATTATTCTATTTTGAGGTGCAAATTTAAGAGAAACTTGAAAATGTTTAAGAAACTAGAAGGGTAACACAATCATATTAAGGTATTTGCACGATGATATTCTTTTAAAATAAGCATTTTTTATGTTCAGCTTAAAAATTTTATTTTGAAAATCCGAAAATAAACTTGAGGGTTGTTTTAATAATGGAAGTTATTTTCATGATTTGATATTTTACAAAATGGACGTTTTTGATATCTTGTTTTAAAATAGTCTATTATAAGTAAAGCTTGTTAGAGGCTAGGATAGTGGCTGAATGTACTAAAAGTATTTTTTTCACGAAAAAGTTTTTCAAAATTACATTTTATGAAGTTTTTTTAACGGAAGAATCAACTACTGTATTAATTAATATAAAATAGTCAAGAACTTTAAATATATTTAAAAATAAACTTTTTTGAAGAAATTTTCAAAAATAAAATTTTATGAAAACAATTTTAAAAATAAACTTTTATAATATAAAGAAAATTTCTAAAATTATATTTTCTAAATAACATTTTCTGAAGTAATTTTAAAAACAACTTTTTTTAAAGAAATTTTCAAAAATAAACTTTTTTTAAAGAAATTTTTGAAATAAAACTTTTTTTAAAGAAATTTTCAAAAATAAACATTTTTAAAGAAATTTTCAAAAATAAACTTTTTTAAAGAAATTTTCAAAAATAAATTTTTTGTTATAGTTTATAGCAAGATTATTTTAAAAACTAGAATAATAGTAGATGAATTTACTAGAAAAAAGCATGTTTTTATGAAGAGAAGAATTTGTTTCAAATTACCATAAAAGTTTAATTTGAATACATTATTATCAATTTATCATAAAAATACTTTTAGTTTATTTTCAACCAGTTCTAGTTTATAAAAGAATTTAACAAAAAAAACTAGAATATTTGATAAATAGACGAAAAAAAAAATTATTTTAATAAAGCTAACTTGACAAACATAGAATTTGACCTTTTTTCGTGTTAAATTTGTTTGAACAAAATTAATATTTTCCAATTGCGAAATAAATAATTCAATTTTTGAATATTTCTACTTGAAAAAAAATGATTTTAATTTGAAACAATAAAATATTGATTTTTATTATTTTTCTTTTTTTTATTGAACAAGAAGTTTTCATTCATTTAGTAATTCTTTTGTCTCTGAACTCCTATATTAACACATTTTACTTGATGAGCACAAAACCCACCTTAAAAGATCTCTCTCTCTCTCTCTCTTTCTAAATCTGTCACTTGTATTAGTTGTTGTTTTTGGTGGTTACCATAGCAACTAGTTGTTTAATTTAATCTATAATCATGTGTAATATTAATCTTAGGGATGTTTCTCAGCGTTAGTTATAAATGTCGTCAATATTGTTGATTTAATGTTCCCTCCGTTTTTATTATTATTATCTGATGTGTTTTGTGTGTGTGTGTGACACAAATGCTCGGAGAGAGAAAAGACCATCATAAGTAATTACAAGATATGTCATTTTGATGAAAAATAAAAAAGTCACATCATTTTGCCCTCTCTTATATTATATACAACAATATAAAATGTGTGGCAGGTCGTTGAAACAAGATGTCACCAACAAGAAACAACAAATAACAACAACAAAAAATCTTGTTGTTGCCACAATTTATATGTCAAATTTATCAGGAGTGGTGTTTTTTTTTTGTGTTGTTGTTAGTAATTACCGCAAATGGGAGCTATAAAGGCGTGAAATTTTTCAATCTCAGTTTATGTTTTTCTCTTCTTCTTTTTTTTATTTAAGAGGTTTTATTCATTTGCCCCCTTGAATGTTAGGCAATCACTGTTAACAGCTGTTGCGGCTGCTGCTGCTGCTGCTCCTTGATTGCAGGCAATCACTGCTAACAACTTGTGACGCTTGTGAAAAACCCCTGATAAAACAAAATAACTTCAGTTTGATAACCATGGTTATAGTTAACTATTGTCAAGCTAAAAAAAATTAACTGTGATTATTTTTAAGTGAAGTTTATTTATTCTGAAAATAGCATTTAATTATACCTAGTACACACCTGCCAATTTAAATGCATTTAAATAATAAATGTGGTTCTACAGAGCCCTGTAACGGACAAACAAACAATATGTCGAATTTAATTTATTCAGTTAATAATCTGAAAATGTTGAGTTAATAATTAAATATAATTCAATAAACTATTCACAAAATATTGATTTAGTATTTTAATTTAAAATATTAATAATAAAGTCAATTTTTATTTGGTGTTCATGTCCTTAATTGGATTCCGTATAATTCACCTAAATACATTTAATTTGAATTCAGTTAACTCATGTGTCTACATTGCAACAGTTTAGTTAACTTTTATTGAACGGTTTGGCATATTTACCATAGTTAATTTTAAACACGTTTGTTTCCAGTTAGGCAATCACTGTTAACAACTGTTGCTGCTCCTTGATTACAGGCAATCACTGCTAACAACTTGTGACACTTGTGAAAAACCCTAAGAAAAAAACTAGTTTCATAACAATGGTTGGCCTATAGTTAACTATTGTCAAGCTAGAAAAAAAATTAACTGTGATTACTTTTAACTGCAGTTTATTTATTCTGAAAACAACATTTAACTAGGGTCTAACCATTCTTTAACCAGTTTAGTTAAATTAACTTTTTTGTTGGCATATTTACCATAGTTAATTTTAAACACGTTTGTTTCCAATAGAACTGTGGTTATTTTTGTAATTGCAGTTAATTTTTATAATTAAAACAGGGTATAATTATGGTAATTGCGTTACCATTGTTGTGACAATACAGTTAAATTCATTATTTCTAAAAAGTAACTGTGGTTAATTTATTCATGTTGGTTTTTACTAGAAAATTAACTGTTAGATTTTTAACTGCAGTTAATGTTTGTTATAAAACAGCATTTAATTAGGTTATAACCATTGTTATGCCATTGCAGTAAAGTTAACTTCATTGTTGGCAAATATAAAAATGGCTATTTTAACTATGTTTCTGTCTACTATAAATCTAACTGTGGTTATTTATGTAACTGCAGTTAACGTTTATTATTAAAACATGGTTTAATTATTGATAATAACTATTGTTATGACAATACAGTTAATTTCATTATTTGCCAAAAGTAATTGTGGTTAATTTATTCATGTATGTTTCTACTTGAAAATTAACTGTGGTTTATTCTGTAACTTCAGTTAACTTTTATCACAAAACAGGGGGTATAAAATTATGCTAATAACCATTGTTGTGTCAATACAATTAAAGTTGACTTTATTGTTGATAAAAGTAACCATGGTTATTTTAACTCCATTTGTTTACACTTAGAAATTAATTGTAGTTATTTTTGTGTAACTGCAGTTAACTTTTATAATTGAAACACGGTTATCAGCAGAAACATTTTCCTGTGTGAAGACCAAAAAAAAAGAGACAAATTTATGACACTTGTGATTTACACACAATCAATTTGCGTTCTCAATAATTCTCACTTTTATCTTGCTAGACCTACATATAACCTGTAATGCATTTAATACTCAGTTAAATTGAGTTTGTTTAAAGAACTCCGTTTTTAACAGGATGTTTTTAATGGGTTGTGTGGGTGTTTTTTTTTTCTCCCTACTAATCTCTTGCGTCTGCCGCTGAATATCAAACACATTTATCAGGATTTTTGTCAAAAGTGGAGGGAGGAGGAGGTGGTAGAGGGTGTGAAATCACTTGACAGAAAAAAAAATAGAAGTTGACAGGGATAAAAATCATGTTTACATTATTATGTTCTAGTTTAAGTCTTGCTTGTGAACTACATTTTAATCGAGAATGTGTACAATGTGTGTGTGTGAAACTTCAGACATTTGAATAATATCTTGATTCAAAAGAAAAACATACTCTGATTTTATGTTTAAGGGGGAAGTGGCATTCATTCAGAGTGTACTTGGATATTTTTCTAACATTTTTAAAGATTTTGCACTCAACTGTAAATAGCAAATGTATGAGCTTATTAACACTTGAGACATTCTCTCAAGACATTCTGAGGTAAAATTGCTCTCAAAAGTGCTTTTTAAAGCTGTTTTCTTTGTTACTTTTGAGAGTTTCACTGTCTTACTGTCTTTAAAATGATATTTTTAAGTTGAACACTAGGTGCGCTAGTTGCTATTTTATTATGCAGCGCCCTCAGTGGCTGTTTTCTATTCTAACAGTTTAAAGATTTGCCCTCAGCTGTAAATAGCAAATGCACTATCTTGAGTTAAAATTGCTCTCAAAAGTGATTTTCAAACTGTTTTTTGTTACTTTTGAGAGTTTCACTGTGTTGACTGTCTTTAAAATTATATTTTTATGTTGGACACTAGGTGCGCTAGTTGCTATTTTATTATGTAGCGCCATTTGTGACTGTTTTATAACATTTTAAAGATTTGTCCTAAGCTGTAAATAGTAAGTGTACAAGCTTTAATAACACTTGAGACTTTCTCTCAAGACATTCCGAGGTAAAATTGCTCTCAAAAGTGATTTTTCAAATTGTTATCTTTGTTACTTTTGAGAGTTTCACTGACTTTGAATATCTTTAGATTGCAATTTTTAAGTTTGACACTAGGTGCGCTAGTTGCTGCTCTATTATGCAGCGCCCTCAGTGTCTTCTACATGTCAGTGCCTCAGAGGTAAACTGTGTTAATACATATTTTTTTAAAAAACCGCGATTTTTACATATTATGAATCAGCTTATCAGCTCCTATCAATGGTAAACAGTGTTAAGTCCACCGTTTTGCACATCAGCCACTAGATGATAGTGGTATACCATGTTAAGTCCTCTATTCCTTTCAATGAAGAGGAATACTTTCAAATGACTTCTCCTATAAAATTTACGATTTGTGACTTAACACAGTTTATCAGTGAGGCAATTATGTAGAGACTCTTAATTTCAACTTTGTGTGAACGAGAACACCCTGTATTTTATATACACTAGCACACATTGCAATTAGCATAAATAACGTATATGTGTGGACAATTGTATTTTTCAGAAGGAAAAATACATATGAACACCACTAATTAAATTGTAGTAAATGATGTTTTTATTTCTGACAGGTGAAGGCCCTTTTTTTTAAATGTCATATAATAAAATGTTAGGTCCCTCCCCTTTCAGTCATTTTATTTCTTTATATAATAAAAAGGACCTTAAATTAAGGTTTGTTGAAACGGATGAGGCGTAGGTGGATCTTATATATATTTTTTTTTTGAAAAAAATGCTACATTTGAGGTTAGAGTTTATGGATCCTTTTTCTCTATGGAGAAATTAATTATATATGCAAACTCCAATGTCTATGCATATTAAATGTCATAGTAAAATGTCAATTGTCTGTTTTATATATATTTTAGTTTTCGCATTTTAAACACGCGTCTTCTTTAAGAGACTATACATCGTAAAATTACTTTGAAAAATCTCCGCAAAGAGCGCTAGCAACGTTTTTCCTATTGAGCCCATAGACCCGATGTTAAAGCAAAATTGCCGCGGCGGCAATATGTTTATTTTTCACATTTAAAGTTGTCCAATTTTGATTTTTTAAAGTGCAATGTGCACCTTAAATATATGCTGATCGAGTGATAGAATGACATAAAATTGGTAAGTGCGGTTCTATTTTTAAAAAGTATTTGAAAATTGTGAATTTCTAACTCTTTATGTTAAACTCCATTGAGTACACCCAAATAAGAAAAAAAAAACATCCAATAAAATCTTGGTAAATATACGTAAAAATAATTTTAAAAAGCCAGAAAAAAAAGTCAGCACGTGCGCCAATGAGTTGTCCTGACGGTGGTTTTTTAAAATTATTTTTAGGCATTTTACGAGTATTTTAATGGATGTTTTTTTTGTCTTATTTGGGCCTACTCAATGGAGTTTAACATAAGTGTTAGAAATTCACGATTTTGAAATATGTTTTTAAAAATAGAACCGCACTTATCAATTTTTTGTCATTCTATCGCTAAATCAGCATATATTTAAAGTGCACATTGCATTTTGAACCATCAAAATTGGACAACTTTAAATATGAAAAATAAACATATTGCGGGCGAATGTGTAATTTTAAAAATTAACGTTTTTTCTTTAACATTGGAGTCTATGGGCTCAATATAAACACGATGCTAGCGCTCTTTGCGGAGGTTTTTTCGAAGTAATGTAGCCTCTCAAGGTGCGAAATTAAGAGAAACTTGAATGTATTTTAGAAACTAGAAAAGTAGCTTTAATCACTTAAGGGGTTATTTTCATGTTGAATATCTTTCAAAATAAGCTTTTTATGTAATAAGTTTGTTTATAAAAAGTTTATTTTAAAAGATAATGTGAAAATACCCTTCTAGTTTTCTAAAACACTTTCAATTTTTTTCTTAGGTTTACTCCTTCTGAAAGACAGTATAATCCGGGTTTGAAATTCGTATTAAATTTTGAAATAGAACGTGTTTTATAACGTGTATATTGCAAACAGGTGTATATTTCTTTTATCTTAATTTAAACAATAGATATTTCAATCAATATTTAATTGATCGCAAATTTTTACATAATGTAAAATATCGGAATATAGATGATGGGAATTTCAACAGTTGTTTTCTGAGCGTGGTTTTTATTTTTTGTTTTATTTTACTGGTTTTATAAGGTGATGTTAACAGTTTTGAAGCGGGAAGTTTATTATAAACTTTTAGTTTAAATGCTTTTTTTTCTGTTTATAGATAAAAGAAATATTATCATCATTGATCGTGAAAAATATAAACAACTTGTAGATTTATTCAAATGGAATGCAAATCCATTAGTTCGAACTGACAGCGGAAATAAATTAAGATGATTTTGTCAGTTGTCAACACTTGGAAAATGTTTATTTTGAAAGATATTGTCGTGAAAATAACAAAATGTCAAGACTCTAAATGGGGGACAATAGACATTTGCCCTAAAAAAACATCCTCTAAAGCCATTCGCCGTAATGGTCAATTGCTCTAAAGAGATGATTGCCCTTAATCCATTTGCCCTAAAACTATTTGCCCTAAAGGGATGTTTGCCATAAAACCAAAATAGGGCAAGTAGTTTTAGGGAAAATGTTTCTTTATTGCAAATAAATTTAGAGCAAATGTTCCTTTATGGCAAATGGTTTTAGGGCACTTGTCCCTTTAGGGCAAATGGTTTTAGGGCACTTATCCCTTTAGGGCAAATGGGTTTAGGGCACTTATCCCTTTAGGGCACATCCCTTTAGGGCATTTGGCATTATGGTTTTAGGGGATGTGTTTTTAGGGCAAATGGTTTTAGGGCACATCCCTTTAGGGCAATTGGCATTATGGCTTTAGGGGATGTGTCTTTAGGGCACATGTCACACACTTAAATGTTGTATATGTTACTAACAATCTGCAGAATCAGTCAATCTGCATATCGTCTAGGCAGTCTGCAAAACAACCAACCTGCTAGTGAATCTGCAAAATTCAATACATTTTATAGGTGTTGAATTTTGCAAATTCACTAAGCAGGTTGGTTGTTTTGTAGATTGCCTAGACAATATGCATATTGACTGATTCTGCAGATTGACAGTAACGTACAGTATATACATGAATGTAACTTTGTTTACAAAAAACAACAAAAAAGATTTACGTGTTAAAAACTAGAATAAAAAGTGAAACGAGCTGAAAGTAGTTAACATGTTTCAAAATAAACTTTTTATGGCGGTTTTGTAAGATGAAAATACACTAAAAAAAATTATAATACGTTAGAAAGTATTTAATATTTTTTAAAAGAAACTTTTTATGTCAGTTTGAAAATGAAACAACTTTCAAGCAAACAATACTTTTGTCTATAAAAACGTTTATTTTGAACGATAATTATCAACATGTTAAATACCATTAAGTGATTGTGCCCGGGTTACCCCTTCTAATTTCTAAAACCACTTTAAAGTTTCTCTTCATTTTGCACCTGAAAGACAGAAATAATCAAAGATTTTTGAGACAGAGACGTTTACACTTTAAAAAACAACCTTAAGTGGTGTTTGAAACAGGCAGTTAGAAAACGGGACGAACAGAAGTTGGCTCCGCCCTTTTTTATGACGAACGGCAACTTCTATTTGGTTTGTTGTGTGGTTCGACGTTGAAAAAGGGCGGAGCATGTGACGTCAGACTACATAACCAACCAATTAGAAGTTGCTGTTCGTCATAAAAAGGGCGGAGCCAACTTCTGTTCGTCCCGATTTCTAATTGCCTGTGTGTTTGAAAACGTCCTACTTTAAATCAGTTTTGGCCAACTTTTTAGCTCTCCTTTAATATTTTAATTACTTTTTTTTTCTAACATTTTTTATTGTTAATTTTTTTTTAAGAAAAATGTTTCTTTATTTTAGTTTTAATCTCATTAAGAAGGCGTGAAATTAGAAAAAAAAATGTTCTTTAATAAAAAAAATACACAAACGCAAAATTACAACAGAAAAATTAAATACATTTAATGATGTAAACATTTTTTTTATTATTATTTTACAATTTTAGTTATTTTGAAGAAAAAAATTCTTTTAAAATACAGAGTATTTTTCTGTTTACAATTCAAAATATTTTATGCAAATTGTCATTTATGTTGACTAAATGACTTGTTTTCTCTTTAATGTAATTTAAAGAGTTTTTTTTTTTTTTTGGAAAGTTATTTTCATCTTTTCTTTAAATTATTATGAAAAATGTGACGTCATATGCTTCTATCTGTTTGATGTAATTGTGAGCTTTGAGGGGGTGTCAGAGTGCAGGGGGAGAAGATCTTGGAGCACAGGCAAGTGTGCACAGCACTAGAATTTCGTTTGCTTATGAGCGTCACATCCAAATATCAACCAATTAGAAATGGAAAAGAGTTGGCGGGTCATATGACATCATCAGACCAAATAACAAACCAAATTAGAAATTGATGACGCTCATAAAAAGGGGCGGGGCAAACGAAAAGTTAGTGCTCGGCATACTTGCCTGTGTTGGAGCCACTGTTGAGAAGGAGAAATTTTTGTCTGATGTTTTCTTCTTTCTGTTGACGACGATTAAATATAAAAGCGAATATTTGCATTCTTAATGTTCTTTTGCGCTGTTTACTAACCATATTTACGTCTCCTTCATTTTTTCTTTACATAAAAAACCAGAAAATTTACACAAACGCATCAAGAAAAACACCAAAACTCCACAAACAATAATAATTGAAGAGGGGTGGGGGCTTAGATACCATTAGGGATAAGTGACATAAGTAATGGTTCTGAAGCAAATTGAGTTCAAATTAAGAGAAAAACCTCCATAGACATATCAATGTTATAGTTCTTTGTTTTGCGCAGCTTTTTTTCATTTATTTCGCTCCTTGTCCACCAAATTCTTTATCATTTAAGAGGGGGCTTCATAGAAAAATACTTGTGTAAAATGCAAGATACAGTAGATGGCGCTTGCAACCTCCATAGGGGTGGCCAACTACATTCGTTGTCAATTAGTTGAAATCGAATGCAGCTTCCTTTTAGTCCTAAAAGCGTCCAAAACAACCTTAATTATCAGAGCACTTGGACAAACTTATACCCAGAACATAATATAAGTGAAGAGAGAGAGAGAGAGAGCACGTGTAGAGAAATAGCGATGAAACAACATGTAAATGACATAGATACACTGCACAAACACACCTACAGGCTACACTACACAAACACGACACAGAAACTACACTAACATAACACAAACACGACACTAGACGGACACGATACAGACACACACGACACAGGCACGACACAGACAAGCTACAGAAACACCATGCGAACGACACAGACACACTACACAAAGGCGACACAGGCACGACACAGACAAGCTATACAAACACGACACAGACAAGCTACAGAAACACCATGCGAACGACACAGACATGCTGCACAAACATGAAACAATCACACGTATCACACACGTACACGACACAGACACAATACATAAACACGACCTAGCGCACACAAGTTGTGTGACACACACAAAATACACATTACAAAAAAATACACAGAAAAGAATGAACACGTCAGAAACACGCACACAGATGGATGACACGCGCACAATTTCAGGGTCAAAAAGAGAGAAAAGAAGAGAAAAAATAATCACGTTTTGTGGCGGTTGTTTGAAAGTTTTACGCGCTTCAATGAGCCATAGAAAAATGCTTTTGATAGTTGTTGCTTTATTTTGTATATAAAGGCAAGTTTAACTTGAAAAGACCGACACAATTTTGTATGAAAAATATATAATAAACACACAAAATAGAACCTCAGAATATATTATTATGAAACATTTTCATTTTTTGAAGGCAAAATGAACAAAATGCATTTCACATTCATGAACAGCAACAATCTTATTTGTGCAAAAATGTGGAAATTTGTGGTTATTTACAAACAAGCACCTCTTAAAAACATATAGAAAAAAACAATGTTTATTTAATTAACACAATCACAATAGTTTTTTTTTTTTGTAATTTTTTAGAGGTGTTATTTGTCAATATATTTGTTAGTGTCAATCTGCGGAATCAGTCAATCTGCAGATTGCCTATAGGGAATCTGCAAAATTCAATACTGCAGTTAATTTTTGTAGTGAAAATGAGGTTATTAGAGTTGCTTTTCTGAAATGCAAAAAATAACCAAAGTTTGAAAATTACCCGTTGATAAAAACTAAGGATGGGACATTCGAATCCGGCGAATCTTGAAAAATATTCGATATTCGTAAACTCGAATCTTCGCCGCTTTTTTTTTCGTCTTTCGAATCTTTCGAATCCTAACCTTAAAAAAAACTGTTAAAAACTTTCGTAAAATTAGTTTTAAACTCCATTGACGTCCAATAGAAGCGTTCACTAACAAAAAAAAAACCGGTGATTGTTGCAATTTCGGTGGTTATCCGGGGATCACCAATGGATCACCTTGTGGCCTGACCCTGAGTGAAGCCACAATGTGTTTTTTTATTATTAATAATTTAATATTTAATATTATTTCATTTATTTGTATCTTTTTAATGAATAATATAGGATTCTTATAGGAAGGATTCGAGAGATTCGACGGATTCGAGAACTTTTTAGAATTCGGATTCGAGAAAATTTAGGATTCGTCCTCCACCTCTAATAAAAACATATTAATGTTTATTTCTTAATAATGCGGAAATAACCCAAAAGTTTTAAAGAGAAACAAATTTTCACTTTCAAGTGAATTTAAGCGGAAAAAATATGTATAAATTTTGTAATTTTTAGAATTTTTGTAATTTGTTTCTTCTTCTGCTGTTTAATAGTTGCTTAGATATATTAGAATATTGACAACATGTTTACAGATGTTGCTTTGAATATTTTTTGTCATAAAAAGTGGGTTTTTCGTATAAAGAAAGTAGTTGGGAGATTTGTTTCAAATAGAAAAGCAAAAAAAAATATTTAAGACTTTAAGTCTCTCTGATATTACAGATTTTTTTTTAAATATTCATTAAAATGATTTTTATGCGGCTCGCGAGCCAACTTAAAGTGGCCCACGAGATTTTTTTTTAAATAAACAAGTAGAATCTAGATTATTCGGAATAATTGAGGCTGGTCCTGATCAGAATTATTGAAAGCCCTTACGATCCGGAAAATTGCTGGGTTTTTTTTTTACACTAAGATGGCTGAATAGGTATTTGTTTTGTTTTTGTCCTCTCTTCTCAGTGGCTATTACTATCCTAAATAGACGTTTTTTTTTATAAAAAGATATGGACGCAAAAACGTCAAGCGAACGTTTTTTTTAGAAACAACATTACGTTTTTTTCCATTAAAATTCCATGGAAAAACTATTTTCGGCCTTTTTTCAAACCGTTATAAAAAGTTCATTTTGAAAGATATCATCGTTGAACAAACTTAGCATTATCACCAACTACTCTAGTTTCTAAAACACTTTGAATTGTTTTTTTCGTAATATCTCTCCTGAAAAACGTTCGCTTGTGAAAAATATAAGTTTTCTCTCATAACCGCAGTTGGGGAGAAGAGGCATCCTATAAAACATAATAGCCACTACAGTGGCGCCATCTGACGGGACGAAAACAAAATAAATATCTATTCAGCCACCGTAAGCATTTTTCTTTAAAACTCCTCTTTCCTTCTGTCATCGAGAGTTCAGAGTTGAAGTTTAGCATGAAAATCTCACAAGCATCTGTAGACAGCTTCAGAATTTTTTGGCTCCGCCCTTTTATGAACGTCGCACCCAATATGAACCAATTAGAAATAAAAAGGGCGGGGCATATGCAATCAGACTCACTAACAAACCAATTGTCGTAATCAAGGTGATTAGAATAATTGGAGATGTGGCATCTGTAGACAGCTTCAGAATTTCTTTGGCTCCGCCTTTTTTATGAGCGTCATCAATTGCTAATTGGTTTGTTACTGGGTCTGATGTCACATATGCTCCGCCCTTTTTATTTTTAATTGGTTGATATTTGGTCTGACGTTCATGAAAGGGTGGAGCCAAAGAAATTCTGAAGCTGTTTACAGATGCCTGTTGAAATCTCTTATAGATGAATCAGTTACTCTTCTAGTTTATAAAAAAAAAACCTTCAAAAGTTTCTTTTTTTGAAGCTTTTAAACTTTGAAGTGAATGAAAAAAAAATTCTATTAAATTGGTTTTGCCACACACAAATGCTTAAAAAACTAGAATCTTGTTAATGGGATGGGTGGGTGGGCCTCCCCGCCCTTCTTTTCTATATTTACCAAATATACAAATATAGCCAAACATAAGCCAATTTGTGAAAAAGTTATTTCCCCCCCAAAAAAGGAAGAGAGAAAAAATATTGATGGAGCTAACAGAATGGAAATTCACATTTTCAGCTTGAATGAATGTTTACTTTACGCATCCTTAAATTCTGACTACTTTTATTCTGACAAAATAAAATAAAAATGCGTAAAACATCTCTCAAAAAAAAAATGAAAACTGAATAAATTTCACTCTTTAGATGAAAGAAAAAGTATTTTAGCAGATGATTTTTGGCTATTCAAATCGAAAACTAAAAATAAACATGTCATGATTCATAAAACTTGACCCACAAAACATTTTTTCTTACTTGGTTTATTATTAAAACATACAAATATTACAAGGTTTTTTTTATTGGTTAAAAACGTTTTAAACACTAATTTTTAAATTTCATAAAGTAAAAACATAGAATAATATTTTACAGTAGCTTTTTTTTAACAAAAACATGTTATATACATGTTTTCAAAATGGCGTCATGATGAGCTAACACTAGCTTCACCATGTTGTAAACATGTTGAGGCCAACAAAAAGACTACACAAAAATTATTCTCAGTTGGAAACGTGGAAACGATGTGCTTATAGTTGATAATCGGCGGGACGAGTGACAAAATCTAAAGCTAGGGTTCCGAATATCAGTTTCATGGTTAATCTTGGGTTGAGTTTCATGTAAATTTCAGTTGAAATTAGGTTGTTTTACTTGAGGTTTAGGTGAGTTTCGGTTGAGTTTTAGGTGAGGTTGGGTTGAGTTTGAGGTATGAGTTAAGAGTTTCAGTTGAATTTAAATTGAATTTGAGGTAAATTTGGGTTCAGTTTGAGGTGAATTTGGGTTCAAGTTTGTGGTAAATTTGGTGTTCGAGTATGGGTTGTGTTTGAGGTGAATTTTTTTGAGTATCAGGTGAGTTTGGGTGAATTTCGCTTGAGTTCGAGGAGAATTTGGGTTGAGTTTGAAGTGAGTTTCAGGTGAATTTCAGTTGAGTTTGGGTTGGGTTTGAGAAGGATTTGGGTTGAGGTTTAAGTAAGTTTGAGGTGAGTTTGGATTGAATTTGGGTTGAATTTAAAGTGAGTTTGAGATGAATTTTAGTTGAGTTTGGGTTGACTTTGAGGTGTGTTTGGGCTGAGTTCAACAGTACCAAATAATAATACAGGGTTTTTTCGATGTTTCAACAGTGGATGTTTAGAGAGTTAAAGTTCAAGTGCTAAGTTTTTCATTTTGAGTTTAGAACTAAAGAAAATGTACAATGGAGCGTGTGGAGTGTGTGTGTTTGAATGACACATTTTAAGTTATAAAATGTGTTTTCTTTTCCATTTACTTGGTGGTTTCTTTATCAAAAATCATTTCCTTTTCTCGTACATGTATGTGTTAATGGGTGCTAACGACTCCCATGTCGGCCATTTTGTTCTATTTTAAAAGTGTGCCACCATATTCTTACTACATGTGTTCCCACTTCAAAATTCCCATTGACTGTGTTTGTTTTTACGCGCATAAAATCTAGAGAGCCAATTTTACTTGTCTTACTGACATGAAAAGAGAGAGAGAGAGAGAGAGAGAGAGAGAGATAGAGTGGAAGAGATTACTTAAGATGGTGGTCAAGAGAGAGAGTGAGAGGATTCTAATTTAAGCTTTTTATGTGGGTCATTTTGGTGGTCCAGTAATAAATTTAGACCTAATTTCAAGAAGAAGAAGAAAAACTTCAAATTTCAGCTTCAGCTTTTGAACTCATGACCCAGAATGAAATTGTACTCAATACAACAGAGAACCCTGTTTAGAGGGTTCAAGTTTTTTTCTTGAATTTGGTTTAGGTTGGTCTTATTCTGCTTGTATAGGATGTCGGCCTTAGTGTTAGACCACACGTGCAGAAAATAAGCAGGAAACCTCTTTTGATTGCAAAAAAACATAATTTTTGCCTTATTCATTATATGTTTATTAAGGCCAGAAGAATTATATGCTTTTTTGCATAATCAAACAGGCTTTCTGCTTGTTTTCTGCATGTGTGATCCAGCACCAAAGTAAAGATCCTACATGCTGAAAATTCTAAACTGAATATATAGAATTTATCTATTTAAAAAAAATTCCATTCTATTTATTTGGCAGAGGGAAAAAAAGAGGCTACAGGCTAGTTATTCTAGAATTTAAAAAAAAAACCTGGCTGAATTAGTTGTAGTTTATTTCTAGCCTCCAAGCAACCTCTTCTTTTTGCAAAAAAAAAAAAGAAGTATAATTTCTTTTTGTCTTTTCCAACTGAGGTTAATTTGTTTCATGAAACTTGTTTGAAATTGTGAATTTTTTGTTTCTTTAAACTTTAATTTAAAACATTGAAAGCAATCAGATCCTCCAAAAAATCTCTGCAAAACTTTTTTTTTCTATAAAAGTTTAAAGGCAATTAGCTAATTAAATAATTTAATCAAAGCTTCTCAATTATATATTATATATATAAGAAAAAATCAAAAAAGAAATTTTGATTATAAGTCTAAAAATAACAATGAACTTTCTTACTTTTTTCTATATAAAATAATAGAAAAAGACATCAAACACCCCCAAGAATTAGTATTTATTTTCTTTAAAAAAAAATGTTTTTCTTGTGAAA